>OZ024747.1:86103999-86126499 GCA_964016885.1 Eledone cirrhosa
CTTAGCCTTTGTCAAGGCAGAATTCTAGGAGAAGGAAAACTCTGATATAACACCTGCAACCCTGATGGTATCCAATGATGTTGACTTGTTCTTCTTTTTGGTAAATATCATCTCGGTTAAGAGAGTGGGACTGGCTTTGTGCAGTGCCTTTGCTCACTATAAAAGCTTCACGGCACAGGCATTGCTTTATATCTGGAGATCTCTCTGCACTTGTCGTGACATGGTACCATGGGCCCAGCACTGTGTGTCAATAATTGTCACAGGTGTAGTGTTTGTACCAGAGTTTTCAAGTCGCTGGCTGGACTAAAAAGTCACACTCGTTCAGCCCATCGGTAGGAGTTCTCCTACATGGATATAAAGTAGTGGCCGTACTCGAAAACGAGTTGGCAGCCACCATGTATGTATGTATGTATATGTGGATGTCAGTATGTATGTGAGAAAGTATGTATGTACGTATGCATGTATGTATGTAAGTGTATGTATGTATGTATGTATGTATGTATGTATGTATGTATGTATGAATGCATGTGTATGTATGTGCGCGTGTGTATGTATATATGTATGCATGTATGTATGTGTATGTGTGTGTTTGTATCAGTATGTATGTATGTATGTATGTATGTATGTATGTATGTATGTATGTATGTGTGTATGTATGTATGTGTGTGTATGTATGTGTGTATGTATGTGTATGTATGTATGTATGCATATATGTATATATGTGTGTGTTTGTAACATCTGCATCTGTGTATGTGTTTGCGTCAGTTTGTGTGTGTGTGTGTAAATATGTGTGTGTGTAAATTTGCGAAGTGTGTGTGTGTGAGGAATGCGTTTGTGTGTAAAAGTGTGTACGTGTTAATGGTTGAGTAGTGTGTGTGAGGGGGGTGTGAAAATGTGTGATGGCTGCTGCGTGTAAATGTGTGTGTGTGTGTGTGTGTGTGTGTGTGTGTGTGTGTGTGTGTGTGTGTGTGTGTGTCGTGTATGTGTGTGTGTGTGTGTGCGTGCGTGTGTCATGTGTGTGTGTGTGTGTGTGTGCTGGGTGTGTGTGTGTGTATGTGTGTGTGTGTGTGTGTGTGTGTGTGTCATGTGTGTCTGTGTGCCTGTGTGTGTGTGTGTCATGTGTGTGTGTCGTGTATGTATGTGTGTGTCAAGTGTGTGTGTGTGCGCGCGCGTGTGTGTGTGTGTGTGTGTGTGCGTGCGTGTGTGTGTATTAGGAGTGGAAGTAAAAATAAGATAAAATAATGTCAGAGTTGACCTCAATTAAAATTGTCATTTCCGGGAACATAGGTCAACAGAAAGGAAATACACACACATACATACACTCATAGACACACACATACACACACATACTTACACACATAGACACACACATACACACATAGACACACACATACACATAGACACACACATACACACACTCATAGACACAAACATACACACACTCATAGACACACACATACACACACTCATAGACACAAACATACACGCACAAGCACACGCAAACACGCATATAAACACACACTGATCCACACACACATATACACACAGTGACTCATACACACATAGACACGCACACACGACCCACACCCGACACACTCGCATACAAGTATGTATGCATCTATGTGTGTGTGTGTATGTATGTATTTATGCATGTATGTATGTGTGTGTGTATGTATGTATGGGTGTGTGTATGTATGTATGTGTGTATGTATGTATGTATGTATGTATGTATGTATGTATGTATGTATGTATGTCAGGTCACCAGTTGGTGCTACTGGTAACATGTATCCCAGTACAACCTGTCCCGTGGTCGGGTCGTTGGCGACTAAACTGGCAACCCCACCAAGGTTTCTTGGTGAGGAGGGTGACTTTGGACATCGCGCAGGACTAAAAACAAAACCTGTCAAAGGGCAAAGAAGCTCCTAAGAGTCAATGGCCATCCAAAATCACCGGGAGAGATGACCCCTTAGCCTTTGTCAAGGCAGAATTCTAGGAGAAGGAAAACTCTGATATAACACCTGCAACCCTGATGGTATCCAATGATGTTGACTTGTTCTTCTTTTTGGTAAATATCATCTTGGTTAAGAGAGTGGGACTGGCTTTGTGCAGTGCCTTTGCTCACTATAAAAGCTTCACGGCACAGGCATTGCTTTATATCTGGAGATCTCTCTGCACTTGTCGTGACATGGTATCATGGGCCCAGCACTATGTGTCAATAATTGTCACAGGTGTAGTGTTTGTACCAGAGTTTTCAAGTCGCTGGCTGGACTAAAAAGTCACACTCGTTCAGCGCATCGGTAGGGGTTCTCCTACGTGGATATAAAGTAGTGACCTTACTCGAAAACGAGTTGGCAGCCTCCATGTATGTATGTATTTATGTGTGTATGTATGTATGTATGTATGATTGGTGAGGAGGGTGAATTTGGACACCCTGCTGGATGAAATATGAAACCCTTCAAAGGGTGAAGGAACTCAGGAGAGTCCACGGCCATCCAATAATTTTTGTTTTTATGGAATGAGAAACTCCTAGTCTTCATTAAGACATCCCTCTAGGAGGTCACTCTCATATAAAACCTGCGACTTCGTTTCCATCCAATGATGTTCTTCTTTTGGGGCAAATGTGTTCGATGTTCAGAGAGTGGGATTGGCCCCGTGCAAAGCCTTTCCTCACTTAAAAAAAGCTTCAAGCACAAGCATCGCTGATGTTCATGCTTAAGAATCAAGCGATGTCATTACTAGAAATCGAGTTGCAGCCATCATCTATGTATGTATGTATGTATGTATGTATGTATGTATGTATGTATGTATGTATGTATGTATGTATGTATGTATGTATGTATGAGAGATGACCCCTTAGCCTTTGTCAAGGCAGAATTCTAGGAGAAGGAAAACTCTGATATAACACCTGCAACTCTGATGGTATCCAATGATGTTGACTTGTTCTTCTTTTTGGTAAATATCATCTTGGTTAAGAGAGTGGGACTGGCTTTGTGCAGTGCCTTTGCTCACTATAAAAGCTTCACGGCACAGGCATTGCTTTATATCTGGAGATCTCTCTGCACTTGTCATCACATGGTACCATGGGCCCAGCACTATGTGTCAATAATTGTCACAAGTGTAGTGTTTGTACCAGAGTTTTCAAGTCGCTGGCTGGACTAAAAAGTCACACTCGTTCAGCGCATCGGTAGGGGTTCTCCTACATGGATATAAAGTAGTGGCCGTACTCGAAAACGAGTTGGCAGCCACCATGCATGTATGTAATGATGCATCCTTCATCAACTTCGCCCATGAACATTCTGCAATTCGATCAATTAAATGTCTGATTCATGAAATATTCGATTTAATATCTCTGAAATCTGGGCTGGTATTACCATCTTTCATTACTGAATAAATTGTCTTATAATCTCTCTGACGAACATTAGTACTAAACCAATTAGCTGTTTGCTATATCAGCTACACAGGGGTGTAAAGTCTGCCATTCCATCCCACTCCCCATCTGTTTTGTCATTAAATGTTATTTATTTTTCTCTTTTTATTTTCGTTTTTTGTTTGTTTGTTTTTTTTTAATAAACAAACGTTGATGAATTATCAGTTTCGTTCTTTTATTTCTAAATAAAAGGTTCGCCAAAGAAAAATAGTTGCAATTTATGGCATCAGAAACATTAAATTAGAAGCAAGCATGGATCACCTTTTTGGCAGCATAAAAACAAACTATAGTTTCGTAGATTTTATAGATATAAGAATTGGATTGATATTTCTGAATCTGAAAGCGGAGAATTGGCCGAGTGTGAAAGTGTCTAATTAAATCCAGCCGAGTTCAACTTTACTTTCCATCCTTTCAGTTGTTGGATTGGTGAAATTGTTAATGAGGCGATATCTGATCTAGCCCTGTACATTGAGTTTTCCATCTCCTTCGGCCAGGAATTGCGTCCAGCAGTTAGTATAACAGCAACGGAAAAACCAGCTGGGAGTTTCGACTGGCAGATAATATCAGCAATGGAAAGACCAATAGAAATATTATTTCCTTGATTGGATCTGACTATTGGTGCTTTTTTTTTTCTGATCCTCTAAAAAACCCCAAATATGTTGTCCACTAACTTTATTTATCCCAAGTTCAATGTAATTATTCATATTAATGTTGTTCGCTGTTAATTACATTATAAAGACGTTAGCTAGTTATGGATACAACTACTAATTCTAAACAGGATGTTTCCACTCCTTGTAGCTTATAGGAAAACTTCTGCATACATACACAAGGTCAATTGTGTTATGGCGCCTATATCACTTGATTCGGTTATCAATTGTTTCAAATTTTGGCACTATGTCAGTAATCTGGGCAGTTTAATCGCCCCCAGTACTTGACTATTGAGGATATTTGAATTCCGCCGGTTTTCTCTAAGTTCAAGCCTTCATCGACTTTTTGGTTTTTTTTAAGTTCCACTTGGAAAGGTTGGTAAGAGAGAAGTGCTGCCCCTCCCACTCAAGTATATTTATTAAAAGGTGAGTGAATAGCGAGGTTGGTCCAAGTGAATGTAGAGCGATTTTTTATTTTTATAAAATAATATAGTTAGTTGATGTTATTCTTTTAGGTCCGTTTTGCTACGCTATGCATTGGCTGGACGAAACCCATAATATCACGGTTTCATAGATATTAGACAACTGTCACCTCAAACCTTACCCCTGTACAGGACACACCCAACAGAAAATGCAATAGACTCAACCAATGGAATGTGTAATGAACTCACCTAATGGAAAGTGTAATCGACTCACCCAGTAGAAAGTGCTGATTCATCTCTTCTTTCTTGAATGTCAACCACTTGGCCCTAAGCACTACTTAGCCTGAAGGATTGTATCCATGTTATATCTAAGTGATAACTATGTCGTGGCATATATACGTTATTTCTCAATAATAACTGCCATGATGTGGCTTATATGTGTTAACAAGCGCCATGTTATGGTTCATATATGATATTTTTTAATGTTATCCACCGCCATGTTGTGTCTTATAGATGATATTTCTCAATGATATCAACCGCCATGTTGTGGTTTATATGTGTTACTTCCATGTGATAACCATTTCTCAGTAATACCACCGCCATGATATGGTTTATGTATGTCATTTCTGAGTGATAACAATCACCATGTTGTTTGTATAAGTATTTTATATTCCATCCAACTGGCCTCACTTTTCCCCCGCCTAAACTAAAGCCACCACCAGGCAGTTACCGACATACAATAAACAAACGAGGAAGCTTCAATGCAATTAAACATACTGCTAGAAATAGTAGCTAAATCTCTCTCTCTCTCTCTCTCTCTCTCTCTCTCTATATATATATATATATATATATGTAGGAGGTGAGTTTTATTGTAGTACAATAAAGCAATGCAGATATCGGATAAGAAGCACTCTACAGTTTGTGGGACTGGAGTATGCATAATATAAGATCAAAAGATGGTTAAAGGAGTTCAATATATTTTATTATGCGCATTTCAAAAACAAACATCATCAAACAATAATATTTGTGTTTTCATCAGATAAAACAGGAGAACATGATATGAAGGCTAAAAAAACACTTGTTGATAGTGCAGTTTTAAATCAACATATGAAAAGTGGTTTTAGATTGATGTGTGATATTGGGAAAAATATTTTATTTAGAGAGGGGGGGAGAGAAAAGGATGAAAAGGGAAGGAGATGAGAGGGAGAGATGGGTGATAGAGAGAAAGAGATAGTTTTTATAACAGAGAGGAGATATATTTTATATAGAGGGGTTGAAAGCCGTTGGAAGATACTGTATAAATTAAAAATTTTTGAAAATTAACGAAGGGAGGATATGTGCGAGGAAAAAATATATTATATTTAGGGAGGGGTGGGGGTGGAAAGGATGAAAAAAAGGGGAGGAGATGAGAGTGAAGGTGGAAAGGGAGAGATGGGTGATAGAGAGAAAGAGATAGTTTTTATAACTGAGAAAAAGATATAATGTTTTAATATAGAGAGGTTGGGAACCGTTGGAAGATAATGTATAAATTAAAGGAATTTGAAAATTAACGAAGGGAAATTATGTATGGAGATAGAGAGAAAAAAATAACGAAGGGAGATTATGTATGGAGATAGAGAGAAAAAAAAAAAAATAATAATTGTGGGTGAATATTCAAAAGGAGAAATGTAGGAATCTTAAAATTAGCAAAGAGAAAATGTTTATGTATAGGATTTGAGAAAAATAATGTGAAGTTAAAGTTTTTATATTGAATTCATATGTATTAATAATGAGTTCGTTGATGGGGAGAAAAAAATAATAATAAATTAAGGATGAAATTGAGATTAAAAAGATTTATGATAGAGAGAAAAAATAATAATGATTGCGGATGAATACTCAAAATGTCAAAAACAAATGTTATTGTTTTACGAAGAGATATAATGAGGGTGATGAGTAAACGGGTATTATAGAGTGTATAATGCCCTTTAAAGTAAGGTAGATGGGTATATTTTAAAGAATATATGAGTATATATTAAAAAAAATATATAATAATAAATTAAGGATGAAATTGAGATTAAAAAGATTTATGATAGAGGGAAAAAAAAAAAAAAAAAAAAAAAAAATAATAATGATTGCGGATGAATATTCAAAATGTCAAAAACAAATGTTATTGTTTTACGAGAAGATAGGATGAGGTAAATGAATAAACGAGTACTATAGAGTGTATAATGCCCTTTAAAGTAAGGTAGATGGGTATATTTTAAAGAGGTGTATGTATATGTGCCTTTGAGAAAAGATTCTAAATTGATAAAGAATTGAATATTAACTGTATACTTTGTGAAAAGTTCTATGGAATTTATGGAGGCAGATGGAAAACAAATCCGAGCGTCTATTTATTATGGATTCTAGGTTAGAGATAATGGTAAATTTTTCATTTAGGCAGAGATTACAGATTTTAGATAGAGAACTGTTCAAGTACGAGGATGCAGAAGAAATCTTTTTCCAAAAGATGTTATATTTAATGTTTTTGTCTTTTAAGGACCATATGAGTTCTGAGAGAGCAGTGTTAGTTCTTTTAAGTTTGTATTTGAAAGATGAATGATGATTATAGAGACGAGCTTTAAAAGAGGTGGAAGTGGAGCCAAAATAGGTGAAGGAGTTGGTGCTAGTTATAATTTTACATTCATAAATTAAGTTTTTATCGAGGCAATGGTTGTTGAGAGGACATTTATTTTTAATGCGGCAGTTGCAATTAGAGAGATTATTAATGAGTGATCTAGTGTTATCTATAGAAGGAATTGGATTGGAGAAGTTGTTTGCGATAGGAATAATAGGAATAATAGTTTCTTGATTTAGAGTTGGATTATGAACATTTAGCGAAGTTGTGTTTGACGTTGCATTTGGGTTTACAGAAGTTAGCCTAGGGTTTACAATGACGTCAGGAGTACTATTATTGTTATTATGAGATTCAATATTGGAAGGAAGAGATTTAGTATTTAATATTTTGTTGTTGTGTTTAGAAATGATGTTGGAAATATTGGAGGATGTAGAATACGAAAATTTAATGGTGTGTTTGTTAAATATTTTACTATAGATATGTGAGGGAGGGAAGCATTTATTTAAGGCACTAAAAAATAATTTAGGAATATTGTTATTAATAGAGATGGAGAAAGGAGCATTATACCAGATTATGTTTTTGTATCTAGGTCTTTTATTAAAATTATTGGAATGGTTATGATTAAATATTCTACTGTAAGTTTTCCTAGAATTTGTTTCTTTATTATATTTGATTTTATCTGGATAGCCAGCTTTAGAAAGTGCGTTATTATAGTAATTGGCGTTAGCATCAAAGATGTTTTTATTAGAAGATATGTTAGATATTCTATTTCCAATATTATTAACTATAGCATTCTTGATATTGGTAGGATGGTTAGATTTAAAGTTAACATAATTAAGATTCTCATTGTTTTTATGGTAAGGGTAATATAGGCCAGTGTCAAGATTAAGAGATACATCCAAGAAATTAGCTAGTTTGGTACTATTATCAAATTCAATTTTTATATATATATATATATATATATATATATATATATATATATATATATATATATATACGATATTAAATAAATGGAAACTATATTTATAAAACCATATTTATTTCATTATATATATATTTCAGGGATATCATATTAAAAATATGGTATGCCTTCATCAGACAAAATACAATATAAACAGTCTTATAAATAGATAGATTTGACATACCTTACAACTTCAACTTCCATTTAAAAAGTTGATTTGGAAGTTAAATGGAAGTTGAAGTTGTAAGGTATGTCAAATCTATTTATTTATAAGACTGTTTATATTGTATTTTGTCTGATGAAGGCATACCATATTTTTAATATGATATCCCTGAAATATATATAATGAAATAAATATGGTTTTATAAATATAGTTTCCATTTATTTAATATCGTAAATATACTCCAAATACTTGTTGAGTGCTTTTATATCAGTTATAAATATTTACTCGTTGTAACCCAACAATTTAAATAAAACTTTGCATATATATATATATATATATATATATATATACGCATGCATCCGTGAGTTTTATATTGAATAATAATAATATTATAATAATATCATTACTATTCGATTCGTTAGCAAGCAAACAGCCTCATAACTCTATGTATTTTAGACGACTTTCGTCATCCTTTTGTTCTAGAGGTAGCAAACGAATCGAATATTAATGATATTATAATTATTCGATACAAACCTCACGAATGCATTTATGTATCCGTTATATATATATATATATATATATATATATATATATATATATATATATATATATATACATATATATATATGTATATATAATAGAAATAGGATTTCGCTTCAAGCATAGCTTTATACAAATATGTATAGAAATTGCGTATTTCTAAAGAAATACAGTTTTAGGAAGCCGTAGTTGTGCAAACACCGGGGCTAACGCCCTCTGGTAGTGTCCAGCAGATGCAAAGGGGACAACCGTCTATGCATTTCAGGTTTGACTGGCCTTCATCAGGACGATCCCTCCCACCGTTTGCAACTGTTGGACTTGAGAACAGTCGAGATTATAGAGTTTTCTCGTCTGTGTAAATGAGGTGATTAATCTCATTTGCATATATATATATATATATATATATATATATTTATATATATATATATATATATATATATATATATATATATATATATATATATATATATATATATATATATGTGTGTGTGTGTTTGTATGAATGGTTATATACAATTTATGTGAGTATGAAGCATATATCTTCATCATTTCACATCCACTTTTTCATGGTGGCATGGATATATATATATAGCGAACCATGTCAATGTTCTTTCTTGAATTATATATATATATATATATATATATATATATATATAATTATATATATATATATATATATATATATATATATATATATATATATATATATATATATATATATATATATATATATATATATATATATATATATATCCATGCCCCCATGAAAATGTGGATGTGAAATGAAGATATATATATATATATATATATACTTGTGTATAATGTTAGCTATGGTACTTCCATAGGCGGTATGGCAAAATTAGCACTCAATATTCACCAGAGTAGAGTGTAGATAGTATAAAGAAAACGAAAAATCAGTGATGCATCTGGACTCAATGTATTGCTGTTACAATTGTTTCGCCGGCAGGTAGTCGAGACGTGGTCCCTGTATAGATCTGGCTGATTCTACGGCTGCAGGTTCCTTCAGACACGGGTAGTTCGTTCGGAGCAAATTTTATCACTGGGGTGTTATTATAAAAAAAAACACCTTCAAAAAAACTTCTTTCACTCTTGTCATGCCATTGGCTGTTGTTACTCCACGTCATCTTAAGTTCTGGTCACTATTTACTGCTACACCGGTCATAAGCCATTTTCCGTCCGACATACTTCAATGGAGTCATGCTGGGTTCGGTATCTCACACGTCTGTTCACACTCCAGAGCATGCACCCACACATACAAATACACACACATATATACACACAGAGGCAGACACAGACACATGCGTGCATACACACATATACGCATACATGCGTAGACACACACACCCACACATATATATATATATACACACACACTCACCTTCACTTCCACAGACACAGGCACACCCACTTCTAGATACAGACCGCCACACGCCTATTATTATTATAAGTCGCGCCATATATCCGGTCCGACAGGTACGCCCCACGTAAACATACACATATACACACACATACGCGCGCGCACATACCTACGCACAACCTTATATACATATAAATACACTCATACACACATATATACATACACACATATATATATATATACATATAAATATATATATATAACGA
This sequence comes from Eledone cirrhosa, assembly GCA_964016885.1. Lineage (NCBI taxonomy): Eukaryota > Metazoa > Mollusca > Cephalopoda > Octopoda > Eledonidae > Eledone > Eledone cirrhosa. The sequence continues at coordinate 86,114,400 of OZ024747.1, forward strand.
AGGAAATGTGGTAAGGAACCAGATGGACCATAACGCACCAAAGTACTCAATACTTAGGGTAGTAGAGTGGGTAATAGGAACAAGTAGGACCCCGACGGCTGAGCTCAAGCTGTTTCGACGGCTAATTCTGGACTAAATGAACATTTTTAGCCTGGTAAATGAATAGCCGAACTTCTCAGGGGTAATTCCATATATGGTAAAGGTGATTGTCACAAGGATTGGTCAAAAGTTTGTTGTTAAGACACATGATTCTATCATGGCATTTTGTGGAAGGTAGGTGTAGCTGAACTAGCCAGTAGAAGAAAGAGGGAAAGGAGTGGAGGAAACCCAGTCAAGCGTTGAAAGTGAAAACTACAGCAGATTCTAAGGATAGTGTATAGAAGGTCGAAAAAAGTATACTAGAGAAGGTGGGGTGTTGAAACAATAAGTAAATCTAAATGGAGTAAATATATAAAAAATATAAAAAATATAAAAAATATAAAAAATATAAAAAATATAAAAAAAATATATTAAAAAATATATTTAAAAAAAACAATTTCTGGTTACTAGCCTCCTTCCACAATCATCAAATCTCTCACTGGTACTGCTAAGCTATAGAAAAGTTTAATAGGTGGGAAGGAATACTAAATACGAGATTATAGTGAAAGAATTTTATGAGGCCATCATTACAGGGGTCTACCACCACTACAATAGTTAGTAGTAATCGGCCAAAGCTATCTTACACTATCCTTAGAATCTGCTGTAGTTTTCACTTTCAACGCTTGACTGGGTTTCCTCCACTCCTTCTCCCTCTTTCTTCTACTGGCAAGTTCAGCTACCCCTACCTACCACAAAATGCCATGATAGAATCATGTGTCTTAACAACAAACTTTTGACCAATCCTTGTGACAATTTAGTCCATAATTAGCCGTCGCAACGGCTTGAGCTCAGCCGTCGGGGTCCTACTTGTTCCTATATATATATATATATACACATACACACACATGCATACAAAATACACATACGTATACAAAATTACATACACACATACATACCCCCCCCCCACACACACATATATATATATATATATATATATATATATATATACAAACAAACACTACATGCATACGCACACCCACACATATACATACATATATACATCTACATATACATACGCACACCGACTGCCACATGCCGAAACCTGCACATATACATATTTGGTTACACACACATGTTTCCACATATACATATATAAACAAAACCGTAAAATAAAAATACATTATATAATAGAAAACACAATATACCATAAATAACGGTAAAATAACAACATAAAATATCAATATAGTATACAATATAATATATATATATCTATATATACATGCACACACATTCATACATACATATACGGATATATACAATGGATATATGATAAAATAATAAAAATAATAGTAATAATATAATGTATATATAATCCATATATAATCATCCGTACACATTCTAGTGAGATGTATATAAACATATAGATGTATACACAAATACACATACACATATATAGAGGCCCACATTTGCATACACCCGCACCCACACACATATATATATATATATATATATATATATATACGCACCCACATACACACACGTACTCATACGTAGCTATACGTACACACACACACATATATATATATATATAAATATATATTTATATATATATATATACACACTCTGCCACATACGTACATACATGTACATGCATGCACACACACGCGCTCATAAGCTCATGCATATACGTACACATGCCCATATACACACCCCCATACACACCCACGTATATATATATATATATATATATATATATATACATACACACACACATACATATACCTACGCACAGGTCTACACATAAAAACACCCAAATATAAACACAATAGGATAATAAAATAAAATAAATAAATTTACAATATTTCAGAATACATTAAAATCTGTATGTAACTTCACAAATAGATACATAAAAAAAGTGGTAAATAAAAAACGGGGGGGGGGTACAGGAGAAGGTGCGTGTATCCATGTGATATACTACACACAGGTAGTATGAGGTGCAAACTTGGGTCCGTATATAGAACAAGTAACAGTAACAGAACAATAATAGTACAATAATGACAGTAATAATCATTGTTCCAAAGTGGAACATGTGGAGAGTATATAGTCATGATTGACGGGGTACACATTCAAGGGGACGCCCGGCCCGGTCGCCATGGGGCATGGCACCGTGGCTGGGATGTACTGTTCTATATGTTTGGGGTATCGGACCGGGCGGCCATGGACCTCGTGTTAGCCGGTCCTGGCCCAGGCGATGTATCTGCCCAATGCTGTGTGTTCGGTCAGGTGCGCCCCTGGTTTCCATATGTTTGCCTTACGGGTCTCATAATGTCATCGGGGCTGGCGTTAGGTCCCCTAATCCCGTTGGGCCGTTTGGGTCTGTGCGTATCCGTTCCCATGCCCCGACCTGCGCCACCCGGAGGATTCCATGCTGAAAATGGACATCTTCTTTGGTGTCTGCAGGTCATGATAATTTCAGACTTCAGGTTGACCGCGTCATCTTTCAGTCTGACTATCTCCATGGCCTCGTGTAGGCATAATCGGCACTTTCTACTTCCGGCCGAATATGCCCTCGCATGGCGAACGATACTCCATTCCAGGGCGTACGGAGTGCCTTGGTCTTTCAGGTCCCACACCAGGTCCGCTAACCTAGTGGAGTGCCTTTTGCTGCGGTCCCTGAAGGAATTCGTGTGATTATACATCCGCGATTTAAAGGTCGTGGATGTTGCGCCGATGTAGGTACGATGCGCGTTTTGGGTTGTAACCACACACTTCTATATTAAGTCCTTCATCAGGCATTTTCCCTGTAGGAGGCACTGGGTGCCCGCTCTGCAGTTACAAGTTCTGTTGTCAGTTCTTACGCATCCGATGTCCGGGTCTCGATCTGTTATGGCCCTCTCAAGGTTCTCAGGGTGTTGTTCCGCCGACACCGTTGTCTCCCCCATGCCATTATTTCCCTCTCAGCATTGGACCACATCACCCTCCGCGGGCGCTCTGGTCGCCTCGGGGGCCGAGTTGTCATTTGAGGGCCGGTCCCTTGGTGGTTCTCCGCGCTCCGAAAGACGGTCATTCTGTCGCCGCGGTTGACGGCCAGTGTGCGCCATCTTCACCGCGTTAGTTTTAGCCATGTCGTCGGCCATGTTAGGTGGTGTATGCACGCATGTGTCTGTGTCTGCCTCTGTGTGTATATATGTGTGTGTATTTGTATGTGTGGGTGCATGCTCTGGAGTGAACAGACGTGTGAAATACCGAACCCAGCATGACTCCATTGAAGTGTGTCGGACGGAAAATGGCTGATGACCCGTGTAGCAGTAAATAGTGACCAGAACTTAAGATGACGTGGAGTAACAAGAGCCAATGGCATGACAAGAGTGGAAGAGGTTTTTTTGAGGTGTTTTTTTTTATGATAACACCCCATTGATAAAATTTGCTCCGAACGAACTACCAGTGTCTGAGGGAACCTGCGGCCGTAGAATCAGCCAGATCCATACAGGGACCATGTCTCGAACTACCTGCCGGCGAAACAATTGTAACACGCAATAAATTGAGTCCAGATGTATCACTGATTTTTCGTTTTCTTTATACTATATATATATATATATATATATATATATATATATATATATATACAGACTTCTCTTTCTGATTTACATTTATTTTTATTTTTAACTTTATTTTTACTTCACATCCACCAGTGACCCCCTGCTTTTTGATTCACTTACTTTATATCTTCACAATTTTACATATTTTACTTCCCCATTTTCTTTCACTACCTGATACCACATGTCACTTGCGTTTTCAAGTCCAGATATATTCTGTTGTCTCTTAGCCACTTTTATGTATGCTTACTTGCGTATAATTTGTACTCATTTATTCATACGGCTGGTTTTTATATTGTATCTATGCGTGTGGGCGTGCATGTGTGTGTATGCGTGTTTGTATATGTATACGAATGCATTCGTATGTGCGCGTATGTGTGTATATGTGTGTATGTGTTTTTATATCTATGTTTTTTACATACTTATATATATATGTGTGTGTGTGTGTGTGTGTGTGTGTGTGTGTGTATACGTATATGTATATATTTATATATATGTATGTATGTGTATGTATATGTGTATATATATATAGTCACGTGCGTGTGATTAGATGTACATGTACGTATATATATATATGTGCTTCGTGTGTATGTATGTGCGCCTTTGTATGTGTGTACGCTTGTATGTGCTTTTGTCGGTACGTATTTATATATTTATATTAATATATGTGTGTATGTACGAACCTATATATGTGTTATATTTTTTCTAGTGTTACTTTATAATTGATAACCCCTCCCTCTTACTTTCTCTTTGATTTAATTTTTTTATTCTCATATATTTTTTCCTTTTTCATTTTCATATATTTATCGACCTTCAGCCTGACACTGCTTTGACTGATACACTCCCTTCCCTGTATATATCACTTGCATGTATGTGGTTGCGCGTGCGTGTGTGTTTATACGCGTGCTTTCATACTTGTATGTGTATATATCTAAATCCTTAGTACCTGAGTCAAATCCTTAGTACCTGAGTCTGGATATACGTTAACTCTATTTCTTTTTCAACATATATTATATACGTATTTGTGGTCACACATACACTGATATACTTGCCCTCATATATGTACTTACGCACACATTTTTTTCACTATACACATGCATTTGTACATACACACATATTTACATTTGTGAGTGAATATACACACATTTATACACATACCCTAACTATATTTCCTCATTTTATTTTTTTCTATATCTCTTGCATTGCTTTCATTTATATACTTTTTTGTCCGTTAAACTTTTGCCTTTCTTGAGGAGATTCTTCAAATATTTCACTATGTTTTAAATTGCCTTTTCTGACGAACGAATGAGGACGTTTCTTGTATTCGTCTTATTCGGGAAATCTCTGGTAATGAGATAATTATATTGTATTGTTTATTATATATATATATATAGGAACAAGTAAGACCCCGACGGCTGAGCTCAAGCCGTTTCGACGGCTAATTCTATAATATAATATAATATATATATATATATAATATATATATATATAATTGTTTCTACTTTTGGCACAAGGCCAGCAATTATCACTGCATTACTGGTGCTTTATTTTATCGACCCCGTAAGGATGAAAGGCAAAGTTAACCTCGGCGGGTTTTGAACTCAGAATGGCAACTCTTTGCGTCAAAGCATGGCGTCCGACCCTCTACCGATACTGCCAATCCACCATTATAATATATATATATAATATATATATATATATATTTCAAATGTTAGAAGAAAATGACAATCTACTGCACTCTATACGACACCACGATACACACCACACAACACAACACACTACCACTTTTAATAGATAGAATGTCACACGTTCACCTATATTCCTGTCAATGAACCCAGTGATGAACTATGTGTGTTATATGTGTAATATGTGCGAGAGACTGAACATTCAGTTGGTGAATAAACCAACCAAAGAAAATAAATAAATAAAATGAAATAACCAACCGAACAGCCAGCCATTTAGCCAGTCAGACAATAACAAAGCAACAGAAAACGCCAGAGCACAGAAAATAGAAATAGGTGAGCTGAGACGGGCACACACACACACACAGACACAGACACAGACACAGACACAGACACACACACACACACACACACACACACACACATATATATATATATATATATATATATATATATATATATATGGAGAATAGAAATGGCTGTGTATTTGCTATTTAAGGTAACTTAAAATGCAATATATATATATATATATATATATGTGTGTGTATATCTCTATATATATATATATATATATATATATATATATATATATATATATATATATATATATATATATGTATATATATATATATATACACGTATATGGTGAAGGCGCATGGATGAGTGGTTAGAGGATTGAATTCGCAATTGTGAGGTTGTGAGTTCGTTTATCGATACGTTATGTCCTTGGGCGTGTGGCTGAGTGGTTAGAGAATTGGATTCGCAATCGTAAGGTTGTGAGTTCGATTCCTGGACCAGGCGATGCGTTATGTCCTTGAGCAAGACACTTTATTTCACGTTATTCCTTCTACCTGGAGTTGCGACCGATAGATAGTATTAGCAATTGGAAAGACCAACGGAAACATTGTTCCCTTGGTCCGATTTGACGAAAGTCGATCGTTCCTATATATGTCCTTGGGCAAGACACTTTATTTCACGTTGCTTCTTCTACCTGGAGTTGCGACCGATAGATAGCATTAGCAATTGAAAAGACCAATGGAAACATTGTTTCCTCGGTCCGATTTGACGAAAGTCGATCGACTGTCTATATATATATATATATATATATATATATATATATATATATATGTGTGTGAATAAAATTAGTCCTTCATCAGTGATCTTCCAACTTTCATTGGTATTTCATCGCTTTAAAAATCATATACCTCTAGTTAGTGCGAGCAATAACTAAATAAAGTTATTGGGACAAGTAAAATAGGGTGAAACGATCGAGACATGTAAACAAATAACGATGGTATTGCAACGGAAAGATAGGAAGAGACAAGTACATGATATCTGTAAGCTTAAGCTTGGTGAATTCATGGACGAGAGATACAGACCATCCGACATGGGTGAGATGTGAGCGAGAAAAGGATTTCACACAGGTCAAACGGGAGGAAGTGAGAGAGGGAGAGAAGCAGAGAGTGGAAGTGTGAGGAAGAGACCAGCTGAGAGAGAGCGTGACTGGCAGAGGGAGTAAAAAGAAGGTGAGAGATACAGAGAGAGAGGGGAAGTAGTAAGAAAGAAAAAGACAATCGCAGCTGAGGAAAAAATATAAATATGAGAAAAATGGAGAGCTGCGTGGTTGCACATGGGTTACATATGAATAAAAGTAGTCCTTCATCAGTGATCTTCCAACTTTCATTGGTATTTCATCGCTTTAAAAATCATATACCTCTAGTTGGTGCGAGCAATAACTAAATAAAGTTATTGGGACAAGTAAAATAGGGTGAAACGAGCGAGACACGTAAACAAACAACGATGGTATTGCAACGGAAAGATAGGAAGAGACAAGTACATGATATATGTAAGCTTAAGCTTGGTGAATTCATGGACGAGAGATACAGACCATCCGACATGGGTGAGATGTGAGCGAGAAAAGGATTTCACACAGGTCAAATGGGAGCAAGTGAGAGAGGAGGAGAAGCAGAGAGTGGGTATGTGGAAGTGTGAGGAAGAGACCAGCCGAGAGAGAGTGTGACTGGCAGAGGGGGTAAAAATAAGGTGAGAGATACAGAGAGAGGGGAAGCAGTAAGAAAGAAACAGACAATCGCAGCTCCTCCCGTTTGACCTGTGTGAAATCCTTTTCTCGCTCACATCTCACCCATGTCGGATGGTCTGTATCTCTCGTCCATGAATTCACCAAGCTTAAGCTTACAGATATCATGTACTTGTCTCTTCCTATCTTTCCGTTGCAATACTATCGTTGTTTGATTACATGTCTCGCTCGTTTCACCCTATTTTACTTGTCCCAATAACTCTATTTAGTTATTTCTCGCACCAACTAGAAGTATATAATTTTTAAAGCGATGAAATACCAATGAAAGTTGGAAGATCACTGATGAAGGACTAATTTTATTCATATGTAACCCATGTGCAACCACGCAGCTCTCCATTTTTCTCTTATAAATATATATATATATATATATTTATTAAAATAACAGATTAAAGTTTAAGCAAAGAATCGTTGTTCTTAACTCTGTAGCGGAGATTAATTTTAGTCTACGACTTCTGCTATACCATTTACGTGGTTTTGTCTTTGCGCGCTATTGTTCTCCACGCTCCACATATGACTTATTATCTTCGTTTTTTCGTTCATTGCCAGGGAACGTCTCTATGCACCACCTAAGAGAACATTAGTCTACGACCTCTTTTATACCATAAACGTGGTTCTGTCTTTGCGCGTAATTGTTTTTCACCGCTCCTATTAATGACGTATTATTCGTTTTTTCCCGTTCTTTGCCAGCGAACGTTACCACGAACCTAAGTATCGTCTTCCTGTCTTCCTCCGGTTGCAACGTTTTTTGAAATATCCAGTTCTGCGTTTACAGATTGACTTTGTTAGTTTCAGAAGATCCTGTTAAGGGTGAAAGCAGCGATTCTTTGCTTAAACTTTAATCTGTTATTTTAATAAATATTTGCTCTACGGTTCTTATATATTTGATATATATTTTCCTTATCGAGCCCTCTTTGGATTTTAGTCTTCAATTTTATTATTATTACTATATATATATATATATATCCATGCCACCATGAAAAAGTGGATGTGAAATGATGAAGATATATGCTTCATACTCACATAAATTGTATATAACCATACATACAAACATATATAAATATATATACAAACTTTCGATGCAACCTAAACAGTCTGTGACTTAATACTGTCAAGAGAGAGCATTTATCTCTGTCAGTTTCATAACTGTGTGTGCTCTGTCTGTGATTTTGTAATTATTAGAGCAAAAATACTAATTAAAAGATATTATCAAATTAGTTTTGTTGTAAATTTCACAGTCATGGATTGCTGATTGTAGAAATTGTTTTACGAAGAATTCAAGAGGTGAAAAATTCGAAATTTATTTGGCGGCGTGTGATATAATTCATTGCATAGTATATATATATATATATATATATTTTTTTTTTTAAATAGAGGTGTGACACACGAGTTGTGATATATTAGTAAAAAGGAAAAGAAAATGCTGACAAATTTTTCCCAGTGAAAAATAGTTTAATTGGGAATAAGTATAAATTAGTAATAAGTTTTTCAGTTTTAGTAATTCAGTTTTAGTTTTAAGTTTTTACCGGTTGCGCATTTCTAATGCTTTTCAAAAATAATTTTGAGATAGAGTGCTCGTGATTAGAGCAAAAATCACGAGCACTCGATCTCAAAATTATTTTTGAAAAGCATTAGAAATGCGCAACCGGTAAAAACTTAAAACTAAAACTGAATACTAACTAATACTTATTACTAATTTATACTTATTCAAGGGCGGTGGATTGGCAGTATCGGTAGAGAGTCGGACACCATGCTTTGAAGCATAGAGTTACGTCCCTTTATGATCTGAGTTCAAATCCCGCCGAGGTTAACTTTGCCTTTCATCCTTACGGGGTCGATAAAATAAAGTACCAGTAATGCACTGGGTAATTGCTGGCCTTGTGCCGAATGTAGAAACAATTACTAATTTATACTTATTCCTAATTAAACTATTTTTCACTGGGAAATTTGTCAGCATATTCTTTTCCTTTTTACTAATATATATATATATATATATATATATACTATGCAATGAATCATATATATATATATAGTTGTTTCTACATTTGGCACAAGGCCAGCAATTACCCAGTGTATTACTGGTACTTTATTTTATCGACCCCGAAAGGATGAACGGCAAAGTTAACCTCGGCGGGATTTGAACTCAGAATGGCAAGGACCGTAACTCTAAGCGTCAAAGCATGGCGTCCGACCCTCTACCGATACTGCCAATCCTCCGCATATATATATATATATATATATATATATATATATATATATATATATATATATATATATATATATATATATATATATATATATATATATATATATATATATATATATATATATATATATATATATATATATATATATATATATATATATATAAAATGGCGTAGGACAGAACAAAGGAGAGGCACAAAAACAAAGAAAGGAATCCCCAGTCACTGAAGAGGTCACAGAGTGTGTGACGAAAGAACTATGACAATATATAAAGAACTATCTGGTTGTGGAACCAACCAACCAACCAGAAATTTATAAATTTATAAATTTATTATAAATTTATTATAATAAATTGAAGTGAAAGCCACTGGTGCGTGTGTTTCTTATTGGCAACATGACCCTCCCAAAGTATAACAATATCGGTTTCAACACACGATTTCAGATAAAGAATCTTGCTAAACAAATTCAGAAACGAAATATATATATATATATATATATATATATATATATATATATATATATATATATATATATATAATATGCTGTATTTGCATGTTTTACTAATTAAGTCAATGATTGTAGGATTGTAGTGCAGTTTTCATTATTAAGTAACCACTTCAACTCACAAAAAATGTTTTTATCACACTGTTGCGACATTCTCAATATATGTGAACCTCCAACTGATTTGTGTCTTGTATATGTTATGTTGTCTAAATGTTGTTTATATGATATGTCAACCATACGTGCCTCTTTTAGCTACTTTTATAGCTGCTTTGTGTCTGTGAGTTATATATTTACTTGCGTTTGGTTTGCTGATGCCAACATAAGAACCTGTCTGGTAGGGGGAGGGTGAATTTGTGGTTTATTTTCATTTTTTAAATTTTTTGTATGGCATGTGTGATTATCTGTTAATCTTTTCACTACTATACTTCAAATAATCTTGAATTTTGAGGTATTTAATAAAATAACTAACGTTCTCATTACAGGCGGTGGATTGGCAGTATCGGTAGAGGGTCGGACGCCATGCTTTCATGCGTAGACTTACGGCCCTTGCCATTCTGAGTTCAAATCCCGCCGAGGTTAACTTTTTCTTTCATCCTTACGGGGTCGATAAAATAAAGTACCAGTAATGCACTGGGTAATTGCTGGCCTTGTGAAACATTTACTAAGATTGTGCTTGGAACATAACAATATTTCTTACATATTTTTAGGTAACTTTGATAAACACTTCAAAACAAATAGTTTTGTATTGTAAAATTAGAAGTTGGTTCACGCGGTTTGGTATCAAAAGGGTTAATAAGTATACTAATCACTACTGCGGGCTATTTCATTACTATATGGTATTGTCCTTATACCGTTCTTTCCTTGCACTTCATGTAGTACACAACTAGTTCTGAAGTTATTGTATTTGTTTTGCAAGATTTTTATGTGGAAATATGACAATGTGATGAAACAGATATTGTTATACTTTGGGTGAGTCGTACTGCCAATATAAAACACACGCTCCTGTTGGGTTTCAATGTGTTATTATAATTTCCCAGCCGGTTAGTTTAATAACCGGATGGTTGTATAGTTATTGATTGTCATCAAAGCTCTTTCGTAACGCATTCTGTGACCTCCTCAGTGACTACATTTGTGTCTCTCTTTTGTTTGGTCTTACACCATCTTGGTTTTGTGAGCTGCGAAATTATAATATTGAAGTTAATAAATTGAAGTTAATTTTAGGTTTAATCAATATATATCGATAATGTTTCTCAGTGCTAAGCCCAATAAACTTCTGTTCAGAGCATCTATAATATAATTGTAAACGATATATACCTGGATATATCAATTGAGAAACAAACTAATATTTTGTACATATATAGAGAGAGCAAATACATACTCTTACGTGTTAAATTTGTGCTGTACTTACACAAATATTATGCTGTAGTTATATAGACAGATATGTTTCTGAGAATCAGAGAAATGGTATGTCTACCTTCGATTACAGTAATTAGTATCGATCACGAATTATGGACTTTGGTCAATATCATTAAGACCATGATTCTCTTTGTCAGTATGTTTAGGTCTTTGATAAAATATATCTCTCACACTGCATTAAAATACTAGTCATCTACCCTTGGAAGACAATATTCAAATGATGTAACTATAACGTTTAATGGAAGGGTAGATAAAACAGGACAGGCCTTAAAGAGTGCTAGAAAGAGCTCCAGGCGAATCCATTTTAGTCAGCTTAAACTAATTTAGAGAAATCAGAAGTAGAAAGAAATAAGTTAATTTTAGGTTTAATCAATACATATATAATATACTAGCAGTAAAGCCCGGCGTTGCTCGGGGTCGCTCAGTAGCTGTGTTAAAGTTACAATGTTAAGTTTCTTTTTTGGCTTAAAAACTGTAGTGTCTACTGTGCAGACTTGCATGTGGTGTTTTTGATTAATATTCCC
>OZ024747.1:86141499-86143999 GCA_964016885.1 Eledone cirrhosa
CGAACGGGAAAAAAACCCTGGTAATGTACGACGAATTTTTGTTAAAAGCACAAAATGTAGACACCAACCCGAGGCCGAGGTATTCCGTACTTCTTTGTACTGTTATTTATATATTCGTGTACAGATATTTTTGCATACACAATAACAAAATATAAACAAACGTATTTACTTCACGAGGCTCGAGAAAGATAAATATATATCAACTATATAAGAACCCTAGAGCAAATCCCGAGCAACGCCGGGTCATTCTGCTAGTACTAACTAATCATGCGTCTGTTAATGCTTACATGATAACTATATTTATGTTGTTAGAAATCATCTGCCTTGGCAAATGTTTACATGATAACTATGTTATTAACCATATGGCTGAATTAATGACATAATTGTTTAGATACTTTAGTAGTTCTATATACAACAGAGAAACATTGACTTTTCTGGAAATATTTTAAACAATAATCTTCCAGATAAAATGATAGTTAAAAAGGTTAGTGTTTCAGCATCCGGATTTCATTGTCGTTAAATACATATTGATTGATAAAAGAAGCTGCATGGTAAACACTAGGTTTGAGGGTAAGAATTTTCCTTCCGGTCAAGCCCTCGTCAACTTTCTCAAAAACCAATTGAAGAGGAAGGTGAAGGTAGAGAAGAGGGTGTAGCCTGAGATCAGGAGGTCAATGGTCTCAACATGATCATCACAGAATCGACACTTTTGGTCAATTCCATTTTTGAACACGTTAACTTGAAAGTTGCGTTTTGGGAGACCCTGGTCTTGTGCATCCAAAATGAAGCTCTTACTCTCTGCCTTTAGCCTAGAACTCCACAGCCACTGATGGGTAAGAGCTTGATCTACATCAGGTTCTGCGGAGAAAATACTGCCAATGCCTAAATCAGAAACAATTATTATTTACTCTGATCAGGTTGGTGAATTTGTGGAGAAGAAGGGGTGCCCTTCCCGGGTGCTCTCGAAGCGTCGGGTAATTCAGGATTGGTGGAGTACCTGAGTCAACCCTGGGTGGTTATCCCCCTATTGGGGAATTTTTATTGTTTTATTTTTCTTGTTAGTTTATTATTTATATTTTTACACGGTTTATATGTAAACGGCCACTGTCCCTGTCTAGTGTACCGTCCCCTATATGTCGGCCCTTGTGGCCAATAAATGAAACCATTCTTCTTCTTCTTATTATTATTATCATTCCCCCCTATTGGGGAATTTTTCATTGTTTCAATTTTCATTTTATTGTTTATATATATATGTTTTATGTCTTTTTTCTTTTCTTATATAAATAATAAAAATCTTTACACGCACAAAACCCACATCGTACCGTCCTGTTCCGTCTGTGATGTTTTTCTTGATGTCAGCCCTTGTGGCCAATAAAGAAATCATTATTATCATTATTATTATTATTATTATTATTATTATTCTTTGAGTCTCAGTCATTGATGTTATTTAACTGGAAAGTTTGTTGAAATGAATATCAAGCCGCTACCTGCTGCCTCAGATATTCAAGACGTATCGAAGGGTTCTTGCTGTTCCCAGCAAGCATGCTTTTTGAAGTGTTCCAAAAAGCGGGGCTGGACTAATTTTCTTTAACCATCCTTGGAAACTCTTTGAGATAGTACCTAGTGCGCCTATGACAATCGGGAGGACTCTGACTTCATGGCAGTTCCAAATCCTTTTTACCTCCCACTTTAAGTCCTGGTATCGGTTATTATTATTATTGTTATTTTTTATTACATCCTCTGTTTTCTTTTACACGCAGAAATGCCCATTTGTACCGTCCTGTATTGTCCTGCACTGTCCTTAATGTCTACTTTATGTAAACCCTTGTGGTTAATAAAGAAAGCATTATTATTATTATTATCATTATTATTATTATTATTATTATTATTATAAATTATACATTTTATTTTGTTTCTGTATATTCTGTGATTTATTTATCCTATCTAGATCTTTATCTGGAGATATTCCTATTGCACAGATTTTTTTCAAAAACGTAGCCTCTTTTTTAATTTCTTTGATTTGAAAGATGCTTGTGTAAATAGAGACGGTTGCTAAATTACACCAGATAACGTTGTTGTTGTTGTTGGTGGTGGTGGTGGTGGCGATGTTGCTGTTAGTGTAGGTTGTGACGGTGTTGTTGTTGTTGTAGGTGGCCGTGCCGATGTCGTTGTTGTTGTTGCTGTTGTTGTTGCTGTTGTTGTTGCTGTTGTTGTTGTTGGTGGTGGTGGTGGTGGTGGGGGTGCTGGTGGTGGTGGTGGCAGTGTCGTCGTCGTCGTCATCATTGTGGTGTTGCTTGTGTTGGTGGCGTTATTTGAAGTGGTGATGGTGGTAGTGGTGGTAGTGGTATTGAGGTGAAGTGGAGCAAGATAAGGTGAAGAAAAGGCAAGCAATTAGGGCAGTGATGTAAAAAGATATGAAGAGAGAGAGTTAGGTATACACACATACTCATATATATATATATATGCATATATATATATATATATATATATATATATATAT
>OZ024747.1:86153999-86155723 GCA_964016885.1 Eledone cirrhosa
TTGAATATCCTTTGTGCTTGTACGAGCTGACTCCAAGTCTCACCCAGAGACCTCATCAGGCAGCAAGTTATAAGTTCATGTGAACATTATGACTAGAATAGTTGATAACTGCTTTGTTTTGGAGAAAGAATGTAATTCGATGATAGAGATTTGTGTTTTAATTGTGTGCCTTGAGTTCGGAAGAATTATTGTTCTAGAAAATACCTGTCAAAGGAAACCTCACCAAATATGGAGGTCAAACTATAAGATCTCCAACAGCATCCGGAGGATAAGTACCCACCCCTCGTTTTTTCTCTCTTGACTGACTATTATAAGTGTAGGATTCATAAATGTTTGTAGTCTGTGGTCGTCCTGGAAGCAAGGTCGCTTGCTGAACGACCCCATGTCACTAGATATCGATGTGACGACCATCAGTGAGACCAGAATATTTCCGACACACGCGCACTAACTTCCATTTTTGACGACGCTGAGATCTTAGCATCTCTTAATCGACCTGTAATGGGAGGTGGGTTAGCAGTGCTGTTTTGCAAAGGCCTGGATCCCGAGGTACGGACGATCTTCCTGGACCCGGACAGTAAGTTTGTGGTTGGGTACGTGAACAATAGCGAAGGTGGTGCTTTTAGACTGGTGACCGTCTACCGACTGTGGCTGGACGGCCTGATTTCTTCAGGCATCTGGAAGCCTTTCTAGGAATGTCCCGCTCATTACTGTTAGCGGGGAACTGGAACGGCATCTTGAACGCACCCTGGGATTGTGTGGGAGTAGCTGATAGAAGTGTGGAGTGCAAGGGCACCAGTAACATGATTAGGCAGTTCTAAATACTCTGGCCATGTGCTTGTAGGCAAGATAATTCGAGGAGGAGAATAGTGCTCTTGAAGAGTAGGGTGGTTTAGATTTGGTGGAGTTTTTGAGCCACCCCTGGATGGTACTCCCCCCTGTTGGAGAATGTTCATTCTTATGTACGAAGGTCGGTTGAAAGGTCATAGGCTGACCCAAATACTCTCACGGGATGTGGCCAAATGAGGTTTATTTTTCGACGTAGTCTCCCTTGCGGTTCACACACTTCTTCCATCGGTATTGCAGTGCTTGGATCCCATTGATGAAGAAGTTTTCATCCTGCTGGTAAAAAAAATCATCAACAGCAGATATGACGTCATCATTACTGCAATACTGATTTCCAGCCGTTGTTTCATGTTGGGGAACAGATGATAGTCAGATGGAGTCAAATCAGGAGAATATGGAGGGTAGTCAACCAGTTCAAAGTCAGTCACGCACAGCAACCATTGAAACCAAGGACTTGTATATTAGAGCATTGTCCTGATGAAATAAGGTTCCTGGGCTTTTGGTCTTGATCGCCTTTCGTAACTGCTTCAGCAAGTTGCCATAGTACTCTCCCCTGATGGTGTGGCTCTTTTGAAGATAGTCAATAAATACAATGTTTTTTGCATCTCCAAAAATCGAAGCCATCACCTGCAAAAACATTCAATGGATATATTGTCCTACCCGGTCATATTTAATTTTGTATTCTCTGAGATCAAGGATCTAGTATCCAGTTAGAATGTGATCTATCGACTCTGGATGCTTGTCACAAAAATGACAAAGTGGATTAACGTCTTCCCTGAGAACATAGGCCAGATAATTCTTTGTAGGCAAGCTTTGATTCTGTGTAGCGAGGATTAACTCCACTGTTTCAGTCTTTATTCCCAAGCTATGCAGCCACTGGT
>OZ024747.1:86158423-86160923 GCA_964016885.1 Eledone cirrhosa
GGAAGCCTTTCTAGGAATGTCCCGCTCATTACTGTTAGCGGGGAACTGGAACGGCATCTTGAACGCACCCTGGGATTGTGTGGGAGTAGCTGATAGAAGTGTGGAGTGCAAGGGCACCAGTAACATGATTAGGCAGTTCTAAATACTCTGGCCATGTGCTTGTAGGCAAGATAATTCGAGGAGGAGAATAGTGCTCTTGAAGAGTAGGGTGGTTTAGATTTGGTGGAGTTTTTGAGCCACCCCTGGATGGTACTCCCCCCTGTTGGAGAATTTTCATTCTTATGTACGAAGGTCGGTTGAAAGGTCATAGGCTGACCCAAATACTCTCACGGGATGTGGCCAAATGAGGTTTATTTTTCGACGTAGTCTCCCTTGCGGTTCACACACTTCTTCCATCGGTATTGCAGTGCTTGGATCCCATTGATGAAGAAGTTTTCATCCTGCTGGTAAAAAAAATCATCAACAGCAGATATGACGTCATCATTACTGCAATACTGATTTCCAGCCGTTGTTTCATGTTGAGGAACAGATGATAGTCAGATGGAGTCAAATCAGGAGAATATGGAGGGTAGTCAACCAGTTCAAAGTCAGTCACGCACAGCAACCATTGAAACCAAGGACTTGTATATTAGAGCATTGTCCTGATGAAATAAGGTTCCTGGGCTTTTGGTCTTGATCGCCTTTCGTAACTGCTTCAGCAAGTTGCCATAGTACTCTCCCCTGATGGTGTGGCTCTTTTGAAGATAGTCAATAAATACAATGTTTTTTGCATCTCCAAAAATCGAAGCCATCACCTGCAAAAACATTCAATGGATATATTGTCCTACCCGGTCATATTTAATTTTGTATTCTCTGAGATCAAGGATCTAGTATCCAGTTAGAATGTGATCTATCGACTCTGGATGCTTGTCACAAAAACGACAAAGTGGATTAACGTCTTCCCTGAGAACATAGGCCAGATAATTCTTTGTAGGCAAGCTTTGATTCTGTGTAGCGAGGATTAACTCCACTGTTTCAGTCTTTATTCCCAAGCTATGCAGCCACTGGTGGGTTTTACTTTGGGTACGTATTGAGTAGTTACAATGAAGAGGTTTCTTCCGCTACTTTACCTTTAATATGCCAAGTCCTTGTTTCTTGACTTTTTCTTTTATATTTGTTGCAGTTTTTGCTGCTGTTAGTTCCTGTGTCGGGATTTAGATTGCTAGATATCAATGTTTGCTCCAGCTTTAGACATATTGCACCTTTCGTACGGTTCTTCCAGTGTTAAGCAAACAAGCCTTCTATAGAGTCAGAATTCACCTCTATATCCAACATCTTCAAACAACCATTCAAACAAAGGCCAGTTACAACTGTAAGAACTGCAGACGATAACCAAACGGAAGTCATATCTGTAAGGAGAACAGACATAAATGAAAGAAATTATAACTGTTGTATTTTCTTTTCAAATCAAGCTGACATTATCTTTAGGGAGAAACTTAAAAAGATTCCAGTCACGACGAAATTAATTAATTATATAGATATTTTCTTCGCGCCTCCATTTTAATTGTACCATCACGTGATGTGACAGTATTCTCACATCAAACAGCGAACTCATCAGATTCCATGACTTTTCCTCACTCACAAAAAAATATTTACTTTTTAAGCTAATATTATTGGCTTCTTCGCTATATTTTCTTTTTGTTCTATCATTCTATTTGTTCTTTCTTCATTTTCTTCTTTTATCTTAACATTTGTAGGTGTGAAAGAGGTGTGATAGTGGTGGCGGTGGTGTAGGTGTTGTTGTAGTTATTATTGTTGTTGTTGGTGGTGGTGGTAAGTGCAGGGGTACTTAGGAGAACAGTGTTATTCCAAACTGAAAATATATATAGTTTTTAGTAAATCAATTTAATTTATTTTTCATCTATTGATGTAACTGTGTGTTTGTGTGTACGTTTGTGTACCACAGTATCTGTGCCAGTGACTCTGTGTGTGTGTGTCTGTGACTATGTGATATGTGTGTATATGCGTGTTTGTGTGTACGTGAATGACTCTGTGAGTGTGTATATGTGCGTGTTTATATGTATGTGATTGTATATGATATGACTGTATGTATATGTAATTCTGTGCGTGAGACTGTGAAATTATGTTGGCATATTTATTGCATTCCTCTTTTTACACTTTTAGTGATTCCAGTCATTTTTGTGTATGTGTGTACATATGCGTGCGCATATGTGTGTACATATGCGTGCACATATGTGTGTACATATGCGTGCGCATATGTGTGTTTTGTGTGTGTGGGAGAGGAGGAAATAATAGTGGAGACTTCTGGTGTTCTTGGTCCTAAGGCCACCTCCCTACTCACCACCATCGGCACAGAATTGACTACCCGTAGGTGTGAGCCTCGCAAAATGGAGTGTCTCTTCCAGCACATCTCCCTCATCCTCCTCCGGAGAAACGACTTCTCTATTCTGTCCGCCGGCGCGCGGGGTGGCCAGTACGTGGGTCCTCATTTGCTCACAAT
>OZ024747.1:86170923-86178423 GCA_964016885.1 Eledone cirrhosa
ATGCACTCCATCAGGTGCCCCCCCCCCCCCCCCCCCCCCACATATCCTCACACCCCTTCAAATGAAATGTCTTCTTCCTGCTGTGAAATAAGATGTTAACCAGTTTTTTTATGTAGCACCTCCATTGCCATATACACATACACATATACACACATACACATACACACATACACATACACACAGACACGCATACACATTCACACATACATACATATACATAAATACACACATCTCCACAACCATAAACACATGTATATTGTTACAATAATACATATATACATACATATATATATTGTTACAACACATACATACATACATACATACATACATACATACATACATACATACATACGTACGTACCCCACATACACACATACGTACATACATACATTCACATACAAACAAATACACATAGATGATGTAGGAATGACGTAAATGTTGATAGAGGGGAAGGGAGAATGGCACTCTCACACACACACACACACACACATACACACACACATACACACATATACACACGCACACACACAGATAGACAGAGTCGCATAGAGAGGAGCACACATGAAGTGAGACCCATATATATATATTTATAGATAGATATCTTTATATTTATAGATAGGGTAGATAGATAGATAGGCAAATATACAGACAGACATATAGACAGATATGTTTCTTTTATTTGCCACAAGGGCATCAAAAGTGGGACAAGTACAATGGGGGAGTTTACAAAACAAGGCGTCCTCAATAGGGAGGAGGCAATAACAATATATAAAATAAAATAAAATATAACAAAAAATAGAATTATAACAAAATCCTCAATAGAGGATTTTGTTATAAAATATAACAAAAATAAAATTTATAACAAAATCCTCAATAGAGAGGAGGCGCCTTGGGGGGTCGCACACACCCCCGAAAAAAGTGTGCAACCCTTTTCCTCAGGAGCACAGAGAGGGGGTGCTCCCTCGTTCCTTCCTCTTTTCCACCTACAGGCTCATGTAAAGAGAAGGCCCATTCACACGGGCCATTCTCGCCACTTTCACCCACCTTTCATAAAAACGACTGGGGTGCAGCACCTCTCTCTCCATCCTGAATCCTTCTTCCGAAATGATATCGGAAGAAACGGACCAGTTGTTGGCCAGAGAGAAAGGTGCCTGACCTCAGTCCTTTCAGACGCGTCCACCATACAACCTCTTTCGCCATGGCTATTACGCACAGAAACGCCGCCTCTGCTTCATCTTTGAAGGGGGGAGGCGGCTTGATCATTACAATAGACTCGGTGGTCAACCGGATCGGTCCCACCCTTGACAGCAGTTGTTCGACATAGCCCCACAGATCGGCTACGCCCGAGCAGTGTACCAATGCGTGTGCAACGGTTTCCTCGTCGCACACGCATCTGGGACAGATCTTTTTGGCGGGGTCCCTACCCGGGCGCCCGTGTCTGTAGAGCCTTTCTCGAACGGGTAAAGCTCCTCGGTAGCACTGCCAGGCCAGGGACTTCTGGAAGTTGTCCATAGGTCCCGGGCTGAATGTCCTACCGAACAGGCTGGCCAGTTCGTCCTCCTCCATGTCTAGGGCTTCTCCGAGGGCGTCGTCGCACCTGCTGCGTACCAGCCCTCTATAGAATGTTGCGGTGGAGTCTCCACTGATAACCGGATCCGTCTGCCAGAGGGCGGTGAGCGCCTGGGCACACTCAGTGTGCCAGGCGCCCAGTTTTCTCGGTCTTTGCTTGACCCAGGATTGCAGCTCGGTGAGTGAGACGAGTCTGGGAAAGGTTCGTCTCACAAACGAGGCCCACACCGGTTGTCCGGTGAGGAATACGTAGAGGTGCCGTAGCCTTAATGCGTGTTTACGCATCATTAGCCACGGCATCCCCAGCCCTCCTTTCGAAGGGTGTTGACAGCAGATGGATCTCCTCACCATAGGATCCCGCCTCTTCCAAAGGAATTGGAAGAGCGCGCGCTCCATCTTGGTGAGGGTTTCCCTTGGGCAGGGCACTACGGTCAGGCGGTAGTAGATGACGGACGCTATGTAGGTGTTCGCCACCTCCGCCCGACCTTTCAGGGATAGTTTGCAACTGGCCCACTTCTGGGTCAGTGCAAACACCCTGTTCGTAACCTCCGCCCAGTTTTTCTCCACCTGGAGGTCCGGTCCGAACCAGACCCCGAGCAACTTCACCGGGCCCTCCGTCCAGCGTCCGACGACGCCATCGGAGGGCATCGGTCTGCCCCTCCACGTGCCGGGTTGCAAACCGATCGACTTGTCCCGGTTCAGCTTAGCCCCTGTGAGCTTTTCGTACTCCTCCAGTAAGGTGCCGACCGCCTCGATTTCGGAGGCCGTCGACACCATTACTGTCACGTCATCGGCGTAGGCCGACACCGCTTTCCGCAATCCCGGTTCCAAAGGGATGCCCTGCAACAAGTCCAACTTCCGCAGTAGTGGCTCGAGAGTCAACACATACAGAAGGGAGGAGAGAGGGCACCCTTGTCGGATGGACCGCGCGATTTTGAACGGCTCCGAGAGGTAGCCGTTCACCTTGACCCTAGAGCAGATGCGGCTGCTGTGCATAGCAGTGATCCAGCCCCTGAAAACGGGTCCGAAGCCTGCCGCCGCTAGCACCGCATCCAGGTAACCATGGTCGACCCTATCGAACGCCTTAGATTGATCCAAGTTGATCAGAGCCCCACTAAAGCCGGGTTCGTTCCCAACCCTCTCTATGATGTATCGCATGAGGTGGAGGTTGTCATGGATGGACCTGGACGGGATAGCGCATGTCTGCGCATCTCCCACCAGGTTGCCCACGACAAGCGCCAACCTCTTTGCTAGCACCTTGGCCAAAATCTGTGACTCTGTATTTAGCAGAGTTATGGGCCTGAAGTTACTTATTTCGTCCCCCTTGTTCTCGTCCTTCCTCACTAGCGTGACTACGCCCTTGGTCACAGTACAGGGAATTCTCCCGTTCTGTTGCCAGTTGCAGTAGACCGCCTCGAGGAGATCGGGGAACAAGTCCGGCATAGCTAGATATAATTCGTAAGGAAGACCATCGAGACCCGGGGATTTGCGTTTGCCGCATTGGCTCAGCACGTCCTCTATCTCAGAGGCCGAAATCGGCTCCTCGCAGGACTTCGCCTCCCTGTCCGAGAGGCGCGGCAGGCCGTCGAGGTATGGACCGAAGTCCACGTTCCCAACCGGTTCCCCGCCCCTCCCGAACAGTCGGGCAAAGTGCCTTTGAAAGGCCTCACACATCTGCTTAGGCTCAAGAATCGCCCGTCCATCCAGGTCTCGCAAAGACCGGATGGTGGATTTAGTTCCACTGTTGGCCTCTGTCACGCGGGCCCAGCTAACAGCTTTGGTCCCCTCGTTCCCTAGAGCACGTATTTTACTTCGGACAACGCAGCCTTCGTGCTTCGCGTCGAAAAACTGGCTCAAAGCCGTTCTCGACGCTAGACATATAGATAGACAGATAAATAGACAGACATATAGATAGATAGATAGACATATAGATATATTTCTTTATTAGCCACAGGGGCACAAAAGAAGGGGACAAATACAAGATAGACATATAGATAGATAGATAGATAGATAGATAGATAGATAGATAGATAGATAGATAGATAGATAGATAGACAGACAGAGATAGATAGATAGATAGATAAATTTCTTTATTAGCCACAAGGGCACAAAAGAAGGCGACAAATACAAATGGGAAGTTTACATACAGGTATATGAAAATAAAACTATTAATAAAATATCAAAGATATGTTTCTTTATTAGCCACAGGGGCACAAAAGAAAGGGACAATACAAAGGGGGAAGTTTACATACAATAAAAACGTGTAAAATACTATCACAAATGCAATTTAAAAATTAATCGATTTTCCCCAATAGGGGGAGACATTACATATGGGTAACACATACCCCCGAAAAAATGTGCAACCCTTATCTCCAGGAGTACGAAGAGTGAGTACGCCTTTCCTCTCTTCCTCTTTTTGCTCAACCTACAGGCTTAGATAGATAGATAGATAGATAGATAGATAGATAGATAGATAGATAGATAGATAGATAGATATATTTCTTTATTAGCCACAGGGGCACAAAAGAAGGGGACAAATACAAAGGGGTGGGGATAGATAGATAGATAGATAGACAGGTAGGCAGCTCGACAGACATGTGAGAGAATGAGGAGCTAGACAACTATAACACAATAAGAGTACATGAAATCCAAGTCTGGGAAAACCATTTAGAAAGTCAGTCATTCATTTGTTCATATTGTTTTATATACAGTTATATATTTGTTTTATATTTGATTTTATATGTGGTTTTGTGTTTTTATATGTTGCTTTGTGTGTGTGTGTGTGTGTGTGTGTGTGTGTGTGTGTGTGTGTGTGTGTGTGTGTGTATAAATACACACACACATATATATAATAAGTATATATATGTATATATATAATATGTGTATAATATGAGTGTGTGTGTGTATATATAATATATATATATATATATATATATATATATATATATATATAAAGAATGAATAATAACAGGTAGACATCATAAAAAGGTAATTTATTCCGTGTGCTTACAAGTGTTTCCACGGTGGTACTACAGCCTAGTTATGCTATGTGCAAATTCACAAGTACTTGCAGAACTCAAGATTGTGGATTGAAGTACTGCAGGTTATGTAACCTTGAGCTCTTTTACATATTAAAATCCAAAAACAAACTACTTAACGATAGAATTGAACGATCATTATACTGCAACCACAAACTAAAAGCTAAATTCTCTCACTATAAAATAACTTAACATTCGAACCCGTAACTATAACACCGCTTTCTAGCTAACCACCTTCTCCCCCCCCCCCCCCCACACACACACACTACAAGACAATACACTGCTTATCACTATAAATGGTAACTCAGTGCAATTCCTAGATTACTACTACAAACCCAAAGTTCACTCACCACACAAACTTCGTCTGTCCCCTCTCTACCTCTCTCTCTACATCCATTACACTCTCTCTCTCTCGCCTTTGGCCTACCTCCCTCTCAACATCTATGAACCTGCCCTCTGGGGCAATAAATAATTCCGACCTTAACTATCAACGCATCTCTCCAAAAGTAACCAGTATAATAAAACCCCTACCATAACATTTTGATTAAGATATCTACAAACCACTCTCTCCTACTTCTCCAACCCCTGCATATCTTTCTCTCTCTCTCTCCCTCTCCCCTACTTTTCTCTCTTCCTTTTCTACTCTATCTTCTCCAACAACCCCACTTAAGGGTATTTACATTGTACATTTTACCATTCTGCTCTGAGGAAACAGTGGTCACAGCATTGGATATTTGAGTTCTGCAAGTACTTGTGAATTTGCACATAGCATAACTAGGCTGTAGTACCACCGTGGAAACACTTGTAAGCACACGGAATCAATTACCTTTTTATGATGTCTACCTGTTATTATTCATTCTTTATATACACTCCGGAATACAGAAGGATCAGGAACTAAGTTTCTTCAACAATTCTTCCATAACTCGTAGAGTAACCTCTTACCGTACGTCAACCATATCCAGTGTAGTAATTAACCATTACTACATCTTGGATAATCCTATACCTAATATATATATATATATATATATATATATATATATATATATATATATAATATGTATATGTATATATATATAACATGTATATGTATATATATATAACATGTATATATATATATATATATATATATATATATATATAATAATGGAGCTGCGGCGCTGCAAATGGGTTACATATGAAAAAGTTTGTCCTCATCAGTGGCCATCCAACCGTCGTAGGCATTTCGTCGCATTAAAGGCCATATACCTCAGGTTGGTGCGAGCAACGGCTTAAAAAAAAGTCGTTGGGACACGTAAATAAAGGGGACGCTAGGGTAACAAAATGGTTTAAGCAGCAGAAAGTAATGAAGAAGGAAACAAGTCCCAGATTTCTATGAATATAAATTCGGTGGAATCGTGAACGAGAGAATAAAGACCATCAAACCTGGTTGAAATGTGAGCAAGGAAGGAATTTCGCACAGGTCTAACGGGAGGAAGAAGGGGTCTGGTCTGCGAATTCGTTAAACATAAGTTCTGTGAAGTCGCAGACGAGAGAGAGAAAAAAAATTCATACCGGCTTGGCCAAGTGCCCGCGAGAAAAGGATTACGGACAGGTCAAACGGGAAGAAAGGGGAGGAGGAGAGGTAGTGACAGAGAGTGAGTGAGTGAAAGGTGAGGAAGAGGCTAACAGAGAGAGAGACTGCTAGAAAGGGTAAAGACACAAAGAACGAAACAGACTGGTGGCAGCGGAGGAAAAAATATGTGTAAATATGATAATAATGGAGCTGCGGCGCTGCAAATGGGTTACATATGAAAAAGTTTGTCCTCATCAGTGGCCTTCCAACCGTCGTAGGCATTTCGTCGCATTAAAGGCCATATACCTCAGGTTGGTGCGAGCAACGGCTAAAAAAAAGTCGTTGGGACACCTAAATAAAGGGGACGCTAGGGTAAACAAACAAAATGGTTTAAGCATATATATGTGTAAGAATATTTTCGAAACAGCGAGCGAGTTTGAAATTAGAAATATAAGCTATCGCCGTATTTTGACTAAAGAAATTATTTAGCCTGATAGTGGGGTTAAAAACCCTCGGAGAAATGGAAAAAGATGAGTATTGACGGATAACCGCAGATGTACATCAATACTCATCTTTTTCCATTTCTCCGAGGGTTCTTAACCCCACTATCAGGCTAAATAATTTCTTTAGTCAAAATACGGCGATAGCTTATATTTCTAATTTATATATATATATATATATATATATATATATATATATATATATATATATATATATATATATATATATATGTATATATATATATATATATACACACACATATATATATATACACACACATATATATATATACACATCACCACCCAAATATATATTTTCATGAAATAGTCTTTTTCAAGACTATACAGAGCATTTGTAGTTGTCCCAAATTGAAGGATGAGTATTTTAAACTTTATTTTATCCCTGGATTTCACTAAATTCTGTTGGATAAATCTATATCCTGTTTCTTTTTGAATTGAGTTTGAATTATTTTTCCCACATCTTACGTTAACTATTTTCCCATTTTGACGCTATAGTCACTTATATATTATGGAATACTGTTGGCTTCTTGCTACAATACTTTCTATACCTTTCATTTATATATATAATGTATATATATATATATATAATATGTACATTATATATGTATATATATATATATATATAATATGTACATATATATATATAGACATATATATTTGGGTGGTGGTGCGTGTGTGTATGTGTGTATGTATGTATGTATGTATGTATGTGTGTATGTATGTATGTGTCAGGTCACCAGTTGGTGCTACTGGTAACATGTTTCCCAGTACAACCTGTCTCATGGTCGGGTCGTTGGCGACTAAACTGGCAACCCCACCA
>OZ024747.1:86188423-86200923 GCA_964016885.1 Eledone cirrhosa
CTCCTTAGTAGTATACATCAAATCCATCTAATGTGTTCCCAATGTAATATGACAAATTGTTTTTAAAGTATATTTTTGGCTTTTTATCTCATCCCAGCAGCTTTGGTTGCTATTACGTAAATTTATCTCCTGTTGTTCACTGTTATGTACAACGGGTAGATTATGTATTGGAATAAACATGGCTTGTGTATGTATGTATGTATGTATGTATGTATGTATGTATGTATGTATGTATGTATGTATGTATGTATGTATGTATGTATGTATGTATGTATGTATGTATGTATGTCTCTCTCTCTCATATATATATATATATGATCACACCAGCTTGAAGATAGTGTTTTGCATTGATATTATTGTATTATATACATCTAAAGTATATATGCGTATGGAAAGAGCAATAGAAACTGATATATATATATATATATATATATATATATATATATATACACACACACATATACGTATATATATATATATACATATACGTATATATATATACATATACGTATATATATACATATACGTATATATATATATACATATATATATATATATATATCTATACGTATATATATATATACATATACGTATATATATATATATACATATACGTATATATATATATATATATACGTATATATATATATATATATATACGTATATATATATATATATATATATATATATACATATACGTATATATATATATATATCTATATCTATACGTATATATATATATACATATACGTATATATACATATACGTATACATACATATACGTATACATACATATACGTATACATACATATACGTATACATACATATACGTATACATACATATATATATATATATATATATATATATATATATACATACAGACATATCATGGAAGCGCTTATTTTAGGAGAGAAACACAAGACATCTATGTGAATGTAATCATACCAACCCGGCTGGGCACTGTTTTCATTTATGTATAAAGCTTTGCACATATAGAGCACGGTTGAAAATGTGTTTTGGACGAATCGAATTTACATAGGATGCATCTTCTGTTGATGTGTTTTAACAAAGTGTGTGCCACATTTTTCATTAGAATTTTATTTTATTACAAAGTCGAGGCTTTGTAGTCATCTAAGGCCCCACGCCAGAGACACTAGCACACCTGATATAGGTAAATATATAGCTAAATAACTTATATAGCTAAATAACTTCCATAAGAATGTAGTTTGACTTGAAACTAACTCGTTGACTACGGATATATATAAATATAAGTAAATATAGGAAAAGAGTCAGACTCCAACGGCTGAGCTTTGACCTTTTCGACAGCTAGATCCGAACTAAAACATGATCTCTCTCTCTCTCTCTCTCTCTCTCTCTCTCTCTCTCTCTCTCTCTCTCTATATATATATATATATATATATATATATATATATATATATATATATAACGAAGGAAATGTGGTAAGGAACCAAGTGGACCATAACGCACCAAAGTACTCAATACTTAGGGTAGTAGAGTGGGTAATAGGAACAAGTAGGACCCCGACGGCTGAGCTCAAGCCGTTTCGACGGCTAATTCTGGACAGAATTAGCCGTCGAAACGGCTTGAGCTCAGCCGTCGGGGTCCTACTTGTTCCTATATATATATATATATATATATATGCATTACTGGTACTTTATTTATCGACCCCTTAAGGATGAAAGGCAACGCTAACCTCGGCCGGATTTGAACTCAGACTGCAAAGCATGGTGTCCGACACTATAATCACTCCACCAAATTTACAACAATGTATATATTCCTTTATAATAGGTTCTTTTAACATATTTATACAATATTTACACCGAAGACTGCTATTATTGATTATATCCTGCATGTTTTATACTGTCAACTAAACTGTTTCTTTCGGAAGTGTTCCCTAATTGGGTGTGAAACCAAGGGAACGGGGGTGAGACCGGGAGTGAGACAGAGGGAATAACAATACCATCTTCTGTCTGACCAGAATGGAAAGAAACCTTGTGAGTGGGAGGTGTCAAGTGCCTGAAACAAACCCCTAGAACTAGCTTATGGTAGCAGATAACTATACGTGTAGAGAACAATGGGTCTACATCCCTACCCCACCTCCATATATATATATATCGTATATTAAGATTAAGAACATAGCAAGCAAAAATATATATTTAAGGAAATATATATATATTATATATATATATATTTTTTTCCTTAATATATATAATATATATATATATATATATATATATACAGAGAGAGAGAGAGAGAGAGAGAGAGAGAGAGAGAGAGAGAGAGAGAGACGGAGAGAGAGAGAGAGAGAGAATAAGGAAAAGCGAAGTAGTTTCAGATGTTCAAGTCCTTTAATAATAATGCTGTGATATATATTTCAATGACGACACTGGCCACACTGTTCTGTGTGCGAGTGTCGTGTCATCATCAGACAGCTTGTTACATAATAAGCTTATGTTTCCGAGGCAATCCAAATTGAATCGACATGGGAACGGATGAATTGCGTGCTTTGGGGTTTTTCATCCGTTCCCTTGTGAGTACCAATTCACCCCCACCGGTCTGCGCAAGCGCATGTCCGAAGGAAGTTGACCATTAGCCACCGCAGATTTCAACGAAATTCGCTTAGTCAGTTCACCCTCTCACCCAAACAATGGCCCACCTATGCCTGTACTATATTTTACTGCTACCCATCACGACTGTGGCAGTCAGCCGAAGGCCAGAGGGGATGGGAGAGTGTTAGTTTTGACAGGTCATAATACTACCTCTCACTAAGCATTGACAGTACGACTGACCATCAACTCATAAGGGAAAATAAACTTAATTCTAGGTATCATGGTTTTACATTGGAAGTTAAGAGTGAGAGTTGGAAATAAAAATTAAAAATTAAAATCCTAAATCAAATATCAGAAATTATAAATTAAACAATTAAAAAATTAACAATTAGAAATTAAAATATAAAAAAATTTTTCAAGTGATAATTCGGATTGAGGTGAGTAAAAATATAAATTGAAGTGAGTAAATAATAAGTAAGAAGTTCTGAGAGGGTTCTAGTGTCACAGTTACTCTATCCACATATTGAACGACAGTGCCGTACATTATAACGGAGGGCAAACTACAGGGTTCAAGGCATTAGTTAATCTGGTACACAGCCATAATTTCCATCACGTGGAACAAAATCAAAGAAAAACAGACATAAAGTACACAAAAGAAAAGAACAGAACCAATAGTGAATAAATGCAAAAACACAGAGTACACATATGCAAAATGATCCATATGATTGTCCATCTGTCCATGTATAGATTGAATTGAGGGGGCTTCTGTTCAAATGCGATTTGGTGCAGGAAAATAGGGGTTTATCTTATTTTTTGTTTCCGCGTATTTATCCTGCCGAAAGTTACTATTATGTCCGTCCAGTGTCAGGGGTTTCCATCCCCATGGTAGAGGGAATTTCCGGGGTAGCTCATGGTTGGTTCCTCTCTTCTCCACCATATCGGTTACATTGTAGAGCGCTCAACTAATTGGAGCTAAATTATTAGGGTAAATATTGATGCAATTCAATTCAAGCACTCAACGTACTTTTTCCACATAGGAGTGACGGAGTAAATATCGAATAAGGAAAAGCGAAGTAGTTTCAGATGTTCAAGTCCTTTAATAATAATGCTGTGATATATATTTCAATGACGACACTGGCCACACTGTTCTGTGTGCGAGTGTCGTGTCATCATCAGACAGCTTGTTACATAATAAGGTTATGTTTCCGAGGCAATCCAAATTGAATCGACATGGGAACGTGTGTGTTAGATACGCAGTGACTAACAACAGAATGTTTTAAGTCTGCATGTCTGTGACATATATGCGTAGCTTGTGAATAAAAAATTCAAGGGGTCTCTGTGGCCGTGGTGATCCCTGCCAACCATCTTTTGTAATGTACCGTCTTATTGGCTAATTTCATCGTCTTATTGGCTAATCAACCAATGAGAGTAATTGTTGCTCAAAAGCATCCGCCACTTTGTTTGCACGTTTATTTATCGTTTCGCTTTCGAATCTTCCTCGTTTATCATCAAAATATTTTTTCTCGTTTTGGTAAGTTATATTGTTAATTTATATATGATTTTTTAAATTTATATTAACTATATTTTTTCAGTTCGTTATAACATGCTTATAATATTGGTTGTATCATATTTACTTGTATATTTGTCCATATTATTGTTCGTTTTATGTTAGATTATTTTATTATTATTATGTTAGATTATTTTTTTCATTATTATGTTAGACTATTTCTATGTAATATTTAGTTTTTATTAATTCAACTATAACAATTATTATGTAAAATATATTTATTTAATATTGATTGGTTTTTGTAGTTGTTTATATTAAAAGTCTGAAAATATTTTTATACATCTTACAATAATATTTATAAGATCATTTATAAAATAACAATTATATAATCTAATTACATTACAACGATAATTTATTATTAATACATATCATGTTTAACTAGAGTTATTACAAGCGTTGCCTTAAAAAAATATTAAACTGCGCAAGCTCAAAAGAGCCACAAAATTGTGAGACTAGAGTTGTTGCTAAAAAATATTGTAAGCATTATCTATCGTACACTCTGTGGCATACTTTTATAACAAAGAGACTCATAACGAACTCAAGACGACATTATAATTATTTAAGTGAATTTATAATATAGAATTCGGTTTAAGTGCATTTCGTATTAATCATTACTAAACATCTAATATGAGATATTGAACATTAGCTTAAATAATTATCGTGTCGTCTTGAGTTCGTTATGAGTCTCTTTTTTATAAAAGGATGCCACAGGGTGTACGATAGATAATGATTACAATATTTTTGAGCAACAACTCTAGTCCCACACTTTTGAAGGTTTATTATAACATTCTGTGGCTCTTTTGAGCTTGCGCATTTTTCAGGTCTAGTATATATATTTATATATATATATATATATATATATATGTACATATATATATAAATATATACATATATATAATATATATATATAATAAGGAGTTGACGGACCCACCATATTTATCAATGCCAGGACCGGTTGTATCTCAGCGTATATATACATATAGTTTATAGATTCCATACACTGGTGGTTTTCCCTGTACATTGATAAACACACACACTCTCTCTCGTGTGTTATCTTTTCTATATATTATATTTGAAGCGCCCAGGATTCTTTTTCCTTTGAGCTCATAAATTGCAGGGACTAACGCGAGTTTATGACTCCGTTAACTTATGAGATTTATATATACAGCCTTGGATATCTCTACTAAGTTACTGCTACTATAAATATTATTGGTGATTGTCCTCGAAAATACCCACTTGACTAATTCACCATTCCGGTCTCTGGATACTTTACACGCCGGAAAGGACGTATTCCGATTCCAGTATCCGGGTCCCAGTCTATAAAGTCTATCTATATACATATCACAAATTTGTGAGTCAACTACTTTTAATTGTAGACAGCCTATGCTAGTCTTGTCTACTTCCCTACAGAATATCCTATCTCGATACAATCTGGATGACCCAATGCGTTTTGCCGTGCCCACATTGGCATATTCGAGAAATCCAGTCGGTACCTGTCAGACAGTTGGAAACGTTTGAGAAAATTTGGGAGGCTTTTACACCCTCTTCCCCTATCCGGTAGTCCCTCACAGTACAACGTGCATCCAAGATCCCGTTCCAATCGCCCTCTAACATTAAAGAGTGGGACGTTCCCTGGAAGGTCTCCAGTCATCTGAAGAAATCATAAGGCATAAACAGCCACTGGTCTGAAAGCATAGCCTTCGCTGCTGGTCACGCCCAGCATCATCGACTTACCTTTTGGATCCAGGAAGATGGTCCGTATCACGAGATCCAGGCATTTACGAAGCAACATAGCGACTCCACCTCCAGAACCCGGGCGGCTTGGGGATGCGTACACCTCGTAACCGGCGAAAATGAGCACGAAGGCTTTTGCCTACGAAATTCTGGTCTCGCTGATGGCCACCACATCTATGTTCATTGACCCGAGGTCGTTGAGCAGGTGACCCTGCTGCCATGACGACTCCAACCACGGTTCCTCCGATACTATTGGCTGGTTGTGGCCCTCTCCGCAAGGATGTCTTTGTATATCCTTTTGGAGGGTGTTTCGAGGAAATCTCTAATGCCATTGGAGAATTTTCCTTTCAAAATAGTGCATGTCATTTGGGAGATGCGGGTTATTTTCATGTGTGGGTTGTGTGAATTTGTTGGGTATTGTGTAATTTCTTTTCTGTGATACAGGTGTTCTGTTGGATGTAGTGCAATAATGGTTCGTTGTTCGGGTTTAAAGCCGTAGTGGGTTGCAGTTTTATTGTTTTGTGTTTGCGTTTGTTGTGGTTACTCATTTGGGTTTGTTTCTGTTTGGCTAGTTGTTGTTTGTTGTGGTGTTGGAGTTGTTCATGGTGATGGTGTTGTTGTTTGTGGTGGTGGGGCTGGTGATGTTGGTGTGGTTGGTGATAGTGGTGTTGATGTTTTAGTTTTTTGTCTGCTTGTTTGTTTCGCCCACCTTTTTTGAGGGCAAAAGAAGAGAGTTCTTTTTTTAAAATTATTTTTGATGGTTTTAGAGAGCATCATATATGAACATATCAACAGTTAACAATAACATTTTTCCACAACTAGCAATTCAAAACAACAAACCTTTCGGAGGTCTCAATAACACGTCTTCGCAAGTAAGTCGCCTACTACTACTACTACTACTACTACTACTACTACAACAACAACAACACCAACACCAACACCACCACCACCACCACCACCACCACCACCAATTTGTGTCTTCTGGAACTATTTAGAATGGTAGAAAAGTTGTGAAATTGTTTATTCTTCAACTGGTTAGTTCCAAGTTATTCTCTGTACCAACCATTTCTGGGGCTTCTTAGCTGAATAATTGCTACTTGGGAAATATTGTTATCTTAACACACTACAAAAGATATGCCTGTGTATGTTTGTGTGTTTGTATGTTTGCATGTATGTATGTTTGCATGTATGTATGCATGCATGTATGTATATTCGCATGTACATCTATTTTATATTCATATACATGTGTGCATTTATTACACACACACATACATATATATATATATATATATATATATATATATATATATATATATATATATACATAAATATATGTATATAAATATGTATAAATATGTGTATATAAATATTATATATATATATATATATATATATATATATATATGAATATATATAAATGGGTATACATAAATACAGACACATGTATATATATATATATATATATATATACATGTGTGTGTGTATAAATATATTTATGTATACCCATTTATATATATTCATATATATATATATATATATATATATATATACATATGTGTGTGTGTGCGTGCGCGCGCGTGTATATATATATATATAGAAAGAGAGAGAGAGAGAGATTTGCATGTGTGTGCGTCTGTGTGTCTGTACGGCAACAAAAACAAAGATATATATATAAACCAGACAAAAATATTGAGATTCCTGGGTTTTACTCTCATAGAACCCACAAAAAACCCCTTCACAAACACAGTGGAAGGAGAAACAGGGCTGGCAGGAATAACATCTCTACCTACTCCGCCCTAACAGACACCGCAGCAGACAACGAACGACGCCACCCCTCATGTACATAACTACCCCCCCCCCCTTCATCCCCACCCCCCAGACAACCAGTGATGCACCTTCCACACGACCTAGGAGACAGCTATCACCCCATCATATTATATAACAGATCTCCACTCCACCCTACAAGAAAAAAAAAACCGACGACGTCCCATCTGTTCGTTACCTAGTAAATCCCACCCGCCGCCGCCCCGCTTCCCTAAAGGACTCTGCCCCCACCACACACCACACAACAGTAGACAACCAACGACACCCTCCTTCCCCTACACTTCTCTAACAGAACCCCACCCAACATCTCTCCCACAGCAAACATGGAAGAAGAAGAAGAAGAAGAAGAAGAAGAAGAAGAAGAAGAAGAAGAAGAAGAAGAAGAAGAAGAAGAAGAAGAAGAAGAAGAAGAAGAAGAAGAAACACTAAAATTGCTTAAAAGTTAATAAATAAATATAAATATAATTATTGTGGTGACGGTGGGGTGACAAGGTAGCGATGGTGGTGGTGGTGACGGTGGTAGTAGTGATAGTGGGGTGACAAGGTAGCGATGGTGGTGGTGGTGACGGAGGTAGTAGTGGTGATGATGGTGATCATGAATATTTGTATAATAAGTATGTCCCCTCTTCTCTCTCAAGAGTTTCCCCACAAATCCCTGAAGAAAGACCGTGAAACCCAGACAAGACTGAGCACAGCAGGCGAATGACAAAGATAAAAGAAAATTTATATAAAAACAACAATAAAAATCTGTGGGTAACCAACTCTGTGCCGATGGTTGGTGATTAGGGAGGTGACCCTAGGGCCAAGGACACGAGAAGTCTCTACTTCTGAGAGTTCGACCGCAAACCTGTTGGAGAGCGATTGGTATTTGGAGTGTTTACTCTACTCGGCCAGAAGTGCAGCAAAGCCTGGGTTAGTAGTTGCAGACTGCACCAGGTTGACATAATCCACTCTCCTCTTTCGCCCTTGTAAAGTCTGCTCTGAAGCATAGTTGGTAATAACTTAGATCAGAAGAGAGATAGAGTAAGTGAGAGTGAGGTGAGAAGAGGAAATGTGTGGCGTCCGAACGAATATCCTCTACTTCCAACTAACTTACCCTCCGTCTTTGTGTCCTGGCGGACAGGATGGAGAATACAAATGCCTCGGAGGACGGCGAGAGAGATGTGCTGGAACAGCCTCTCCACCTAGCGGGGTTCTCAACTACGGGCAGCAAACTCCGCTCCGACGGCAGTGAGTATGGATGTGGTCCAGGGGCTAAGAACGCCGGAAGTTTCCATTGCTCTACCAACAGGCTCTACCAACAAACATATCAGAGGGCGGCCGATACTTGAACAGCTTGTCCTTTTCGACCTGTTCACCATGCCGTCTAGCAACAAAATGGTATGTATGATATATTTTCAACTTGTCTTCTTATTTCTAAGAAGAATTCACCTCCCAATGAAGGAACTTTAATTCTTCCAATGTCATGGAATTACTGATGTTGTATCTTGAGTTCCATAAACCATGTTCGGGGTATTATAAAAGTTAAAGCCGACTTTCTTTGCCGATTTGGCTTATATCACCCTAAAATAAGATTTGGGCTTAAGTTTAATATATATATATATATATATATATATATATATATAAGTGCAAGAATTGCAGGAGCTGGTGCAGTAATGCGATGTAAAAGCCAAACTCGCTATCATCAATTTGGTATTAGTGCCAACCCTTATCTATGGTCATGAATCTTGCGAATAAGCGAAAGAATGCGATCGCGAATACAAGCAGCTGAAATGGGGTTCCTTCGATGGTGTCTTTGGAGTAACGTCACCCGATAGAGGGCATAGCTTGGATATCAGAGAGTCACTCCAGGTAGAGCCTTTACTTCTCCGATACAATGGGGATGTGGTTAAGATATCCAAGGAAAGAATCGCTGGACAGATTTTACGGGAAAAAACCAACAGGCAGGAGACCCAGGGATAGAACCCGAGCAAGATGGTTGGATAACATCCATGAGCTTGGCTGGTCACGCTTGGAGATCCAGCCGGATCAGTTGGAGGCGGTTGCTTCTGACAGGACCTACTGGAAGGAATGTTTGAGGACTCTTCCCCCATGACACTCTCTAGAAGAAGAAGAAGAAGAAGTAGAAGAAGAAGAAGAAGTAGAAGAAGAAGAAGATATATCAGGTTGGATTCAGTTTGAAACAGGTTAGAGCATTACTCAAGAGAGTACTTGATACTTGTGGTAGTAGAGTATGGTTATATTATAACGAGCCGGAACCCAACAGCTGAGCTCTTGCCGTTTCAGCAAGCTGTTGAAACGGCAAGAGCTCAGCCGTCGGATCCTGACTCTTTATAATATATAAGCATATATATATATATATATAATATATACACATACACATATATTTATATATATATAATATATACACATACACATATATATATATAATATATACACATACACATATATATATATATATAATATATACACATACACATATATATAATATATACACATACACATATATATATATAATATATACACATACACATATATATAATACACGCACAGACACACACAAATATATCAAGTTACATAACTGAGAGGCAGAGAGTGGGAGAGAGAGCGAGAGAGTAAGAAAGAGAGAGAGAGAGAGAGAGAGAGAGAGAGAGAGAGAGAGAGAGAGAGAGAGAGAGAGGGGGGGGGGACGCTGGATGGTTAAAACAGCTCCAGTGGTATGGACAGGAAGAGTTTATGGATTGGAGCTGTTTCTGTTAAAATAAGAATAACATGGTGTGGTGGTAGTGGCGTGGTTTTGTGGTAATGATGTGGTACCTATAGTGGTGGTGATGGTGGTGGTGTTGGAGGGGTTTGGGTGGTGGTGATGGTGGTGGTGTGGTGTAGTGATGGGTTGTGGTGGTTTGGTTGAGTGCTGATGGTGTTATGGCGGTTAAGGTGTGGTGATATGGTTGTGTAGCGGTGTTTTTATGATAGTGAAGGTGGTGCTGGTGGTGGTGATGACATGGTGTTGAGGATGTAGGGGTATTGTAGTGGGTATGATCGTACATTAATTGTCTTAACAGCAAGCAAAGAATGAATTGTAAACCCAACCTACTCTGCCTTAGTTCGGTGTTAGCTCACCCTTGCTTTATATCTAGGGTATATGTACTATACATAGTTCTAACTAGGGTATATATGTTATATATACCCTTGATTTTCTACTTGAACTAATTATACTCTTAGTTTTTATTTAGTGTACATGTACTATATGTATTCTTGTTTTCTAACTGGAGTATATCTACTGTATATATTACCATTGGTATATATCCAGTGTGTATATACATACTGTACATACTTGTGTTTTTAACTAGAATATATATACTATATACACACTTGCCTTATAACTAGGGTACATGTACTATATATATATATATACCATTGATTCTAACTAGGGTACATGTACTATATATATACCATTGGTTCTAAGTAGGGTATATGTATTATATATATATATATATACCATTGGTTCAAACTAGGATATATGTACTATATTTATCCTTGAATTGTATACTACAATCTAACAACAACACTGATGATACCAAGTTCTTCACACACGCTTGAAAACCCTTGGATAGCTCATCAGTATTGTATCATGGAATTCCAGGCTTACAACATAAAATATCACACAGGTAAGCTAACCGAGGTTGATCAAGCTTCAGTCTGTATCCAAGTGGCCACTTCTCTTCAGTTGTGGTATTTACATAAGAAACCCATTGCACAATGTCGACGAACTTCATCATTACCCAGTCCCTATTAGGGTGAATGCCCTAAACCCCTGCGTCACATACCCCCTCTTTCTATATATATATTTCATGAAGTAGGGTTAACTCCAATTCATTTGTTTATAGAAGAATCCAGGAAACTCAAATTGCTAACTGCTCACTTTAAAAGCAAAAGAAAACAGCGTGATACGTGGCTTCCTCAATGGGTAGAACAATTAAAATCGTTTAAAATAATGATTAAAAACACAAAAGGAAGAACTCCATAACATTATCACACAGTCAATTTCTTTTAACAGCTGGGTCTGCTACACAGATGGGGCACTTTCAGACAAGAGAGTGGGTTGTGGAGCTACTTAGTCTTTCAAAAATAATTATAGAGATATGAACTTCAGATTACATCGGGATTACATTATATTTGATGTAGAATGGTAGGGAATTGCATTATCAATAGATTCAGCTAAAGAATTGCCCTGGAAAAATGGTTTTCTATTTACTGATAGTCTATCGAACCTAGAACTGCTTCAGTCAAGAAAAAGGCGTCGGATTAGAAATATTGAAAATGCTCTGCTAAAAATAGATAACTACCTCTCAGAAAATAATAAAGAAATAACTGTGATTTAGACAGCGAGCCATACAGATATTAGAGGAAATAGGAAAGCAGACGATTAGCAAAAGAGGTAGCTCAAAGGGAAATAATAGATATGGACTACATCCCAAATCTTTCGCAGGTAAAATCCTTTAGAAAACATATAATTAGTCAAGAGTTGGAAACATTTTGAGAAGAACCCAGAGATAAGCTCACAAATTTCAATCCCCCAATTTCTCAACCAGATTTGACAACGTTCAAAATTTATCTATCGTTGATTAATGCGAATAAAAAAAAAAGACTATGCTGGCTTCGAACTGGACATATATCTTTGAACTATATTCTATCAAGAACAGGTCATAGAGATTCACCTCTATGTTCTTGTGGTGACTCTCTAGTAACTCTTTGACACTATTTCTTCCTAAGTAGAAACTACCAGTCTAAGAGAGAGAGA
>OZ024747.1:86213423-86215923 GCA_964016885.1 Eledone cirrhosa
GCACTGTTAAACGCGATGAGTGCTCTACAGTATGGACCTCATGAATGAAGACTCTATAAATAGTTCAAAGAATAGTCTAAAATGTGTATTACTCCATAATTGAAACTTGTTAGGTGCAATTCCTATTGGTCACTGTGCCCTTAAGAGAGAAGCATGAAAACATAAAAAACTGTATTAGTTTTACACAAGTATGATGAACACAATTTGGACATGGGTGGATCTGAAAATGGTCAACTTTTTACTTGGCCAACAAAGAGGGTATTCCTGTGTTTATGGGATAGCCGAACGAAAAACGGATATTGGGAACAGAAGCACTGGTCAGTTAGAAAAGGTTTGACTTTTGGGGAGAAGAATATCATACACCAACTACTTGTTGGATGAGAGAAAATCATCTTCCTACCCCTTCATATTAAACTAGAACTAATGAAGTAGTTTGTCAAATATTTTCATGTGGAGGGTGGCTGTTTCAAATTCAATTCTGTACATTTCCTGGCCTAAGTTATGATAAAATAAAGGCTGGTGTTTTTGATGGGACACATATCAGAAAGTTAATGAAATGCCAAAACTTCTCAAGCTCGATGACTGACGTAG
Source organism: Eledone cirrhosa (assembly GCA_964016885.1). Lineage (NCBI taxonomy): Eukaryota > Metazoa > Mollusca > Cephalopoda > Octopoda > Eledonidae > Eledone > Eledone cirrhosa. Next base: position 86,214,015 of record OZ024747.1, read on the forward strand.
AAAAAAGAGCATTGGATTCATGTCTGTTGTGAAAGGATTTTGGGACAGCAAAAAGGCTACAAACTACAAGGATTTGGTAGAGACATTGCTTGATAGCTTTCATCTTTTAGTCTGCAGCATGAGCATAAAGATTCATTTCCTCAAGAGCTATCTCGATGAATTTCCTGCTAATCTTGGAGACGTGAGCGATGAGCATGGCGTGCGCTTCCATCAATATATCAAGGTAGATGAAGCACACATGATAGCAGACTCCTGTTGGAGTATTCAAAGAGACTATGTAGACATAAAACACTCCAGGCGCTCTCGTAAGCAACATTTTGTTCCATAAATATTTTGGTTAGTGTACGATCGTTTGTGGTTTATCCATTTTATTTGAGGATTAACAAGATGTATTTAATAAAAGGTGATATCTTATATTTCATCTATCATATCAGATTCTATTGACATTATAATTTAAAATTTTAAGCTATAAGACTTAGTAATCCACCCTAAGTAAATTATATAACTCATATAATGCATAATAAAATAGGGATGTGCTTTAAAATGAAAACCTGATGTGTTAGGAAAAAATGGATGCCATATTTGAAAACAGCACCTCAAAATTGGCTAAACACAACAAAGGTTATGTCAGCAAAAAGTGTTAACCAGTGTTTAAGTGTTTATATATATATATATATATAGCATTTGATTCTAGAGTCGGGCTAGATCGATACAGATCGAACCTTGAGCTGATCAATAGCGAAACACGCGTCGCTACTCAACAAACGTATTGAAGACATAACAAATCGTCCTTTATATATATACATAAACATATAGGGATTCCTACATTTTCTAAAAGGAATTCTATATTACCCAGCGCTTCCATAATTTATATAATTGTTATACCTAAGTTGCCCGTTAGCGTCTAATTGAGACGGAATCTGTTGTCAAATGTCGCTTAGTTGGCGGGAATTCGAGGAATACGGTGTTGGATTCTTCCGATATGTTGCTAGCCACTTTTTTCCCCGCCTATAGGATTATATTACCCAATTTTTTAAGCTATTTATAGCAAGCGACTGTTGTTACAGTCTTTTCTGCATTTCATTTTCCTAAATTCGCAATCGTGAGGTTGTGAGTTCGATTCCTAAACCGGGCGATGCGTTATGTCCTTGAGCAAGACACTTCACGTTGCTCCTTCTACCTGGAGTTGCGACCGATAGGTAGTATTAGCAATTGGAAAAACCAACAGAAACATTGTTTCCTCGGTCCGATTTGACGAAAGTCGATCGATTGACTACACACACACACACACATATATATATATATATATATAAAGAGACGCAAACACACGTTATATTAAAGAGACGGCAGCACTGAAGTTTGTTTGTCTTCATAAATGTTTATTCATATTATCTTATCATTTCTCTGTTTAGTTTACGACAATAGTGTTCTTACACCCAAGCCTATTAATGTTTCGAAACATGCACAAAAGATTTTGGAAGAATTAGTAAAATCATGGATGGCAGATTTAAAAATAATTCAAACTAACTGTTTTTAAAATTAATTGAGCACGTCAACGTTTTTTTTACATAACATGTTTGAAAGAAATGGTGTTTTCTCTAAGTTGTAAAGCAATATTTAAAAGACATTGTCAAAAAATAATTTAATACATAAAATATATGAAATGGTTAAATTCTTAATATTTTTGCATATTTTCTCTTCTTTATCTTCTGGGTTGTTCCTTTGCTTCGTTTTAAATTATTATCATTATTTAGGCAGGATTGGTAGGGGGTCGGACGCCTTGCTTTGACGCATAGAGTTACGGCCCTTGCCATTCTGAGTTCAAATCCCGCCGAGGTTAACTTTGCCTTTCATCCTTACGGGGTCGATAAAATAAGGTACCAGTAATGCGCTGAGTAATTGCTGGCCT
>OZ024747.1:86225923-86248423 GCA_964016885.1 Eledone cirrhosa
CAGTGGATTGGCAGTATCGGTAGGCAGTTGGACGCTTTACGGTATGAGTTCAAATCCCGCTGAGGTTAACTTTCCCTTTCATCCTTACGGGGTCGATAAAACAAAGTACCAGTAATGCACTGGGTAATTACTGGCCTTGTGCCAAAAGTAGAAACAATTATCATTATTAGTAGTAGTAGTAATAGTAGTAGTAGAATGAGAACAAGTAAGTTTTACTGTGTAAGAGATATAACATAGGCTGTGAAGTGTGATGGTGGTAGTTATGAGGTATGTGAATGTGTATGTATGGTGTGTGTGTGTGTATGAGTGTGTATATGTAAAAGTATGTGTATGCTATTAGTAATCTGTGTGTGTAAAACATCAGATATGGTCAGGGAGAATTCCTCAACACCAACAATTCCGACAAATTCGCACACACACACACACATATATATATATATATATATATATATATATATATATAATCATCATCATCATCATCATCGTTTAACGTCCATCTTCCACGCTAGCATGGGTTTGGACGGGAATTTTCCCACTTGATGCAAGATTGGTTGTCTTGCTCTTATAGGACTGTCTGTATATATATATATATATATATACACACAAACAAATAGACAGTTAAAGAGATAAACAGAGAAAGATGAAGATGTATGTGGCATAGGGTGAGTGATGTGTGTGAGGGGGAGAGATGTCAAAAACGTAAGAGGGGATAAGATAATTAAATGATAGCTTATTAATGAAATCATGTATTTATCTAAAGACCATATGTGTTAAAACAAGGAAGTGAAACATTTGCGATAAAAACATGGGGAGTGGGGAAGTGACTGTGGGTGAGAGACAGAGAGAGGTCCAAATTATAAAGATTTCTGAATAATCTTTTGGTAAGCTGTTTTGATTGGTTGCTATTAACAGACAGACAGACAGACACACACACATATATATATATATATACAAAATATGGTGGATTGGCAGAATCGGTAGAGGGTTGGATGGCATGCTTTGACGCATAGAGTTACGGCCCTTTCCATTCTGAGTTCAAATCCCACCGAGGTTAACTTTGCCTTTCATCCTTACAGGGTCGATAAAATAAGTTACCAGTAATGCACTGGCTAATTGCTGGTCTTGTGCCAAAAGTAGAAACAATTATATATATATATACATATATATAAAATTAAGAATGGTTTTCCAAAAGGGGTCAGAAAGAAAGCACTGTTAAAAAAGGTGTTCAATACATTAGTAGAGAAGATACATATTTATTTCATATAGAAATGACTAATTCATCAGTTTGAAATCACCACAAAACGAATATATATATATATGCATTAAGATTCACACTACATCTTCGATGTAGCACCAGACACCTAAAAATAACATGAACTGATGTTGATTTTCCAGATGATATCAGTGTCTTATGAGACACCTGCAAAGAAGTAGAGCTGTTTGTACAGAGGGTGGAATGGGCTGCTGAAACAATTGAACTTCACATAAATGAGAAGAGGCTGGAATATATTGCATACAACCAGAAAAGGGGTGGTATTGTGTCACAAAATGGAAATTACCTAAAAAGAGTTGAGGATTTTAGGTGGCTCAACATCTTAAAGACTAGAATTAACTTAGCCTGGATAGTGGCAAACAAAATGGATGTCATTTGGAAATCCAACATGAACACCAAACTAAAGGTTAAGTTATTTCGATCAACAGTGGAAAGTGTGTGTGTGTATGGAGCACATACACATACAGATACTATTATATATATACATACCTACACACACACACATATATATTTAAAAATTAGTCACAGGAGGTCATAGAATGTGCCACAAAAGAGCTTTGATAATAAACAACCATCTGGTTATTAAATTAAACAACTGGAAATTTGTAATAGATTGAAGTGAAAACCAAACAATATATATAGGGGTATCTGGTGGTCAATATATGACACGTATTACCATTTTGAGTTGCTTTACATGTACTACACACACACACACATAAACACACACACCCATACACATGCACACGTGTGTATCATGACTCGTGCACTGTTCATTTTCCTGATGTTTGTGCATTGCCCCATGTACTGTACATGCACTTTTTGATGGGTTGTGGTGCACCTGGGCACTGTACACAATATTTCATTATTATATCATGACTCATACACTGTTCATTTTCCTGACATTTGTACATTATTCTATGTACTATACATGCACCTTTGATGAGTTGTAGTGCACCTGGGCACTGTACACAATAATTTCATTATTATCATTATTATATATATATATATATATATATATAAACACACACACATATATATAAATGTAAGTGATATAACTAAATCTTGATTAATTTCAAAATGATTTCAAAAATTATAAGCAGTGTGTTTCATTAGAAATATGGTAACAAAAGGCTTAATATAGTTTTATGGCGTACTTAGTAAGTTAGAATAATTAATAGGAACTAATTAATTAAATATCATATACTGATGAAGGACAGCTGAGGGAATTGAAATAATTGTATAATTACATAGAAAAATATATACATACATCTCTCTCTCTCCTTATATATATATAAAGGAGAGAGAGATGTTTGTCTGTAAGTATGTGTGTGTATATATATATATATATATATATACACTCATCCACATAAATACACATCTATATACACACAAAACTATAGATGTCTATATGTAAAAACCTTGTTTGTAATATAAGATCCCAAATCTATCAGCAACTAGGCAGATATTCAATAAGGCCCTCTTAGACAACAGTTTTCAGGACAAAATTAAATACACAGCCAATCAATCCCAACCCAACCATACTAAAAATGCAGACAGAAAAACAAAACTTATCTGGTTTGCACCCCGCTTTTTGCTTGGTGTAAAGACTAATGTAGGTAAGAAGCTTTTAGATCTAATCGATAGATATTTCCCACTAGAACATTGATAGAGTAAAATCTTCAATCGCAATCCCATCAAAATATCCAATTCTTGTGACTTGTCTTTTAAGATAAAAAATTACCACAAAAAATAAACCCGACGTAAATCCCTTGCAGTATTAAAAAGAACTGTCTTCTGCAACAGTCTTTCGTCAGGAAAGAAACAAGTATCTGAGAAAAGTTAGGAGAGGTTAGGAGAAAATAAAAGCCAGGTAGTGGTGGTGTGGTCATCAGGAGGGGTGGTGCTACAGAATGGACATTGTAATAAAGTAATGAACAGGGGGAAGTAATCAATACATTTCTAGCTTATTAGTTGTTATCAAGACTACATATCTCTCCATCTTTGCTGAGGTTGGGTGTGTTGTGTCAATGATCACCGCCATAATCATTTATAGTGAAACGCCTTCAAATGTTTTTCATAATCATTCCATATATCAAATATTATACAACACACATATACATATATATTTACACACAAGCAACTCTGTAGTGAAACTGTCTTCCACTTAGAGAGTAGTTGATTTGTGAGGAGAGGATCACTGGCCATCCCTGTGAAACATGATAATTGCACAGTAAATTCTTCAACTGAACTGAACTGCCATTTATAGACATATGGTAAAAATATGGTAGTGGTGCCTGGCATGGGTGGGGTGTTGCAGTGTGGAGGTGGGAGTGGTACAAGGGGTAGGGGAAAGTGGATGTGTGTGGAGGACAATGGGTGTGGGGGGATACAGGAGGGAGGTTTGTCAAAAAGGATGTGGGGAGGGAGTTCTGTGTGGGTTTTTATTTTACTAGTTTTGTATTTTTTAAAAAATTTTATTTTAAATTACAAATACTGAATTAACCTTGTTTCAAATATGTTGGTTGATCACACCCACAAATATGGTTTTGTGTGGTGGCCATAAAGAAATTTCATAAACAGTTATAAAAAATACATATATACCCCACAACATATATGTATATGCATGTGCGTGTTTATATATATATATTATATATATATAAAAAAGAAAATTTTCGCTCTACATAGCTGAATACAATAAATGTAATCTGAGTTTTTCGAATATTAATAACATTCGATTCGGTTGCAATTATGCAAACAAGCCTCAATTTTATAGCCATGTCAGTAGAATGAACCCTTCATTCTTGCTCTTGTGTTGGCAGTTCTGTTCTCATGCCAACACAAGAGCAAGAATGAAGGGTTCATTCTACTGACATGGCTATAAAATTGAGGCTTGTTTGCAAAAACTCAGATTACACACACATATATATATAGGAAAAGAGCCAGGAGCCCGTCGGCTGAGCTCCGGCCGTTTCGACAGCATATATATATATATATATGTATATATATAGAGAGAGATAGAGAGGGAGGGGAAATGAAAGTGACTGTGTCAATACAAAATAGTTGAGGTGAGGAATAATAATTAAAAAAAAATGTAAAAATGTAGAAATTACAAAGAAATCAACTGTTTAAAATAGTAAATAATAGTGTAGATATCTACATTGCCCCTACCACAACACAACACCATCATTCCCTCACCTCCACATACATAATTAGGTAGGGCAGTTTTACATTGACATATATAAGAGAAATGTAACATAATTTAGGATGATCTATATATTGCTCATATATACACACAAACTCACAAGTGTCTGTGTTTGGTTATACAGTGTGTATCAGTCTTTTACATCTGCTTTCCATGCTTGTACATACACATTCTGGTTTTAGTCTGATTAAGTGCCTGTAGGCCACGAGACTGTAGAGGGCATTTGCCCTTGGAGGTCAAGTTGAAAAAGGCCTAGTTTGAGCATGTTCCTAAAAGCCAGTTGATGATATTTGATAGGGGGCAGAATTGTTAGGACATTGAACAAAGTGCTTAGTGGTATTTCTTCCAGCTCTTTATGTTCTGTGTTCAAATCCCGTAAAGGTGAACTTTGCCTGTCATACATCTAGGGTCCATAAAATAAAGCACTATTAAAGTATTGTAGCTGATTTAATAAAATTATTATTTTTTCAATAGTTTCATGTGACTTTCTACTGCATCACCCGGTGCACCTCTGTGTCCCTGAGGTGTATGCAGTATTGCACATTCTTAGTTTTGTGGATGTTGGAGGGAGTATAGGTTCCTCATGTTACTATACTACATCAGTTATTATACCTGCTCTGAGTATGTACCTGTAAATTGGAGAAGAACTGTGGCTTTTATGGGCTTTCTCCACAAATGACCCTCAGAGGTCTCACTCAATTCTGGGAAATTTGTTATGTTTATTTTTTTAGTCATTGTTATAAACATTCTTTACATAAACACACAAAAAAACCCACATAGGGATTGTCCTGTGTTGTCTTTATTGTTTGCTTAATGCTATCCCTGTGTGGCTAATAAAGAAACCATTCTTATTATGTCCATGTTTAACTAGAGTGTGTACCTGTTGACTGCTGGCAAATGAAAATATTGCCTCTTTCCATGAGGTCTAAACACATTCAGTAAGAAAGTACTTTCCTCAAAATATGAAACAGTTTCCCAGCAAAGAAAAATGTTTATCAAAGTCATGTCGTTACCATGATTATCATCATCTTGTGTGTTATTTTTTCATTTAGACAATTTATACATAAATATTATTATTGTGTATGCACAGGTGGTTCTGTTGAAGTGTGTGTATACATACATGATTATATATATACTTATACATATAAATACATATATATATATATATATATATATATACTTATATAATAATAATATGGACGAGGTGTCAAATTTTCATTACATTTATATATATATATATATATATATATATACACACATATACCTAAATAAATACATACATAAATACACACGCACACAAATACACAATCACACACATACGTAATGGCTGACTAAATATATGTCTTCCTCTTCTTACTCTGATATATTTTTCTATTTCTTCTTTCTCTTATTCTACCTTCTGACAAAGGCTTAATGTCTGAAACGTTATAACTCTTTCCCTTCTATAGCAAGTGTTTAACTAGTATAAATCATCATTCTACTGTATTGTTCTCTATGTCTACTTTCCATGCTGACACACACACATATATATATATATATATGTGATCCGATGAGTGACCATCGACGAGGTGGAATGTTCTTTCCAAATTAGTCATGGTTCTGCATATGAATTCATCCATGACAAGCTTTGCTTCCATAAAGTCTGTGTGAGATGGGTGCCAAGAAAGCTTACCTAAGAACATAAGAATCATGTTGAGATCTGTCAACAATGATTAAGGTGAAGTCTTTTTGGAGAAAATAGTCACAGGAGATGAGACCTTCTGTCCATCATTTTGAGCCTAAATCCAAAAGGCAGAGTCTGGGATAGAAACATCGTGGAATCACCAGTGAAAAGAAATTCACAACTCAACCTTCTGCAGAAAAAGTGATGCTGTTTTTTGGGATGCAAAAGGGCCTAACTGGAACATTACCCGGAAAAAGAGGTCTACAGCCACCAGTGTAGGCTACAGTGAAATGCTGGCCAACAAACTGAAACCAGCAATTCACATCAAATGCTGATTGTCAAAAAAAGTGTTATTGTTGCATGACAATGTACAGCCAAACTGTTGAAACCATTGAAAAAGTGGAGGTTATGTTGCTGGAACACCCTGTCTACCACCTCTTTCAACTACTTAAACATCCTTTATGAGGTCGTTGATTTGCTAAAGATGAAGAGGTGCAGGAAGTGATATATTAATGACTGCAAGACCAGCCAAAAACCTTCTCCAATGGAATAAGTAAGCTTGTGGACCACCAAAAGAAGTGGGTGGGTGGAAAACCAACGAAATTCAACCCTTGCCTTTGCTTCAATGAATTACAGAAACAAGAGTACATATAATTTTTGATTTCCCTTCATATATATATATATTGAAGGAAAGCTGTGAAGAGTTGACTATATTAGTTAGTGTACTTAACTGCTACTTCATTTTATTAAACTTAGAAGGCGGTGGTAGCGGGGATGATGATGGTGGTGGTGGTGATGATGATGGTGGTGGTAGTGATGATGATAGTGGAGGTGGTGATGATGATAGTGGAGATGGTGATAATAACAATAAACAGTTGTGTGTAATTAGTGGAAGTGAAATTACATGTATATTTAGATATGTATGTATATGCTTGTGCTTGCGTGTGTGTGTGTGTGTGTGCTGAGTCAACAGAAAGCAATGGTTTATAGTTATCAATGATGGCAGAAGGTCAGATATAGACAGTGGGTCTGTTGTAGGATTTACAGTGGCACCTTACATCACACTCATATGTAGTGTGGTGTTAGTCTCTCTCTCATATATATATATACATATATAATGGTTGTGTGTATCTATATATATAATCATCATTTAGTGTCTGTTTTCCTTCCTATATAGATACACCTCCACACCTCCCATGTATGGCTGTGTAGGTGTGCATATATATATATAAGTTTGTTTTGAAACAACGAGCGAGTTTGAAATTAGAAATAGAAGCTTTCACCATATTTTTGACTAAAGAAATTTTAGTGGGGTTTAGAACCGAATAAGAAATGGAAAAGATAAGTATTGATGTATATATATATATATAAGTGGGTGTTTTGTGACCATATTTCTCAAGAAATACTAATTCAATTAATTAATGAAGAATTTTAAAGAATTTACTTAAATTATTAATCATCTTATGACAAAGATCTTAACTTATAATTATGTTGGAAGAATTTAATATAAACATGAAGTCTTCAAAATGGATTGTTTTGTTTCATAGAATCAAAGCTGGTTTTGGCCAGGTTGGTATTGTTCAAACATTAATTGACTTAGGACTCAATACATATGAGCAGAATGTAAGACTTATTTTCTGAAGAAAAAGGCTCACACTGAAGACTGAGTGCCAGTCAGAAGAGATGCTTCTTTTTTTCTTCAGGAAAAAAAAAAAAAAAAAAAAAAAAAAAAAAATGTATACACACACATTTGTTGAGATGCTAAAAGCAGCGGGAGAAGTAGGAGTCAAACTAGAATGTATATGGAGGGGGTAATGGTGGTGACGATGGTGTTATTGTTGAGGGGTATGTGTGTGTATCATAGTAATGAGGGATGGAATGTATACATGTGTTTGTGTGATGGATATGATGAATGAAAATATATGTATAAGTATATATATATATATACACACACACACTGTATAGGTACACTGCACCCCCAGCATGTCTTAAGGGCCAATTAAAAGTGTTGGTGTCAGGAAGGGTATCTAGATGTAAAATATTGTCTGAAAACATTTATTCAACCCATGCCAGGTGAATGTATGTATATTATATATATATATATATATATATATACACACACACACACATATATACATACACACACACACACAACCATACACACACACATATATACATATATATACATATATATGTATATATGTATGTGTGTATGTGTGTATGTGTGTGTGGTTGTGTGTGTGTGTGTGTGTGTATGTGTGCGTGTGTCAGTGTATGTGTGTGTGTGATAATAAAGGAGAATGTGAGTGTGATAACTGCTGATGTGGTAGAGGAGTGGTAGTGGGAGCGAAGTTGTTTGTTCTCCATTTACTCACTGCAACCCCTCCCCCTCATCTTTACTCATTCATTTTCTCCCCACCCAAATATTACTATTTACCACCAACCCACCCATGCCCACCCATATCAACTCCACTTTTTCTTTTTCCTTTAGTTTTTACAAAGACATCTTATCTCCAGAGAAAGTGGGTAGAGTGTGGGATGGGTTGCAGGTTGTAGGGGGGGGGGGGGGGTTGAGGAAGGGGTAACAGGATCAGGGGGTTGGTACTCCTCTCCCACTGTCAGAATCGACTGCACCTATATACACACACACAACCAAGTCAAGATATATGCGTGTGTGTGCACTTTATATATATATATAAGTATGTGTATATATAAGAGAAGTACCCCCTTTGTTAAAAAATAGTTCTTAATATAGCTGGCTACCAGAAATGGTATTGCTGCGGTTGGCAGATATGACAACATACTACGCCTACTGCTACTACCACTACAGTCCAGTTCCTTTTTTGACTGAGTGCTTTATAACAGTTAAGTTTTTGTTAAGTTTTAATGTCTTGTGCCACTTGAAACCACGTTAGCAAGACATTCTTGAAATGTACAAAGCAACACTAAGACTGCATAACATTTTTAATTTGAAATCTTTTATTTCAAATTTTTACAAATATCTGTCCACTAGTATATACTATAAACAAACTAGTTTTTAGATATGTTCTGCTTTTGGCCAAGATAAGTGCATAAACAGTGCACCCAAGAGTCTGGAGGATCAAGAGAAAAGAGAAGTGAAGAATATTCTGGTAATACTAACCCCCACCAGTTCTTATTCGGAGTTCAGGTTAATGTCTTACTTTTATTCAGAATTACTTCTTTCCTAAGAGGGCCTAGGTGTCCACATCTCATTCTTATTCAGAATTACTGCCATCCTAGTCAGAGAATCATATTTCACTCCTATGTTTCTACAGCTGGACACTCTTCTTAACACCAGCCACTTTACAGAGCTTTCCTGGATGCTTTTTATCATGAAACCACACAATAGGGAGGTTGTCATGTTATTGATACAACCGAAAAGTAATCTAAATGCTGTTTCTGTTTGAGTGGCAACTGCTGTAGAGTGAGTATCCAAGGTGCATTTTATCATAGCACTAGCACCAGAATTATTATGTTTTGGACAAAATCCTAGATTACTCTCTATCCTATACTATTAGTTTGATTGCCACCCACTTTAAAGAGTGCACTCGGTGCAATTTACACAGTGAAACTTGAAGTGGTTGCCTGCATCGTATATATGATGGTGAATTTCTCATCAATTTTGATGAGCATTTAGTTGTTCAATCAAGCAAACATCCAGAGGGTGAATTAATGCATAAGTGGTTGAGTATTCCAGAAACATGACAGCACTAAAGCAAGCAAATGCAATAACAGCCAGTCCTAATAATGGATCAGAAGCCTGTCAATGGAGGAACTTACTCCACATGGTATGACATCAGTAGCCTAATTTGAGTACTGACTCACTCTGAGAAGACCCATCCAACCCTTGATAGTAGGGAAAATGAATGTTAAATGACAATGATTTTGTACTATAGAGTAAGTGACTGAACATTCCACAAATAAGCTTCAACAGTTTCTGCCTCTCCAGTTTTATATACATTGATTGGGTCAACTCAAAGCTATGGTAAAAACACTTGCCCAACATGCCACATAGTGGGATTGAACCCAAGACCAGCAAACTTTTTAACCATCCAGCTATGCTAGCATATACACATGCAAACGCACAGAAGAGTTGCATAGTGTATTTTAGATAATGTTTACTATCAAACTATTTACACAGTTTAAACTACCCCCTCACACCAACTACCCATACACATACTACATAATGCATTCTAAAACAGACACTACATACAATACACTCAAACACACACACATACACCACTAATCTCTTCACAGGTTGTTATAACAGAAGCTACTTTTGTTGTGAAAATGTTGCCTGACATCACTGAGATGTGTAAAATACTTCAGCATGTATTTATAGAATTATAAAACTATATATATATATAAATTAAATAAATATTAAAACTCTACTTCTGTATTGAGTATTCTTTTCTCTCGGGCCCCGTCAACCACATATGAATATATATATATATACACACTCTCACATATTAACATACTGGTTGTTTATACATACACACACACACATATATATATACATACATATATTGGTAGATAGGTAGGTGTGAGTAAATATATATATATATATATATATATATATAAAAACATACCCATCATGGACTGCATAGCTCAGTGGATGGAGCATCAGACTTTTATGATCTATTCTGTGAAAGGTCGTGGGTTCAAGTCCATCTGTGGATGAATTGATTTTTCCAGCATGGCCTCAGGTAAAACAGTAAAAATGAAACACACACACAGTCCAATCCTTGCTATACATATATACCATCAGCATCACTGTTTAATGTCCATTTTCCACGCTAGCATGGGTTAGACTGGTTGTCCTATTTAAGGCAAGTCGAGATCAGATGACCATGCCTTGCTCACACAGAACTGTTTTGGCTTGGATGCCCTTCCTAACTACTGGGTGCTTTTTGTTGTGACACCTACATCACCACTTTAGGGGGAGGACGATTATTCGAGACTCGAGAGTACAATTATTCCCCCCCCCCCCAAAAAAAAACAAACAAAACAATAACATGTATTTAAAGCTGCTGAGCTTTCAAGAATTGCTACTCATTATGAACACACACACACACACATATATATGAGAGAGAGAGAGAGACACACAGAAATATGATAGCTGTATATTGCAATCATCACTATTTTATGTCTATTTTCCATGCTTATATATATATTCATATACACATATCTACCTTCATACATTACATGGGCACACACACAGACAAATATATATATATATATATATATATATATATATATATAAACATAATACATACACTTTTTTGTGTTTTGTTTTCTTACTGTATAAAACCATGTAATAATTGTAATAAAATATGTCAGTCAGTGAGAGAAGGACAGGGAGGTGATGGTGGAGTGGATAAGGAGGAAAGTTGGTGGTGGTGGTGGTGGTGTTTGGATTGCACTCAGTAGCACAGATTAACTTAAGATACAGCAGAGACAAACAGACAGACACTGAGGTAGATATAAGTATGTTGTGTGTATGTGTGAGAGAGAGTGAGAGACAGGTAAATGTGTGAGAGAGTGTGAGAAAAAGACAGAGACTGAGTTAGATGTGGGAGATACAGACATGATAGAGTTAAGAGATAGATAGACATGAGTATGAGAGAGAGGGGGAGAGAGAGAAAGAGAGGAAGAGAGAGGGGGAGAAAGAGAGAGAAAGAGAGGAAGAGAGAGGGGGAGAGAGAGAGGAAGAGAGAGAGGAAGAGAGAGAGAGAGAGGGGGAGAGAGAGAGAGGGGGAGAGAGAGAGAGAGGGACAGAGAGAGAAAGAGAGAGGGAGAGAGAGAGGAAGAGAGAGAAAGAGAGAGAGAGAGAGAGAGAGAGAGAGAGAGAGAGAGAGAGAGAGAGAGAAGGGGAGAGAAGGAGAGAAGGGGAGAGAAGGAGAGAAGGGGAGAGAAGGAGAGAAGGGGAGAGAAGGAGAGAGAGGAGAGAGAGGGGGGGGGGGAGAAGGAGAGGGAGAGAGGGGAGAGAAGGAGAGAGAGAGGGGAGAGAAGGAGAGGGAAGAGAGAAGGAGAGGGAAGAGAGAAGGAGAGGGGGGGGGGGGGGGAGAAGGAGAGAGAAGGGGAGAGAAGGAGAGAGAAGGAGAGAGAGAGAGGAGAGGGGAGAGGGGAGAGAAGGAGAGAGAGAGAGAAGGAGAGGGGAGAGAGAGAGGGAAGAGAGAGAGAGAGGAGAGAGAAGGAGAGAGAGGAGAGGAGAGGGGAGAGGGGAGAGGAGAGGAGAGAGGAGAGAGAAGGAGAGGGGAGAGGGGAGAGGAGAGAGAGAAGGGGGAAGAAGGAGAGGGGGGAAAGAAGGAGATAGAGGGGGGGTGGAGAAGGAGAGAGAGAGAGAAGAGAGAGGAGAGAGAGGAGAGAGAGAGGGGGAGAGAAGGGTAGAGGAGAGAGAGGAGAGAGAAGGAGAGAGAGGGGAGAGAAGGAGAGAGAGAGAGAGAGAGAGAGGGGAGAGAAGGAGAGAGAGAGAGAGGGGAGAGAAAGCGAGAGAGAGAGAGGGGAGAGAGAGAGAGAGAGAGAGGGGAGAGAAAGAGAGAGGGGAGAGAAGGAGAGAGAGGGGAGAGAAGGAGAGAGAGGGGAGAGAAGGGGGGAGAGAAGGAGAGAGAGAAGGAGAGAGAGAAAGAGAGAGAGGATAATCTGTGAAGTAGGAAAAAACAATAGGGATTAAGTGTAAAATACAGTTTGATTAGATTTAATCCAGACACTCCACCATGATGGATTAATAATAATAATTGTTTCTACTTTAGGCACAAGGCCAGCAATTACCCAGTGCATTACTGGTACTTTATTTTATCGACCCTGTAAGGATGAAAGGCAAAGTCAACCTCGGCGGGATTTGAACTCAGATCGTAAAGGGACGTAACTATGCTGGAAAGCATGGCGTCCGACCCTCTACCGATACTGCCAATCCACCGCTGTAATAATAATAATAATAATGGTGTCTGATTTAGGCACAAGGCCAACAAATTATTTGGGGGGGGGGGGGCAATTAAAACGACTTCTATCGACCCCAGAAGAATGAAAGGCAAAATTGACCTTGAGGATATTTGAAATCAGGTCATAAAGAGCCAAAACAAATACTGCTAAGAACTTGTCTGATGCTCTGACTCTGCCAACCAGCCTCTTGTATTATCCTCCTCCAATTCATTCCAATAATTCTTGGCATTTTTCAGAATACCACAGTATGAGTTGGTCTCCAATCTGGGTTCAAACAAAACCAAAGGGTTCACTGAAATATTTGGAGGGTTTATAAAAAGTAAGGGTGGTTCCTACAGAATTTGTCAGTAAAGGTTGGTAATTCTTCACAACATTCCAAAGGTTCTACTTAAATATGTCATTCTTTTAAGAAATGACAATTTTTTTTAATGAAGGAATGTAAAATAAAAATCTGTGCATATATATTCTTTCTATTACCCAAATTTAACCCTCCTGTCCATGTTTCTAATTAAATACACACTGTTTCAATTAGTTAACGAAAAACTTTGAGGGATATACTAAAATTAATTATTTTGTTACTAAGATAGTAACTTAACATATGGTTCTTATATAAAATTGTGGTTAGAAGATATTAATTTTAAAAGGATGCCTTAAAATGGCTGGTTTTGTTTCATAGAACTAGAGGCAGTTTTGGGCTAAGTGTTCTTTATAAGTCCCTCAATAATATTTGGAGTTTGCATCATGAAATATCAAGTTTAAGAGTTCTTTATAAGACCCTTGGTAATATCGGAGTTTTGTATCATGAGAAGTATTTTGGGTCCACTAAGAGTTATCATTTTACACAGGCATTTTTTAAAATGTGTTAATGAGTTGGATGAAGCCCAGAGTTTATCCCAGTTTCATAAACGTTAAGCAATTAAGAATACAAGAAGGCTTGAAGCCTTCTTGTATTCTTAATTGCTTAATGCTTAGTAGGTTGATATTAAAATGCTCTAATGACTAGCATTGCCTCAGAATATAAAATAATATAACTAAAGGTCACAATTCAGCCATCCATCCCAACTTCCTAACATCTGTAAAAATCACAAATTTGTTGTAGTGACATATTGGGCCATATCAGCCATAGTACTGGTACTTATTTTATTGACCCTAAGAGGATTAAAGGCCAAATTGATCTCAATATGTCCTCTTCCAGTTTAACACCACTACCTAACCCTTTGGTGTCTTTAACAGAGTCCACTCTGTTGCAAGCATTTGGGCCAGAATATCTGGTCTGGGTGTAACTTCTTCCTTCCTTCCACCAGTCTCAGAGACCCCGAAAAATGTCATAGGTGCTTCTATTCTTCCTTTCTATCATCAGGCCCTGTTTATGAGCAGTGCTCTTTCTCCCACCAATTTTAAATATCCTGAAAAGGGGTCACAAATGCTTCCCTTCCCCCACTCATCTCAGGGGTTCTGAAAAAAGGGCCTTGGAAATTGCCCTTCCTCTTCTGACCAACAAAATAGTAAATAAATCTAATAATGTAATTTAAACCCAGAAGAGTGAAACAAAATTTTATGAAATGTTCAGTACTCAACCATCTCGACCATACACAACAACAACAAGTATTTCTAACATAAGCACATGGTCAGCAATTCAGAGGAAGGGGAAAGAGGTTTATATCAACCTCAGTACTTAACTGTTTCTTTATTTTATTGATCCCGGAAGGAATGAAAGGCAAAGTTAACTTCAACAGGATCATAAAGAGCTGAAAGAAATACTTTAATGTATATTAATGGTTTCTAATTTAGGCACAAGGCCAGCAAGTTTGGGGGAGGAGAAAGTTAATTATATTGGCCCCAATACTTGACTGGTATTTTATTTTATTGACCCCAGGAAAAAATACTTGTTTCTAACATAGACCTAAGTCCAGAAATTTTGTGTGGAGGGGTTAGTTGATTAAATCAATCCCACTACCTAACTATTAATAACAACAAAACAAACAATAATAAAGGTATCCAACATAGGCACAAGGCCAGCAATTTCTAAGGTATTTCAGAAAGAGAGAGGGTAGGTAAGGGGGGGGGGACTATTCAGACATGAAGTCGCCAACTGCTTGAATCAGCAAGCAGGATGTATTTAAGTATCTTCATTACCTTGAAAATTACAGAGAAAGCAAGGGGTTGGAAGAGAACTTAATAGCTGTAACTACTATATATATATATCTACTATATATAAATGTGTGTGTGTATATACATATATATATATACACACATGTATGTGTATATATATATATGTGTATATATATATGTGTTTGGCTATGCAACATGAGAAACTCAATACATGGGAAGAGTGGTGTATAATTTATTATTGCTACAAAGCTATACTAAGTGACTGTAGGGTCAGGAGTTTTGTGTGGCCCTTGAGTCCTTACTATAACTTTACATTCACAATAAAATAACTATACATGTGTGTGTATGGAACATCTCGCTCATGAAATTAATGTGCAACTGGCATTCCACAGACATGTGAACACTCAAAGTAGTTTAGTTCTCAAAGAGATTCAGTATGACACAAAGTTGGACCTTTGAATTCTAGAAACAGTCCATCTGACAAGCTTCCAAGTGGTTTCTGTTTACACAATTTCAATCACAATGTTTGTTTCAAGCCAAATGACACATGCTCAAGAGACATAAATACACACACATACGTAGTTATATATATATCTTCAAACCATTATGCAACTATGATATAATCCCATCTTTATGCACAAAATTAAATTGACCAGGGGTGGCTGACAAGGAAGATAAATACTTTTGTTTGTTTGTCCCATGTGTTTCATTTTGCTATCATCATCATCATTGTTTAAAGTCCATTTTTCCATGCTAGCATGGGTTAGACGAGTTGTCCCATTTTGAACCAAGCCAGAGCAAATGAGTGTCTTGTTCATACTGGACTGATTTTAGCTTGGTTTCTAGGGCTGGATGCCCTTCCTAACGCTATCTACATTTACTGGGTTTTTTTTTTTATTGTGACACCTACATGACCACTTTACAGTGTGCACCGGGTGCTTTTGGTTGTGACACCCACTGATTGGGGGCTGGGGTGGAAGAGGCACATGGTGATTAGTGAGGGAGATCCAGGGTAGGGCACATATCAGGTGAGTGGTGGATCAAGAGTGGTGTTAGGACGTTGGAGATGTATGGTAGATGTAATGGAGAGTAGAGCATGTTGATGTATGCTTCTACATGTGCACATGGGAAGGCAGGGGTCTTCTGTATTACTGCATCAGCTTTGAAAGGTGTAATTATCACCACATTCCAACTCTTCCGAGGTCTTCCATCAACTTTGAGGGCCCTGCCCCTTTTTATACAGCTGTCATCTGGCATATGCATCACATATCCATACCAATGCAATCTCCTCTCCTGCACATTGCATCTGATACCTCATACCCAGTTACTCTCTCAGTTCATTTATGCTTTGCCATTCATATATATTACTATTGCATATTCATCAAAGTATGCCAGCTTCATTTCTTTCCAATCTTTGCAGGTCCTCTGCACACATCGCCAGGATTTCACTACCATGTAACATTGCATTGCTGAATGTATACATGCATCATTCAATCTGCCCTATATTTTAAGGGAAAACAGTAGTATCTCCCCAAACTATTTGCATCCTATTCCCAGTCTGGCTACTGTACATTCGACACACCCACCTCTACTGCTAATTTGGTCACCCAGGTAGCAGAAGCTGTCAACTGCCTCTACAGAACCTTCCAAGAATTTGATAGCACTTGTTTCCTGTGAGAGTTTGTTACTGCTCCTGTGCAATACCCACAAGTACCCCTACGTTCTTAGCTAACCTGCTTGAGATACCACTACATCTCTTGTGTACCTATAGCTTGCATTTAGGACAAAGGATGGAATTTCTGCCAACCCCTTTCCTACACACAGAGCAGGGCCATTTTCCAGAAGAGATCAGAGCCTTGTTTTCATTACTACTTTACTAGAACTTTGGTCTTTGCCAAGTTGACTTTAAGACCTTTTGATTCCAGGTTATACTTCCAGGTCAGGAATTTTTCTAGTTCTGTCATAAATTCAGTTATAATATATTAGAGAGGGTGTTTAAAATACCACATTACTTAAGACATTCAAATAGTAACTTAATAAGCATTTAGTATTAGTAGAAAAGAAGCAGTCTTCGAAGTTTCAGCTTGGTTGCTTCATGTGACTCCATCTTTATGTTGGTATGGGGGTAACAGTGAGGCATAAGGGGGTTGGAGAATCTGTGTGTGTGTGTGTGTGTGTGTGTGTGTGTGTGTGTGTGTGTGTGTGTGTGTGTGTGTGTGTGTGTGTGTGTGTGTGTGTGTGTGTGTGTGTGTGTGTGCGTGCGTGCGCGTGCGTGCGTGCGTGTGTGTGTGTATATCATCATCACTGAATTACATCTATTTTCCATCGGTTAGACGTTCTGATGACTGTTTTGCTGATACAGTCCACTCTGGTACGGTTTCTATGGCTGGATGCTCTTCCTAACACCAACTTCTTCATGACTCCAACACCCCCATTTGACAGTCGACTGGGTACGTTTTTCATGATATCAGCACTACCACTTTACAGTGTGGGCCGGGTGCATTTTATATACCCACATACATCCACAAAGACACACAATACACACACACACACACACACATATATATATATATAAGGAAGAGATAGAGACAGAAAGACAAGTATAGAAATGAGGTGAGACATAGAAAGAGATACATTAGCCTGTGCAATGTAAACACCATATAAAGATTACTACATTACGGGCCATTAAATTATATCCTGGTTGCTTGTCATTCAATCAAGAAGTTTGTTGAGCTAATTAAAGTTAATTACAACTATAGCATCACTCAGTGGTTGATTGTGGCAATGGCTGGATGGCTAGTAGATGTAAGTTATTATCTCACGTTGATTGTGGTAATGGCTTGCTGATATATACATACACACATATATATCATCATCATTAGCATCATTTAACATCCGTTTTGCCTGCTAGCAAAGTTGGACTATAGATGTATATGTGTGTGTGTGTGAGCATGTGTGTATAAATAAGTGTGTGTGTATGTATATATGTCTGTTTGTGTACATATATATCATTAGCTCACTTGTCTAGCATTGTCAGCACACAGACACACCACAGAATGCATAACAGAAAAATGCTATTGTATGTGTTGTATATATAACTAAAAGAGTTGTGGATGACTGTTCCAGTTGTTTAAACAACATAACAGCCCACTCATAAAATTATAAGTTCCTTTAACTTAGTTTTAAGGGAGATTCTTAGTAAAACTCTATGTGGCAAGACTGGCCATATAAATTACTATACAACTCATTTTTGCCAGCTGAATTGACTGGGGCAATTTGACATAAACTGTCTAGGTCAAGGATTTAGTAATATAACTTTCTCCCCCCCCCCCCCCCCGAGGTTAATTTTGCCTTTCATCCTGACGGGTTTGATAAAATAAAGTACCAGTAATGCACTGAGTAATTGCTGGCCTTGTGCCAAAAGTAGAAACAATTATTAAGATGGTGTTTGGAACATAACAAAGAGTCTTACATAACACTAGAACAGAAGGTTTTTTTTAGATAAATATGAACACTTTAAAATAAAGTTTTCTAAGTCAAAATAGATAGTGACATGAGGTAAATGTAGATCCTATATCAAGCACAGAGCAGCCAATATCAGAGCCCACCATCCATTCCCCAGCTTGTTACAGATATCATGTTTCTCTGTCTCACTTCACCCCTCTTCACGGACCCCCTTCTCCCAGCAACACATCTCCCAAAAGTACAAACAATGTCAGCATTCCAATATGAAACATACTGATAGAAGATTTCCTGTATGTAAGTAGGACAGCCTTCACCCCATCCACGTTTATACAGACAGACTGCAGAGGTAGGTAGAAAAACACTCTGACATTATATGCAGTATCGGTAGAGCGTCAGACACCATGCTTTACAGCATAGAGTTATGGCCCTTTACGTTCTGAGTTCAAATCTCGCCGAGGTTAACTTTGCCCTTCATCCTTACGGGGTCGATAAAATAAAGTACCAGTAATGCTCTGGGATAATTGCTGGCCTTGTGCCAAAAGTAGAAACAATTATATATATATATATACATACAAACACACACAAACACCCATGTATATATATATATATATATATACACATATATGTATGTGTATATATATATATATAAATACATACATATACATACATACATACATACATACACGCAAGAGATATCAACATGAATGGACCTGTTATTTTTATCTAAAGACATTTTTTCCAATTCCATTCCGCCCATCCCCTCAATCTATTTTATTTCTCATTCTTTCTTCTGATGAAGGACTAGCGTCCAAAACGTTAAGACCCTCTTCCTGCTATTTCAAGCGTTAACCTAATATATACCTTCCATATACTGTACCGATTGTGTTGTTATTTCTGCTTACCTTTTACATATATGTGTGTGTGTGTGCGTGTAGCTGATTCAGCTTATATATATATACACCCATCATCTCACTAATCACAACAAACACTATATTTTTTTGTCACATGGCCAGTCTAAAGAGCAGATCGATAATGGATTCGGGTTCATAACTCCTATAAGTGGCGCTGAACTAATCCTCAGCGAAACACACATAACAGGTCGATACACAGTAAAAATCTAATACATGTAAGCGAAACTGCATCGTTTTTTAAAAAATATCTATATATCTATATATCTATATATATATATTACATATATATATATTTTTTTTAAATTATTAATAACTACATTGTTTCTTTCCAAGGAATATGTTGAAAAATAAACCTCATTTGGTCATTCCATGAGAGTATCTTGGTCAGCCTATGAACTTTTCAGCCGACCCACATAGTCAGGTAGATATATAAATACCTTCTGAAGTCTGGAATAACTTACATTTATTTGAGGAGTTTTACATTACATCAAAACTAGAACCCCACCTCTTGTAGCTTTCGCTCTGTCTGTCCATCTTTCCCTCCTGTAGCTCTCTAGCTCTTCGTCTTGTAAACTAATAGTTATTGGATCTGTGCCATAGAAGGAAGAGAGGGGTTAGGCTGGGGGTGGGGATGAATATATAAGTAGTTGTTATAGTAACAAGTCCTAACTTGAGAGAAAGCCAGACATAGAGAGAGAGAGAAAAAGAAAAAGGAAGGGAGATAGATAGATAGACCCCACAACCTGGCTCTTGATTAGCTAAGTTCACCCTGTTGTAAGCATTTGGATCAGGTTGCCACAAGATAAACCTTTTAAAACCTCGATTTAATGAATTCCTGTGTCCAGGACCAGAGCCTGGGTAATTAGCCCCCATAGATCTACAATGTCTGTCCTAATTCTCCCAAATAAAATAAGCTGATAAAACCTAGTTGTTGACACTTCTTGTTGACCCACACTAAGAAAATTACTAAGCTTGCATTTTTCGGTATGATTCTATCCACAGCTTCGGATATTTCTACAATGCTGCAAAGATATTTAGTGATTTATTTAATTGTTTGCAGGAATTTAACGATACAAATTTGTATAAAACTGATCCTTTAAAGGTTCAGTCATGTACCTTTTGGGGGTCTGCCCCATATTTGGTCTTAATGGTAGCACTGGCTATGGTTGTATCTTTCCTTTATCAAGCAGATTTAAGATTTGGCTGCTATTTCTAGCAGGCGAAGTAGTCGATGTAAAGAAGAAGTGATGTAATAATGAAGGTAGGCCAGACTTTACAATCTGTGAGTGTCAGGTAACAAGGGAGTGGGCTGAGGAAGGTTTAATGAGACATGGTGGTTTCATATGTTCACATGGAAGATGTATATATATTATAAATATAAAACAGAATATCTCTCTCTCTCTCTCTCTCTCTATATATATATATATACATATATTATATATATACATATATATATATATATACACATACACACACACACATATATATATACATACACACATGTACATCTCACTCTCTCTATACACACACAAAAAAATTGATATACATTATGTGTGTGTGTATAGAGAGAGAGAGAGAGAGAGAGAGAGAGAGAGAGAGAGAGAGAGAGAGAGAGAGAGAGAGAGACAGTGAGAGAGAGAGAGAGTGAGAGAGAGAGTGAGAGAGAGAGAGTGAGAGAGAGAGTGAGAGAGAAAGAGAGTGAGAGAGAGAAAGAGAGAGAGAGAGAGAAAGAGAGTGAGAGAGAGAAAGAGAAAGAGAGAGAGAGAAAGAGAAAGAGAAAGAGAAAGAGAGAGATTCTATTTTATATTTATAATATATACATCTATATATATGTATTTGTTCTGCAAGATTCTTGATGTTAAATCGTGCATTGAAACCGATACTGTTCTATATTTGGGGGATGACAATGTTATGTTGCCAATATTGCCAATAGAAAAAAACACACACGCCATATAATTTTCACTTTATCTTTATTGTTCATAATTCATTTGTTTATCAAAGTTCTTTCATCACACATTCTGAGACATCATCAATGATTATCGTTTTGTGCCTCCTCTTTTCCCTGGTCTTAAACCTTTACTCCATCTTGTTTTTGTTTTGTGGTGCGTTCTTTGTACTTCATGTTTGTCATGTCTACGTGTGTGGGTTTGTATTGTTTGCTGTTTTGCTGTTTGGGTCTTTATTCTGTCTTTAGTCATTAAGTTGCGGGTTGTTACTATTCCACTTGTGTTTTCTGTTCTGGCCAGGACTATCTCTTATTATGTGTGTGGCCTCCGTAACTTGTCTGAGTGTTGCACCTGTTCTATGTGTGGATAGGATCTATATTTCTATGTTATCTATTGAGCCCTTGTGTATAGTTTGGCATGATGGTATGTCACTTAAGTGTGCATATATATATATACACCACACACACACACACAAAATGGTGTCGTACCCAATGACTGGTATAGCAGCAGCATCGTCAACTGCTACAAGGGCAGAGGAGATGCCCTAGACAGTGAGAAGTATAGAAGTATAGACAGTGAAAACTATAGAAGTATCTATATACATACACACACATATATATATATTTGTAAATATACATATATATATACATATGCATACACATACACACACACAAAACGAAAAGTGGGCAAATGGAAGAATGGACAAAACACAGATCAGTTCCTTCTTCTCAGTTGACCTCTTGAGGTCCTAGTGAGTTTAATACATATATACATTCATATACATATACAAGTGTATCTCAAATAATATACAATATGTTTACGATTAAACACTAGAAAGCATTCAGCTATGAATTTTAAAAGGTGGTCGCAGGGTGTCACCAAGGGAGTTCCAGCAGAAGCAAGGGGAAATTACTGACAGCTGTTTCTGACTTATATAATTGCTATCAAGATAATGCTTCCCTCTA
>OZ024747.1:86253423-86263423 GCA_964016885.1 Eledone cirrhosa
TTGTTTGTTTATCTCTTTCTCTCCTCCTCCACTTCTAGTCTTTTCCTCTCTATCTCTGTCATTCTATTACAATATTACAACATCTTCAGTTACTTGAGGTGACACTCCTCTTGAAATCCAGAGCCCAACAATGCCAGTAACGACATCATCATCATTACCAGCACAAACAAAAACACCACCACCATTATCTCAAGGCTATTTGAAGTAACAAATGCTAGAGACAAACAAGATGGGAACAACTTTACAAAACACACATGTATGTGTGAGAGTAGGGGGAAATAGTAAGGTGAATTTGAAACTGGACACTAACCAATTGAATTACACACCATCAACTCATCACCCCAACCATTATCACCAACACAATCATCATTGCTGCCACTATCACAGTGGGTATTGAAACATAACTGCCCAGGTCTTTCTTGGTTGTCCTCTATTGCAGCTTTCCAATGGGATTTCCTGCAATTTCTTCACCCACTGGTCATTATTCATGCACATCACATGCAGTCTTCTCTCCTCCACACCATCTTGGATTCCCCTCAAGCTCAGCTTCTCTCTCAGTCCAAGCTCAGTGTTTCTCTCACATTTACATTGCACATGCAACAAAACATGGTTGCTTCATTTCTCCCCAGTCTATGGTTGTCCTCCAGTTACAGCCCATGTTTCATCACCATGCAGTATAGTACATTCAATAGTTCTATTATTCATTTATCTATTTTCAGTAATAAATAATAATTGTTTTATGGTGTTTGTTATTGATTAGCTTTGATCAGTTCTGTCTCTGTAAACCTAAGAAAGTAAAATAGGCAACAAATTGAGGGCAAATGGGCAGCAGCTAACTCACAAACTTGCCCGCCTCTCTTCCTATTCATCATCATCCATTACAATGTGGGGAGTGACGCACTGACTTTCTCTTTCACCCCCTTCCTTTCTTCTGCCATTTACGCATGTAAAAATATAAACATTAAATCTGCTTGAGGAAAATGGTGGACAAATGAAATGTTAAAGCTATGACCATAGTTTTTATATTCCCTATTCCTCTCTTAACTTATGTATTTATTAATAACCTCTCAGTTATATTTCTCATGATAAATCAACCATTTCAACATTTCAAGCTAAACTTGTTATGTACAAGTACAACATTGAACGCAGGGAGTATTTCCAGTTTCCTTGCTTGTCTGCTTTTCAAAAGGATGGGAGATTTCCAGGTGAGGATGTGTTTGTCTCCCACCTCACTGAACTACATGAAGATATGGAGCAATGGTTTCATGATCTGTTTGCTCTTCGAGTTCCTAAATGGATTGTCAACCCCTTCTTTGACATAGGTGGAGAAGAGAGTAGATAGTCAGAAGAGGAGCTGATAAGTCTTCTGTGTTAAAACCTAAATTCTGCAAATGCTATCAAGAATTTTGGCTTGAAAAGGCTATCTGTGACCGCTATCCAGAGCTTTGGAAGAAAGTCAAATTGTTCTTCATTACCTTTCCAACATCATATTTGATTGAGAGAGAATCCAGTGCAGTCTCTCACCTTACAAAGCAGTGGAGTAAGCTCCATATTACAGAGCATGGAGATCTCAGACTTCTTCTTAGTTCAATTCAGCCTGAGATTGAGAGGCTACTTTCATTTCACCAAACTCATCCTTCTCACTGAACCCTCTCGCTATAAACCTATCTGGATGGGCTGTGTTTTAAATTTGTGCATTATTTTATTGAGTAAGAATATATTTGTGAATGTAGAAATGTTTTGTTTTGGGAGATGGTTTGGGTGACGCTATGAATTTATTATCTATATTATTGTTATAGTATTCTATACATATAATATAATAGTATATGAAATATCAAATTATACATATTATATATATATATATATATATATAATATTTATTTGTACATAGTATATATGATATTATTATATATAAATTTGCCTTTCATCCTTATGGGGTCGATAAAATAAAGTACCATCAATGCACTGGGATAATTGCTGGCCTTGTGCTAAACGTCGAAACAATTATTATATATAAATTAACGATGTTATTTATTATATATTAATTACAATTTGCAGTGAAGGCAGGTCTGCCTGGAAACAGGGGTGGGGGCATGAGGGTATTATCAGACTGTGAGGGGGCGGTGGCCCAAAATGTTTGAGAACTGATGTAGGTGGATGGAAAGTAGGGTGGTTAGAGAGACAGACATAGGAAAAATGACAAGATCTGTAGTAGAAGTAGTACTGGAACAAAGTCTTGTTCTTAATCTGTCTTGTTTCACTTTATGATTATGATTATGATGATGTTGATGTTGATCAGAGCAGTGATAGTAATGATGCACCATCACCATTATTATTAGAACTAATAAGACGAAACAGGCAGAATGACATACACACAGACACAAACAAGTAGGAAAGATGGAAGCAGGCACAGCTACCTGTGTAATGTACTGAATAACCTTGCCAGTACACACATATGCATAATGAGATTCAGCAGAAAGTTTTAACTAGCTGTGCCACCCTCCTTCTTTCACTACCACCACTATCCATCAATTGTCCCCTTTTCCTCCTTAGCTACTTCCTTTTACTACTCTGACTGCCTGCACCATGTTACTAAGCATTCCTGCCAAGGTTAACTTTGCCTTTCATCCTTAAGGGGTTGATAAAATGAAGTACCAGTAATACACTGGAATAATTGCTGGCTTCGTGCTAAAAGTAGAAATACTCACACACACACACATATATATATCATAATCCACCTGGTTGTGGTGGGGCTGATAATGTTAGAACTCAATGTGTCCTTGGAAAGATAATTGCAGCGAGATTAGGGCAGTGTGACCAGTAGTTTTTGTGGTAGGTGATCATCGCTTAGGGTTTCCTTGAAGAAGACCTGGCCAGGTTACAGAGTCATTTACACATATGTGTTTGTGCAAAGAACAATTAAAAAAAAGAGAAGTCAGATGTAGGTAGTTAATTAGTTAATTGTTTTACAATCGCTTCAGAGGGTTGATTGATCATGGAATGATGTATCGACTAGCATGGTAGAGGTTAAGCTACTACCTATTTCCAGTCTCAAAATTTATGTTCAATCGGCCGTCTTCTTCAGAAACACAGTGTTTCTGAAGACGACGACCGAAACGATTGCAAAATGCACTTCATGTGTGAAAAAACATAATGACCCTTTGTTCTTGCCCCGTATCATTAATATCAAATATATATATATATATGTGTGTGCATGTGTATGTATATACAGATGCCTGTGTCTCTATAAACACACGTCATAGGCAGAACAGCTGTATATGGTATATACAGTTGTATATAGTCACATGTATAAAACTGGATGGATGTGTTATTTATGTGGTTGCCATCCATGTACATAGCCAGATATATTACAAGGGAGCTGTGTGAACTATGTGTGTAGTCACATGAATAGGGGGAAAAGGCTTGCATGGAAATTATGCATATAGTCACATGTATAGGAGAGGGCTGGGTGTGTGTTGGAGCAATGTTTCATTATAAAACATATTTCAAGTATATATCATTTGAAATATATATATTATATATATATGTAATTTGAAATATAATTCATATAAGCACTGAATGTAATTGCAGTTATCTTCTGCGTCTGAGCTTCCTATATAAAAAAAAAATTAAGTTAAATTGCAAAAAGAGAAAAATTGCAAGGCTCTTAGTTTTCTGTTTCAGTTTTTAACATTGTAAACAGAAAACTTGGTTCAGTTTCACTGGAGGTGAGTGAAAGACAATTAAGTACCAATCTCACCCTATGTATTGGGTTATATGTAGTATAAGCTGAGTTGGCCAATTAGCTTTAACATTGCTTATGAGATTATTTTGTAAGCTGCAAACATTATGAGCCAGACAGTCTGTTCATTGGGACCATGGAGTAACATTCACTTGAGGTTTTACATTTTGAAGAGATGGACAAAGTGAACGAAAGAACATGACATTTCATTGGTTGATTTGTGTTGGTATCATTAGTCACTATATATCAACTCATGCAAGCATAGAAAAACATGTAAAAATGACAATGATGATATATATATACATATATATCAAGCCAGAATCAGTTCCCGTCCCACCCTTGCAAGCAGGGAAAAGCGGACGTAAAATGATGATGATGATGAATCATCACCACCGTTTAACGTCTATTTTCCTATGCTAGCATGGGTTAGACGAGTTGTCCTGTCGTGAAGCAAGTGATGACTGTCTCTTGCTCATATAGACCATTTTCTGGCTAGGTTTCTATGACTGGATGCACTTCCTAATGCCAATAACTGGGAGCTTTTTGTTGTGTCAGCCCACTTTACAGAATGGACTGGGCGTTTTTTGTTATGTCCCCAACACGACCACTTTATTGGGTGGACTGGGTGCTTTTTGTCATGTCACCAGCATAACCACATTATAGGGAGGACTAGGTGATCTTTTGTCATGTCATCAACATGAGCATCTTACGTGGTGGACTAGGGGTGTTTTTGTTGTATCACCAGCATGACGACCTTACAGAGAAGACAGAGCTTTTAGCCATTTCAGTAGCATTGTGGGAGAGCGTATCCAGGTTGTCCCCTATCTCCAAGTTCATCTAGTGCTAATTAACAAATCACTGACTACTAGGTTATGTTGGGAGGTGCATTCCTCACCAGGGAGGGATTTTGTGTTTACAACCATCACTATTTTGCCTTCTGGTGAAAATAAAATCTATTTGGCTTGTGTGCCTCACCTGATCTATAGGTGATTGAGTGGTTGTTTGGATTACAGATTATTAGTTCATTAGTGTCACAGAATTCCAGGAGCCTTGATCCTTCTTCATTTCTCACACCAAACCCATAACGTTCAAAAAGCCATCACTGTGCTGTCCAACATTAAAGTCTCCTGTAATGATTAAGAGCTTCACGTCATTCACTAGAGAAGATGTCTGCATTAGGGATTCTTAAAAGCTGTCTTTTAGTTCGCTTGAAGCTCACGGAGGCGATGACGAAGGACCGTGACAAGTAGAGAGATACTGTCTGAATAGGACCAGTCCCACCCTTGCAAGCAGGGAAAAGCAGATGTAAAATGATGATGATATACATATATATATATATTATATATATATATATATTATATATATATATACACACACACACACACACACACACACACACACACACTAAGCTTGCAGTGTTCCTACAAATTATTTGTCATATTATAAACAGATCACTTACAGATTATGAATATACTTATTCAGTTTATTCAGTAGGTAAACAGCTTGTGTAGTTAACAACAATATTAAAAATATGTATTTAAAAATTCAAAAAGCTTGCAAAACTTGACATCCTGTTCTTCATACAGCCGGATGTAAAGTCTGTGCAAGTTCTAGTAAGTAGGAAACAAGACAAGTCTCTGATACCAAAAGAGAAACTGAATGAGCATAATATACAGAAAAAAATAGGGATAAATAATGTGCATTCAGTGCAAATTATGGACACAGAAGAGATGTAGTGGGATCACAGATAGGCTAATGAAGAATGTAGA
Source organism: Eledone cirrhosa (assembly GCA_964016885.1). Classification (NCBI taxonomy): domain Eukaryota; kingdom Metazoa; phylum Mollusca; class Cephalopoda; order Octopoda; family Eledonidae; genus Eledone; species Eledone cirrhosa. The sequence continues at coordinate 86,258,935 of OZ024747.1, forward strand.
CTTCATACACAACAGACGCACAGGAGTACTGACCATTGAGAGCACAAGAGAGATAAATTCTCACAAATGGCTCTATAGAAGGAGTAAACAGATTTTGTCATCTAGGTAACCTAATCAACACTGAAAGTGGCTGTTATGACAGGATAGTAGCTAGAGTAAGAGCCCCTGACATTTATTGGCAAGAACTTGACAGATTAGTGGGGAAAATTGCACAGGTGCGCCTACATGATGGTCACATTCGATTCCTTCATAACACTCAGCCGCACCATCATGGACCAACCAACATGAGAAGCTGTTGGAAGTAGGTTGGGAAGTTCTGCCCCACCTGCCATATTCACCCAACCTCACACCTATAGACTATCACCTTTTCCCCTCAATGAGCTATGCAATACAGTCAAAGACCTTCACCAGTGAAGACCAGTTAAATCAGTGGCTGACAGAATTCTACAGAGATGGAATCATCTGCCTTCCTAAACTATACCAGATGGTAATTGAAAATGATGGCTATTACCAGTAATACACTGGAATAATTGCTGACCTTGTGCCAAAAGTAGAAACAATTATTTTGACTTGTAAAATTTACCAAAAAGTGGAAATAAATGACTGTGTGTGTGTGTGTGTGTGTGTGTGTGTGTGTGGTGTGTGTGTGTGGTGTGTGTGTGTGGTGTGTGTGTGTGGTGTGTGTGTGTGGTGTGTGTGTGTGTGGTGTGTGTGTGTGGTGTGTGTGTGTGGTGTGTGTGTGGTGTGTGTGTGGTGTGTGTGTGTGTGGTGTGTGTGTGTGTGTGTGTGTGTGTGTGTGGTGTGGTGTGGTGTGGTGTGGTGTGGTGTGGTGTGGTGTGGTGTGGTGTGGTGTGGTGTGGTGTGGTGTGGTGTGGTGTGGTGTGGTGTGGTGTGGTGTGGTGTGGTGTGGTGTGGTGTGGTGTGTGTGTGTGTGTACACAGCCCACATAAACACGAACAATCGCGCAAACTTAACATCGAAAATAAGTTAAGTGTGCGTAAAAATAGTACAGCGTCATCATTATCATCAGCATCATTGTAACCCTTCGACGGAACCATCATCATCATTGCTATATTATTAGTGCATCGCCACCACCACTGGATCTCCACCGCCGTCACAGCATAGAGTTACGCCCCTTTATGATCTGAGTTCAAATCCCGCCGAGGTTAACTTTGCCTTTCATCCTTGTGGGGTAGATGAAATAAAGTACCAGTAATGCACTGGGATAATTACTGGCCTTGTGCCAAAAGTAGAAACAATTATTACTGGATCCCCACCACCACCATAGCATTACTGGATCTCCACCACCACCACCACCACCACCACAGCATTATTCTGAGTTCAAATCCCGCCGAGGTTAACTTTGCCTTTCATCATTACGGGGTCGATAAAATAAAGTACCAGTAATGCACTGGGATAATTACTGGCCTTGTGCCAAAAGTAGAAGCAATTATTACTGGATCCCCACCACCACCATAGCATTACTGGATCTCCACCACCACCACCACCACCACCACAGCATTATTCTGAGTTCAAATCCCGCCGAGGTTAACTTTGCCTTTCATCATTACGGGGTCGATAAAATAAAGTACCAGTAATGCACTGGGATAATTACTGGCCTTGTGCCAAAAGTAGAAACATTTATTACTGTATCTTCTCCTCCACCACCACCACCACAGCATTATTACTGGATCTCCACCACCACCACCACAGCATTAATACTGGATCTCCACCACCACCACAGCATTATTACTGGATCTCCACCACCACCACCACAGCATTATTACTGGATCTCCACCACCACCACAGCATTATTACTGGATCTCCACCACCACCACCACAGCATTAATACTGGATCTCCACCACCACCACAGCATTATTACTGGATCTCCACCACCACCACCACAGCATTAATACTGGATCTCCACCACCACCACAGCATTAATACTGGATCTCCACCACCACCACCACAGCATTATTACTGGATCTCCACCACCACCACCACAGCATTAATACTGGATCTCCACCACCACCACAGCATTATTACTGGATCTCCACCACCACCACCACAGCATTAATACTGGATCTCCACCACCACCACAGCATTATTACTGGATCTCCACCACCACCACCACAGCATTAATACTGGATCTCCACCACAACCACAGCATTAATACTGGATCTCCACCACCACCACCACAGCATTATTACTGGATCTCCACCACCACCACCACAGCATTAATACTGGATCTCCACCACCACCACAGCATTATTACTGGATCTCCACCACCACCACCACAGCATTAATACTGGATCTCCACCACCACCACCACAGCATTAATACTGGATCTCCACCACCACCACAGCATTATTACTGGATCTCCACCACCACCACCACAGCATTAATACTGGATCTCCACCACCACCACAGCATTAATACTGGATCTCCACCACCACCACCACAGCATTAATACTGGATCCCCACCACCACCATAGCATTATTATTGGATCTCCACCACCACCATAGTATTATTATTGGATCTCCTCCACCACCATAGCATTATTATTGGATCTCCTCCACCACCACCACAGCATTAATACTGGATCCCCACCACCACCATAGCATTATTATTGGATCTCCACCACCACCATAGCATTATTATTGGATCTCCACCACCATAGCAATATTATTGGATCTCCACCACCACCACCATCACAGCATTAATACTGGATCGCCACCACCACCGCCACAGCATTAATACTGGATCTCCACCACCACCACCATCACAGCATTAATACTGGATCGCCACCACCACCGCCGCCACCATCACCACTATAAGATGTCAGAGCAAAATACTGAACGAACCCACCGCCGCCGCCAACCATTACGGAGAAGTTAAGATAGAAGCAGTGAAGGTGGTTGTAGTAGTAGTAGTAGTGAGAGGAGGTATTTCTACAATGAACATGTTACAAAGTAAGTAGCAGCAGCAGTTAGCACCGAATGACCCTGACCAAAGTAAACTTGTGTGTGCACTGGACAACCTCTTGCTGTGGCTTGATCAATAATAAAAGCTGTGTGTATGTGTGTGCGTGTCTGCTTGCTTGTTTGTGTCTGTGCGTGTGCGTGTGTCTGCTTGCCTGTTTTAAATGTGTCTGTGTGAGTTCGTTGTCATCACACTTAGCTCCTAACTCTACCCACCTCTCTCTCTCTCTCTCTCTCTCTCTCTCTATCCCTGTCTTTCTCCATCTGTCGCTCTCGTTCCCTCTTCATCATTAGGCTCTTATATATATATATATTATAAATATACCTCTCCCTCCACTCATTCTCCATCTCACTAAGCACTAATCTCAAGCACTTTCTCTGACTCTCATTCTGTATCCAGCTAAATAAGCTATCATCTTTACCTATCTCTTTATTTCTCTCTGTCTCTGTGCAGTAAAGCTGAGAGAGAGAGAGGGAAAAGAGATACAGAGAGGGCAAGAAAGAGAGAGAGAGAGAGGGGGAAAAGAGATACAGAGAGGGCAAGAGAGAGAGAGAGAGAGAGAGGGGGAAAAGAGATACAGAGAGGGCAAGAAAGAGAGAGAGAGAGAGAGAGAAAAGAGATACAGAGAGGGCAAGAAAGAGATAGAGATAGAGAGAGAGAGAGAATAAAGGAAATAAAAGTATAGAGACAGATAAACAAGGAATAGAGAGTAAGAAGGTGTGATGGAGAGAGAGAGAGAGAGAGAAAACGACGATAGGAGAAAAATCCACCTTAAACGTTACGTGTATGTATGTGTGTGTATGTACGTATGTATGTGTATGCATGTATACATACATACATACAGGCATGCATAGATATATAGATACATAAATACATGGCAATATTGCAGCCATTTGACATACGGCAGTGTACGTTGTTCAATTCTCACAGGCAGATCTATACATTTTTTTCCCGTCTTCAGGAGTTTAATTACACGACTTATCTAAGCATGTTATAGTTAGCCTGAATCTGTTTCTCTAATATTAATTTGAATTATTGATGGACAAACGTCCATTGAGCTTTTCTACTGAGAAACATATTTATCATACTTATAATATATGTTATGATATTTTAAATTAGTATATATCAACTCCAAATTCTCTACAAGAGTCACCTATTGCTCCATCTCCTCTAGCAGTTTACTGCTGTTGTGGTCCGGTGTGGGTTATTCGCCTGGCAGTTGCCCGTTTATATCGTAACTAGCCATCAAATCTGGTGGCCCTATCGCTATTCGCCACCTGCGACCCATTCTCTAGCAGGACAACTCTACCGAGGCGATTAAAAGCCGCCTCTAAATAAGCCTAGTCTTTATGGGTTTGACAAAGTAACAGATTGACGACTGGCGCGAATAAGACCACTAAAACTGCAATATGATGAGGAAAACAAAGAAGAACCATACCGCACCGCCCTTCGTGCGGGTTAAGAAAGGACGTGTTCAGGTTTTAGGTAGAGGGGCTGGTTCGAAA
>OZ024747.1:86268423-86275923 GCA_964016885.1 Eledone cirrhosa
AATAATTAAATATATAATTAACAGAGAGTAAATATGTAAACGAGGTAGTGAAATGGAAATAATTGTTTCTACTTTTGGCACAAGGCCAGCAATTACCCAGTACATTACTGCCTCTTTATTTTATCGACCTCGTAAGGATGAAAGGCAAAGTTAACCTCGGCAGGATTTGAACTCAGACTCTAAAGGGAAATGCAAATAATGAACGATGATGATTAATACTTTATTGAAGCTATTGGTATGGTAACACTACTGAGAGATGTGGTATTAGAAAATAGTATCACTTATGAGGTATAAGATAACCTGTAAGTTAAGGTGTACACAAGTTATATTTGAAATAAAAAGTATAATAAATACAATAAAAAATATAAAATTAAAAATATAATAAAAACTATAATAAAAATGAAATCTAATGAAATAAAATAAAATAAAAATGAAAAAATAAAATCGAATATGTAATGTAAGGTCTTAGATGTCACTTTGAGTATAAATACCTGAAAAAAACTTAGGTCTAATAGAAACAGAAGGAATTGTGCGGATGCATCAAACAATTCAGAGTCCGTCAGAAATCTCGTTGATCCATATGGCTATATCTAGTAGTGTATGGCGTAGTCCGAGCTTTGAGGTGGATTAAGTTTCGGCAAGTAGCCATCCATGGTCTGGGTTGGTAGTCTTCCTAAGTTGATGTCGGAGCCTCTTTTTCTCCATTATATCACAAAGCGCTCGACTGTAAAAGGAGCTGTATTCATTTTATGTTTTGTGGTTCACCAATCGATAGAACTGGTCATTCGGTTTACTTAGCCATGATTTAACAGTAGGGAACGCACTTAACGTTATGTAACTCATCCATCGTTATGTTGAACTAGCAGAAAAACCACCCTTTGGGTGATTTTCTGCTAGCATGTGTAGTGTGTATTGACATCATACACAGGTATATATACATGTAGATATGATACATCAAATAAAATCGTAATTGACAATATATAATACATAGAAATTGAAAGAAAACTGCGTTACACTGTCTTATTTAATCAGTAACGTAATCCATAATACCTTAAAAAAGACGATATTATATATAAACTGCATTAGGAGAAAATTAGTGACAGAAAATTAGTGTTTATTTAAGCGATGGCCAACCGGAAGTGTTGACATTTCAGAAATTTTAAAGAAGTGAATCTTTAAATAAACAAAATATATTTAATCAACAGCAACGAAATTTAGTAGATAAATTATTTAATATTTATTCATTATTTATTCAAAGTAATCCAACTTATTTTACTAATGGGATAAAAAATTATAAACCGTACGCGGTCCCACGCTCCTTACTTTATTATAGTTTAGATACCGTGGCTGGTGCAGCAACGGAGATAAATATTAGTTTGATTAAAATAACAGGAGGCTGGATTTAGCAAATAGAATTGATAAGGAGCTCCTGCATGATAAGAAAAAACCTCACAGCGAAATTTCCCAGCAATACCGCAGTGAATCCATGCAATACCGCAGTGAAAAACTGCATGCTTAGCAACAATTCATGCATGGATATGTTGCCAGGAGGCTCCGCAGCGAGAGTAATAGAGATAAGAAAAATAGTCTATCTGGGACCAACAACCGCTATATTGGCTCTCACTCAGGAAAAAATTATAACATCATTAGAAATCCCAAGTGAACAATCAAAACCAAAGAGAAAGCTGTTTAATGAATGATCTGCTGGTGATGACTTATGGAAGTGAAACATAGCTGATCAACACTACCACTATAGAGACTCTTGCAGTGGTCCAACCTAAAATGGAGCGAATCATTCCCAGCATCACCTTAGGTGATAGGAAGAACAACAGCAGGATTCGACAGCAGACAGGGAGTGAAGGACATCATTGAGACCATCAAGAATGGTAAATATAGATGGGCTGGGCATGTCTCTTGTCTCAGAAACAACAGGAGGATTATTAGTGCGACAGACTGGACACCAAGGCAGTGGAGAAGGACTAAATAGTGACCAACGGCAAGATGGCGCGACGATCTAACCCGATACCCCGGCCCCACACATACACAAATCCTGGTTTAAGAAGAGAAAAATGAGTTCCATCACTATCGATACGCCACCACTACTACGAGTGTCAGAATGGTATTCAAGAATTTGGAGTGTATATAATTATGTGCAGCAGTGACCATTGAACCATCTGGCTTCCTATGTCAGTTTACACTTAATTACACTCTTATTACTACGGCAGCAACGACAACACTAAGAGCAGCAGCAGCAGCAGCAGCAGCAGCAATTACAATAGTAACAACAATAGCAACACCAGCAATAATAGAGGTGACAACACCAGCATCATCAACAACAACAACAACAGTAAACTTAACAACAATGCTAACATCACCCCCCACCTCCCCTACTTCACTCTTATCTCCTATCCTAGGGTTGGCTTGACCAGACCAAATGTGGCCGCATTACTGACCGATTGCCAACATATTGAAGGAGGTAAAAATAGCCGCACGTAAACTACCACTGTCCAGCAACTTCTAAACCACCACACCACCTTCCTAGAGACACTGATCTCCCCCCCTGTACAAACATGTGTATGCCTGTTTCACCCCACTCCTACACACAGAGAAATATGCACCTCTAACACGTTACACACTTTGCTGACAGTTTGGTAAGATAACCTGTCGATGCGGTGTCTGTAACAACAGTAAAAATTGTATTATTATAGGGTTCCATGCTTCAATTAGAGATATTTGTAGGCTGGTATGGTGAGAGGACACACTTAAGAAGAGAGTGAAAGAGAGAGAGAGGGGGGGGGGGGGGGAGAAAGAGAGAAGGAAGAGGGCGGAAATCCACATATTTATATGTACACACACAAAAGAAAAGATACATTTAACTAAAACCAAATTCCAGACATTAGTTGGTTATGAGGTTATCCTCATTTGTATGTGTACGCGTCTGTGTATATTTTCTCAGTACTAAGATCTTCGCTATCTACCTAGTATGTTAATACACCGCGCATCGAGTACGTCAGTGCACCAATATACCATGTACCCAGTATACCAATATACCATGTACCTAGTATACCGATATACCATGTACTCAGTACACTAATATACTCTATAGACCTGATGTATTTCGTTCTTCGCTTATAAAATGCCCAGTACACTAACAGAAGCTTTCTCTGCGAAAAGAACGAACTGCTTACAAATATAAATGTTTATTACTCCGCCAAACGTATGTATGGCTTTTAAATTAGATTGGCCATCATCTATTTTTTGACACCTTGTATGACATATATGGGGTTGCTATAGTAATATCCCTCCATATACAGAAAGATAGGGGGTAGCTATTCTATGACGAGGAGACGAATAGTTAGTGTTTACTTACACTTCTCATACCACAACGAAGGTTTTTAATTAAATCTACCATGCCCCCCCCCCCCATCTCTCTCATACACACACATATATATAGAGAGAGATAGAGAAATAGCTTCTGCAGGACTGAACCCGGGATAAACATATATATAACGTTGTCCAAGATATCAGGTCGCCGGACTGGGCTGGGAACATTTTGGCTGCGCCCACATATTAAGAAGTCTTCACAGTTGAGTTTTGTAATGGTCAAACTACTACTAATACTAATCTGAAATTGACATACAAAACTGCACATACATTAGAAAGAATTTTGTTATTTTGGAGATTCAGGTATTTTCTACCACCACTACATACACAATACCACCACCACTACCACTCACTGTACCATCTAGACTCACATCACATACATACAGCCCCACCACCACTTTCATTCACACGACCATCATCACACTGCGCACAACAACCATTACTATACATAAATATACACACACACACAAAGACGTGTTTCATAACATAACTGGATGTAATAATGAGAGAGGAAAAGAGGAAAGTGGGAAAAACCCGAAATCTGTTCTTGTGTGTTGTATTTCCTTTACACATTTTCTGTTTGTTTGTCTGTATATATAGGACTTAGGTCATTTTGTTTTTGTTCTCACAGCCTTCTGGACATACTTCTTGGCTAATAGGTTGGGCTTTCTTTATATTTCTTCTTCCTAGTTGTAGTACATTGGTTTATAACAAATTTTATTTGTAAGTAAAAAGTCGAAATACAAATCATCCTGTCTTGTCGCCATTTGTTACTGCCCCCATGAGCACCTAGCTAGTCGTTTTGACCCTAAAGCGCCGAAGCCACGAGGTTCCCGAGTGGTCGACTGATGAGAAGGGACTGTCCTGTTTCGTCCGCTCTCGAAAATATTATGAGGAGGGATCGCGCTGAACCCTTCTCACAGCGGAACCATAGTTTGGAAGCGTGGAACTGGATGGCACCGCTATGAAGAGGGAGAGGCCAGTTAGCAGCGCTGAACCCCTCACACACCGTCCCACAGTTTTAACAGCACACCGTGGTTTGGGAGCTGCATATATATATCATTATCATCATCGTTTAACGTCTATTTTTCCATGCTTGCATGGGATATACGGGTTGATCACGTTATGAGACAAATCTAGTCAGTTGGGCGCGCCGTACCTTGCTCAAATGGAACTATATCTTAGCAGGAATTTTTACAGCTGGATGCCCTTCCTGAGACCAACCACGTTATATATGTGTTTATGATAATTTTTTAATGAACTGTCACTTATTAGTTTGATAAATCAAGATTGATAACATAACTACCATACTGTAATAAGTACTGGGTTTGATATGATTAAACTACTGAAATAATTGTTTCTACTTTTGGTACAAGGCCAGCAATTATCCCAGTGCATTATTTTATCGACCCCGTAAGGATGAAAGGCACAGTTAACCTCTGCAGGATTTGAACTCAGACCGTCAAGTGCCGTAACTCTGTACTGCAAAGCATGGCGTCCGACCCTCTACCGATTGAAATAATTGTTTCTACTTTAGGCACATATTACCCAGTGCATTACTGGTACTTTATTTTATCGACCCCGTAAGGATGAAAGGCAAAGTCAACCTCGGCGGGATTTGAACTCAGATCGTAAAGGGACGTAACTATGCTGGAAAGCATGGCATCCGACCCTCTACCGATTGAAATAATACCAATTGCTGAGTATCAGTCTTTACATGGTATTTGAAGTTGCTTCATAGTCATGCTAATTAAATGTTCTGCTTTACTTCCATGGTGGAAGAAGGTTATTTCATTGTTCACATATGTGTATTTATAGGTGCTGCACAGTTTGTCTTGCATACATAACATCTACTCATACAACCCACATTTCTTTAGGACAAACAGGAGCAAGACGTTTTGACCCTTTCATCACCAAACCACTCTTGTTTCTATGATGAAAAGGTGTTTATTTAAAAGTCTTTACATTCATCTAAAACCCTTTCATTATAATTTAAAGTAAGATCCCTCTTTAGGTTATGCTCCAAACACCAGTTAAATAAGGAGAAAGTTATATTACTAAATCCTCTCAAATTTATGGGTTTAAAAAAAAAAAATAATAATTTGCACATCATAGGTGGGTAGTCTTTCATCAGAAATATGGTAATGAAAGGGTTAAGACATCAACTCCAGCTCCCTATCATCTCAGTCATCACTCTCCTACTCAGTATTTAGAGAAATAACAACAGGTCATGACACACACACACATATATATATATATATATATATATATATATATATATATATATATATATATATATATATGAAATGAAGTGTACACACGGAAATTACGTATGTATACTTTAGTATTTAAACTAACCGATAATTAAGTTAGTATTAGTTATTAGTGGTTGGTAGCATGTAACTACCCAGCAATTTACTGGCTACTGTGGAGCAACAGCAAATAATTGAGAGAGTGGTGGAGGTTGGGAGAAGGGCGGAGAGAGTGAGAACAGGGTTGGAGTGCTATTAAAGTGGATAAACTCGCCGTCAGGTGTGGGAAGAATCGATTGCCATGTTAGACTATGGCGGGTTAGGCTGTAATGGGCAAACATGGATGAGGTGGGTTAGTTGGTGCGTTAGGCTGTGATGGGCAAACATATATGGGGTGGGTTAACTGGTGCGTTAGGCTGTGAGGGGGCAAACAGGGATAAAGTGGGTTAACTCGTATGTAAGGCTGTGATGGGTAAACATGGATTGGGTGGGTTAACTAGTGTGTTAGGCTGAGAGGAGGCAAACATAAGTGGGAAAGGTTAACTGGTGTGTTAGGCTGTGATGAGTAAATATAGATTGGGTGGATTTACTGGTGTATTAGGCTGTTAAGGGCAAACCTGGTAGGGGTGGGATAACTGCTGTGTTAAGCTGTGATGGACAAACATAAATGGGATGAGGTAACTAGTGTTAGGCTGTGATACAAGCATTTGACCGAGATCTCGATTTGAAGATATTTCCATCAGTCAGGGAAGCCATGAAAAGGGCCATAGGCACCGCCCTTCCCTCGCTGATTGCGAACAGGAGTTAGCAGCAACAGCAACACCATGAACAACAGCCCTAGAAATAACAATAATAGCAATAATTGTTTCTACTTTTGGAACAAGGCCAGCAATTATCCCAGTGCATTACTGGTACTTTATTTTATCGACCCCGTAAGGATGAAAGGCAAAGTTAACCTCGGCGGGATTTGAACTCGGAATGGCAAGGGCCGTAACTATGCGTCAAAGCATGGTGTCCGACCCTCTACCGATACTGCCAATCCACCTTAGGATTATACAGCAATAATACCACCACCAATGACAGTAGCAGCAATAACAATAAAGTCTATGAGAAGAACAACAACACCACCACCACCAATCCCACTACCATCACATATATCCCACAACAACAATAGTTTTCAGGAGTGGACATTGTAGAAGAATGAGTTTAAATTGAATGTTGAAAATGTAATAAAAATTGCAAACTTTTCTATAAAATATTGTGAAGGAAGCAACATGGCTTTATTACGGAATGTTTTACACACGTAGTTTGAGATAATTTGGGTTTTATTACACATACACAGACACACACACACGTGTTTGTGAGTTATTAAATAAGGTGTCTTATTGCCTATGTAATTACTTCTGTGTACATGTGTGGGTACTACATAACCACACGTATATATATGTGTGTGTGTGTGTGTGTGTGTGTGTACTATGCAAACACATGATCTATACGTGTATATGCATGTCCTGTTTTGTAGTCTTGTATCTCATTCCCTTCCACAGTATGTGTATGTATTAGTGTAAGATGACACCCCTGAGATGTTCAACAATGTTATTGTTGTTGCTGTTATAGTCAAGTTACATGTCATGACCTGATACCATCATCATCATCGCCGCCACCACTTCTTGTCTTAATCTCTTCCCTTTCTCCGACTCCTTTAAACGCTCGGCTCGCCGCCACCGTCATCAGCAGCACTACACAATGACAGCAAGATCTACTTAAGTGCTTTTCATGTTGCGTCTTGTGTCACCCAATTTTCTGCCCCCCCCTCTTATCATCAGACTATCAAAACTATAGTAAGCTACACCACCATAGATTG
>OZ024747.1:86318423-86333423 GCA_964016885.1 Eledone cirrhosa
GCTCACGTGTGCATATTAATCACATGCATACAGATACACCTATATACATACGTACATACACACACACGTAAAAAATTAACCGCATTTACATCAACATCTTTGGGTTGGCCGCACAACCTTTAGCGCTCTCCTGGCAAAAGGTGGTACTGTTGGGGTTACGTAACCGAGGTTTGGACCTTGATCGGCCGAATATTCTTTTTGTGTTCCAGGGTAAACGTGGCCGTTCCATTGGCAGTGTACACCAAGGAAGAGCAGTGATCAGTATTCCAATTTCTCTTGTCTTAAGGTGAGGGGCTGAAATTCATCGCAGGCTTTCAGTATAATACAGCGTTACTGCATAGAAGTGTGTATAAATGGATCGAGAAGCTTTAAAATGGCCGGACGAACATGGGGCACAAAACGCGAGCAGGACGCCCATCAACCTCCACCATTAATATGAAGATTCAACAAGCTCAAGCGATGGTTCGGGCGATCATCGATAAGGAGGCATGTTCTTTGCAAATTAGTCATGGTTCTGCATATGAAATCATCCATGACAAGCTTCGCTTCCGTAAGGTCTGTGTGAGATGGGTGCCAAGAGAGCTTACCGAAGCACATAAGCGCAATGTGGAGTTCTGTCAACCCTTACACAACCGCTACAAAGATGAAAGCGAAGCTTTTTTTTTTTTTTTTTTGAGAAAATAGTCACAGCAGATGAGACTTGGGTCCATCACTTTGTGCCAGAATCCTAAAGGCAACGTATGGAGTTGAACCCCGGGATCACCAGCGAAATTCAAGATCAACCTTCCGCAGAAAAAGTGATCCTAACCGTTGTTTGGGATGCAAAAGGACCATTTTCCAGGTAATGTTCCAAAATGGGTCTACAGCTACCAATGAAGGCTACAGTGAAATGTTGGCCAACAAACTGAAACCAGCAATTCGCATCAAATGCCATATATATATATATATATATATATATATATATATATATATATATATATATATATAAACACACACACATACTCACAAACATAACTAGAATTTGTTTGACAAACGTTTTTTTTGTCATACTCTGTGACCCTCTTAGCTTTTCACTTACTCAATGCCGTCTGCTCACATTTCACTGCATCAAATCGTTCCTTTCACCTGTTCTGTTAAGTACTTTTCTGTTATAATATGGTATGTGTGTGTCTGTGCACATTGTATGATTGTGTTGTGTGCGCGCGTTCGTATCTGGTAGAAGAAAGAGTGCGAGGGGTTGGAACGTCAACTTTTTATTTATTGAGTATCTTATAGGTTGGTTTTAGTAGTAACAATGACCATTATAACAAGAACAGTAACTATTACAACAACCACCACCATAACTATCATAAGCATGGATCTGTCTTGTCTGTTTTGACGAAAAATGTTCCGCTTGTTGGATCAACAGAACAGCCTGTCTATGAAGTTAACGTGTACGTGACTGAGAATTCTATAGACATAGACACGTGTATTGTTAACGTAATTCTCAGGAAGATTCAGTGTAATAAAGTGTGTGACAAGGCTCTACGTCTGAATTACAGGTACAGTTTATCCGACAGGCTGCCAAACAGTTTCTGTCTACACAATATCAGTCACAAGGCTGGTGTCGACTCGAGGCTATGATAAATGACATTTGCCAAACATGATTGCGTTCAAGTAGCATAACAACCACTGAAGTTAGCACAACAATAACCACCATTATATCAAGTACAACAACCAACACCACTATATCTAGTACAACAATAACCACCATTATATCAAGTACAACAACCAACACCACTATATCTAGTACAACAATAACCACAACAATATCTAGTACAACAATAACCACCACTATATCAAGTACAACAATAACCACCACTATATCAAGTACAACAACCAACACCAAGTACAACAATAACCACCACTATATCAAGTACAACAATAACCACCACTATATCTAGTACAATAACCACCACAATATCTAATACAACCACCACTACGACCACCACTATATCTAGTACAACAACCAACACCACCACCACTATATCTAGTACAACAACAACCACCACTATATCTAGTACAACAACCAACACCACCACCACTATATCTAGTACAACAACAACCACCACTATATCTAGTACAACAACCACCACCACCACATCTAGTACAACAACAACAGTTGTTTCCTCTACTCTCAACTATATCAGCTGATGACACTACATGATACGTCATTTTGACTTAGAACTAAAAAACTGTGCTCTCTACATAATCACTAAACCTGCTAGAAATAGCAGCGAAATCTAACAACACCCCAGAGACATATCACAAACAACACCAAAAGGAAGGTCACATTAGATAATGTAATTCTAGATAGCCCTGGAATGCCTTTGATCATAGGTTTGCTTAGATCAGGTTTCTCCGGGGGCTAAACAGCCACCACCACTCCATCACTACAATACAAAATGTCGTCAAAACTGTAAAATTCCTCTCTCCTCTCCCCCTCCACTGCAATGGATGTTATTAAATGACAAATCTGCCTCCTCCCATTACTCTTCCTCCCCCTTCCACTGCAAAAGTTGAACAAGTGCAGTTTCTCTTGCTGCAACTCCTTGATCTTAATAATACTTTGGAAAACAGCATTTTACACAGATGCAGTCACTACAACCACCACCATCGTCGTCTAAACCACTACAAACATCTGCACAGCCACCACCATCATCATCATAACCACCATGAAAACCACCACCACATTTATTTACCTGTTAAAACAACGAGGGGGGGGGGGCGAGAAGGAACAGATTATAAGTGTGTGCGTGTGCGTATGTATGTGTATGCACGTGTGTATGTATGTATGTATGTATGTATGTATGTATGTACGTGTGTGCGATGTATATATATATGTGTGTAAAAACAACAGCAACGAAACAATGGAAGTGATTTGAAGAAATAAAAGTTGACGGGCGATAGAGAGACATATATAACGGTGGAGAGAGGTGGTGAGGTATATATAGACAGCCAGGTACATACGATTGATAGTGATGGAGAGATAGGTGAATAGATATATAGTTAGACAAATATATATATATATATATATATATAATAAGGAGTTGACGGACCCAGCATATTTATCAATGCCAAGACCGATTGTATCTGAGCATATAATATAAGATACATTGCCAGAGTATACACATAGTTATTCGCTTCAATAATATATATATGAAGGCGTGTGGTTGAGTGGTTAGAGAATTGGATTCACAATCATAAGGTTGTGAGTTCGATTCCTGGACCAGGCGATGCGTTATGTCCTTGGGCAAGACACTTTATTTCACGTTGCTCCTTCTACCTGGAGTTGCGACCGATAGATAGTATTAGCAATTGGAAAGACCAACGGAAACATTGTTCCCTCGGTCCGATTTGACGAAAGTCGATCAACTCCTATATATATATATATATATATATATAGGAGTTATATATATATATATATATATATATATATATTGGGTCGTCAAGTATGAAAATTGTAGAAAAAAAAATTTCTACAAATTTCATACTTGCCTATATATAGATAGATAGATTTGTTTATACAGTGATAGAGTGGTAGGTGGACATACAGAAATATACATAGAGAGGTGGACCTATGGACAGATATATAGATAAGTAGATACGTAGGTGCAGACTTAGATAGTGATAGTAATATATAGATAGGTAAGGTACACATAGAGAGAGATATCAAGCTGAAACTTTGAAGTCACTGCCACTTTTCCACTAGAAAAATAAAATTAACACTACTGAGTGTTTATTCAGATAATGTGTTTGAATGTTTTAAGTACTATCGCATTTTAAACACCCATTTTAATTATATATATAATGATTTCCACACACACACACACACACATATATATAGGGCGTCCCCCCAAAATGTATTCACTTCAACAGTATTTTAATCAAAGTATGTATACAATTTTGGGGGACACCGTGTGTGTGTGTGTGTGTGTTTAAAAGGTAAACAGAAATAACAACACAATCGGTACAGTATATGGAAGGAATATATATATATATATATATGTATGGAGGAGGTTATAGTTCACTTGAAGCATTGTGTAATGAGGTATAAACGTTTGAATATGTGTAATAAAGCCAAAACAATGCAGGTATGGACACAGAAAAAAGAATGCAATTGTAAAAGATATTGTTGACAATTCGTCCTTTACCTTAAATTTATTTAAATAAATTTAAGGTAAAGGACGAATTGTCAACAATATCTTTTACAATTGCATTCTTTTTTCTATGTCCATACCTGCATTGTTTTGGCTTTATTACACATATTCAAACGTTTATATATATATATATATATATATAAACGTTTGAATATGTGTAATAAAGCCAAAACAATGCAGGTATAAATATATATATATATATATACGCATGCATATACACAGATTCATATGTAGGTGTACAGAGAGAGAGAGAATAGTTTCTAGAAAGATTGTCACATCAACCGATCAAATTGATGCGGTTATAACAGCATGAAGTTTTTGTTGGCGATGGTGATAGTGATGACGGTAGAAAGGGCAATGAGGGCACAAAATGGGAGAGAGCGGTGGTGGTGCAAGATATAGTTAATGATATGCGTATATATGGAGGGGGGGGGGTAAGGTACGGAGGTAGAAAAAGGCAATGAGAACAGTGCTGAGTGTGGTGGTGGTGGTGGTGAGGTAAACTGATAGAGTGAGAGAGAGAGCAATAAGGTCATTAGAGAGGAGAGAGAGAGAGGATTGACTGATATTTAGATAAATACACAGATAATGAGTGGAGAGATATGATGAAAAAGACAAAGACAAAGATAGATAGATAGATAACAGAGAAAACGTGCAGGATAGCGACGGGGAAAGAGAGAGAGAGAAGAGATATAAACAAGATGGAGAGAAATGCCGCTGAATCAGTATATATATATATATAAAGAGAGAGAGAGAGAGAGAAAGAGAGTGGGAGGAGCAAGCCGGAGAAAAAGCACTCAGTAACCTGAACAGTTATTGATCTTTTACAGGATTTGCACTTGACCCAAGTTTACTACCAATTCTGTAACTACCATCATATATATATATATATATATATATATATACATACATTATATATATATATATATATACATACAGTATATATATATATATATATATATATATATACACACACTCACACACATATATACACACTGACACACACCACGTTCTATCTCCACCTCACCCGTCTATCTTACACTTACTCTGGCTCCTATATCTATGCTTCGTTGTTAAATCATTCGTTATATATATATATATACAACGAATGATTTATACTCACACACTACTCTTTATCTACCTCCACCTCTCCCTCACTCATATATATATATATATATATATATATAAACCTATTTATCTCCAGCTCTCCCTCTATATATCTTACACCTACACACACTTTCCCATTCTATCTATCTATCGCTGTCTTTCACCGTTGTTAAAATCATTCGATGCCTTTCATTTTGCTTTGCTTTTACTTTTTGCCCGTTTGCATTCTCATCTCTTTTCTCTCTACGTTGTCACTGCAGCAGCTGATGTTGCTGCTGCTGCTGCTGCTTACTGTTGTTGCTATAGTGTGTATTAATTAATATGCACTGATTAACCTCAGCCGAGTGCACTACACCCCCACTCTTTGTCTTTATATATCTAATAAATCTATCCCTCCCTCGTGACTACCTTATTCTCTGTCTCGTTCTCTACATATTCTCCTCTCTCACACTACCTTCCACTGTGTTTATGTATATCTACCTTAATTTGTATATATGTCTGTGTGTGTGTGTGTGTGTGTGTGTGTGTGTGTGTATGTGCGTGCGTGCGTATGTGCGTGTGTATGTATGTCTACCTCACTCGCTTTGTACCTTTCTGTGTTTATGTAGTTGTCTGTCTACAGCTCTCTCTCTATATCTCTCTGTGTCTCTAACTCTGAAGCTCCTGTGTATTGTAAGCTGTATAAAATCAGACATAACCGACTCAGCAACTTGTGATTGGTTAAGCAGAGAGGCAGAGTCATTCGGTGCACACTAACACATAAACAACTATAACTATAACAACAATAACAATAAGGTCGTTTTACAACAACAATAATAAATAATAACAATAAGGTCGTATTACAACAACAATAATAAAAATAGAGAGAATGTGTAATACATGTGTCTATACACACACACACACACATATATATATTTACATAATGAAGAGATGAAGCATGTCAGGTAGAACGGACACACACACACATCTATATATATATATATTACACACACAAGCAGATATATTTTTGGAATGTGCATTAAGGAGTTTTGATGTCCGAGGAGAGGTGGGAGGTGTGGGTGACGAGGTGAGATATGGAAAGGTGGTGGTGGTGGTGGTAGGAGAAGACAATACGATTCTCAATAAAATCAGTCATGTCAGTGAAATAAATCTATTGGAAATTATATGCGTGTCTGAGTATTTTGAACAATGAAAATATAAGTCACATATAGGTCGTTAAGATTACTTCATTGGTTTACGATCGTTTGAGAGGGCTGATAGATAATGGCAATTCGAATGATCGATCACCAGGTGGTGATTATGTCACCACCTATTTTTAGTGCCAAAATTCGAGATCAATCACTGTCTCGAATATCGGCACTAAACATAGGTGGTGATGTAACCACTACCCGGTGTTTGGTCATTCGATTTACCATGATCGACCAGTCCTCTGAAACGATCGTAAAACAATGAAGTAAGCTGACTTTTGTTTTATTTTCCTTGTTCAGAATACACATATTTTAATGACTCTGCTGCCTGTGTATACATTCTTCGAAGATACCTTATGTGACCGGTGCCTACCATAAACTTAAGCTCCAAAAGCATTACCTTGAGGAATCTACCACTACAAAGCTGCAGGATTTGAACTCAATGTAAAGGGACATAGCTATATGCCGCAAAGCATGTCCGACGCTCTACCGATATTGCCAATTCACCGCCAATATTATTATTAATAATTGTTTCTACTTTAGGCACAAGGCCAGCAATTACCCAGTGCATTACTGGTACTTTATTTTATCGACCCCGTAAGGATGAAAGGTAAAGTCAACCTCGGCGGGATTTGAACTCAGATCGTAAAGGGGCGTAACTATGCTGGAAAGCATGGCGTCCGACCCTCCACCGATACTGCCAATCCATCGCTGTTAATTAATAATAATAATAATTGTTTATATATTTGGTACACGGCCAGCAATTTATAGGAGAGGAAAGTCTATTATATCGACCCCCCCAGTACTTGACTGGTACTTTATTTTATCGAACCCTCACCTCTCAAGGCTGAAATGTAGGGCTGACCTAAACGTGGTTTGGACGAAAAGTGGCAGAACAAATGGCACAAAACATTTTGTCCAATGCTCTAACGAGTCTGTCAATACATAACCCTCGTGACAAAATAATCATCATTACACACAATAGAACAAACATCAAAATATCAAAGAAACTACAAGCTAAACTCCACACCATAACAAGATTGATGCAGTACACTAACAGAAGTCCATACACCTCCCTTCAACAAAAATAACATATAATGCTGCACATACCCCAGGGACGTGGCAGGTGCACCGAGTAATACAGTAGAAACTCACATGTAACTTGTCACAGAAATAATAATTTATTGTGTGTGTATGTATGTATGTATGTATATCATCTTACCTCCACTTTCCATGCCAGCATGGGTTGGACGGGCCGTCACGATCTGAAACTAGACTGTACTTGGTGCTTGGATTTTATTGTGGCACTAGCCCTACCACATGTATATGTGTATGAAGCCACAACAAACATTTTTAGCAGAGTAATTCACTATAACTAGTATGGTAAAGATCATTCTTTCATCTGTAGTCTAGTGGTTGGTAAAAAAAATTAGGTGTAGATGAATAGTTTGAGAGAGCTGTGCAAGTCAGAAGGCATGTATGCTGGCTGAAAGGTGAGAATTAGCAATAAATCCTCAAGGAATTTAACACTCGGGTAGGAGTTCACCAGAGCTAGGTTTTTGCCCTACTCCTGTTTATTTTACTTTGGAACATCAAGGAATTTAATCCTTTTGATACCAATCCAACCAAACCCAGATCTCATTCTCTAAAACAAAACTATCTCTTTTAAAGGGTTACTATTTAAATTAAAATCATCCAACATAATTTTATATTAGAATGACATATTAATGTTAATTTACTAGTAATGAAATAATGTTAGTAAATCCCTCAAAATTTTGTGAACATGTTTCTAATTAATCATAATTAGAAATATGTTCACAAAAGGGTTAATAATGACTATGAGAACTCTTGGATGGAAACGACCTAGTTAACAGCTAAATCTGTGGAAGATTTAGAATAATTTGAAACAGAGAAGCAAAATGTAGAATTGATATAAACTTAGCCGACTAAATTTACAGTTAACAGCAAAGACAGGACTTCACTAACATTCCTACAAAATATTATTTCTGATAATTAATTATTTGTAGAAATATTTTTTTAGTTACATAAATAATTAACACAAATATTTTTCCATTTTCATAATATTTAATAGAATTTTTTGTATCTATTTATCATCATCATCATTTAAAATGAACATTAGAATTCTACTAAATATTATGTAAATGAAAAAAAAAAAAAATCACATTTCTACCAATTATTTATGTACCAATATGTAAAAAAATATTTCCTTTCTATTAAATATTATCCATGTAATTAAAATGAAATGCACAAGCGAGATATTGACCTCTGATATGTCTAGGGGGATGGTAATTCTGAAAAGGAACTGACTCAAACTGAAACAAATCTACCCAACCCATGCCAATCAGGAAATTGAATGTCAAATAATGATGATGATAAATCTAAATAATATTCAGAAATAAAACACAAACTCACATACAGACACACACACACATATTTTGGCAACATCTTTGAGGTAAACGATATGTGATATTCGTTCATAAGTTTTTCCTTACACACATTTTATAAATATGTCTGCATGG
This sequence comes from Eledone cirrhosa, assembly GCA_964016885.1. Classification (NCBI taxonomy): domain Eukaryota; kingdom Metazoa; phylum Mollusca; class Cephalopoda; order Octopoda; family Eledonidae; genus Eledone; species Eledone cirrhosa. The sequence goes on from OZ024747.1 coordinate 86,327,457, forward strand.
ATAAATGTATAATTAGGTACAGGTAAACCACATTTTTGAGTGATGGATTCCTAGACTCGGTAGAGTGATAAGCAAAATATCTTGTAATATTTAGTTACACCTCTATGTAGCATTTTGAGTTCAAATCCTGCCTAAGACAAACTTTGCCACTTATTCTCCTTGGGTCAATTAAGTACCAGTGAAGATTTGGGGTTGATCTAATTTAGTTACCTCTATTTAGCATTTTGTGTTCAAATCCTGCCCACGTCAAACTATGCCTTATATTCTGGGGAAAGTAAAAAGTGTTGAACTGTGTTAAAAAGTAGCTTCAAAATGAACATTTAACAAATAAATTTAAAATATATATTATATAAAGATTGTCTGTAGGCAACTTTTTACATTTTTGGTTGATAATTTAATATGATATTCAATAAGATTCTTAACTTTAAAAATTAAAATGTTTAAGTAGAAAGTAGACCAAATAAAATAGTATGCAGCTTTAAAAAGTAGCCTAATGTGTTATTTGAAGCCCAAGCTGCAATCCTGTGGTGAAACCATGTTGTTTAACAAACATGTCTGTGCTAATAATACAAGCACAATAAGGACAATGACAATTTACTGTCACATCTTTTTGACACATTGAATATTATGGTTCTTCATGAGGAATGATGGAACTTCTTTAGGTTTCCACAATAAGCAGTCAGTTGTTTGGTCAACTGAATAGCTAACTTATGAATTAACATGTAAGAGGTTGAATATTCGATAGACTTAATTTAATTCCAAAGCTGAACCAGTGTGATAGAGTATGTGACAAGGCAGGACTGCTGAATTACAGGTATCTTGTATTATAGTGTATGTGGCTGAGCACACCACAGGAATGTGTACCTTTAACATAATTCTGAAGCTGGAATCCGTATGACAAAATATGTAACAATGATGGTCCTTTGAACTGCAGGTAGAGTCCATTTGTTTACCCAATTTCACTCACAAGAGATTGGGTAACCTGATGCTATAGTAGGAGAGACTTGTCTAAGGTGTCATGCAATGGGAATGAATCTAAAACCATGTCATTGCAATGTGAATTCCTTAACCACACAACAATGTTAGCACCTATATATATATATATATATATATATATATTTATATTCTGGTTATATTGCAATAAATGCTGGCATTACCCTGTTCAGCACTCAATGTGAGTACTACACATTCATGTCATGGAATATCAGTTATAGGGATGTACACTAGCAAGTTTCTTTTATAAATAAACCTTTGTTAAGCTGCCAATTATTTCTCCAATCTCTGGTGTGTGTGTGTGTCTTAGATGATATTTTATTAAATAAATATTTTTAAAAAGTATGTTTACTAGAAGACTGGCGTTTTGTAAAGTGGAGTGGGGTTGAGTTAAAGAAGTCATGAGTGTGACTGGGGGGGGGGGTACAGTCACACGGGGAGGGGAGGGTTAAAAAATGATGGGTGCTGAGGTATACGAGATTTTTAAAAGCCCCAAACACCCACTACAGCTAATGGCCCTACCATCACCTTCTAAAGAACAACAGCCAGAGTAATTAGTAGAATTAGTAAATGAAGAAAAGTTCAAAGAAAGGAAAAGGCAGTCCCAAAGTGACTAGACAGTGACCCACTTATGAAGTTTTATTATGACTAATAATAATTGTTTCTACTTTTGGCACAAGGCCAGCAATTATCCCAGTGTATTACTGGCACTTTATTTTATTGACCCCGTAAGGATGAAAGGCAAAGTTAACCTCAGCGGGATTTGAACTCAGACCATAAAGGGCCGTAACTCTTTGCTGCAAAGCATGGCGTCAGACCCTCTACCGATACTGCCAATCCACCAAGGCCAGCAGTTTTGGAGAAGGGGAAAGTTGATTAATCGACCCCAGTGCCTTACTGGTACTTTATTTTATCAACCCCCGTAAGGATGAAAGGCAAAACTAACCTGGGTGGAATTTGAACTCAGACTGTAAAGGACTGACTAATAATAATAATGGTTTCTAATTTAGGCACAAGGATAGCAATTTGGGGATTGAGAAGTCGATCAAGTCAACCCCAGTTCTTTACTGGTACTTTATTTTATTGACCACAGAAGGATGAAAGAGGAAGCTCATCCTGGCAGAATTTGAACTCAGAATGTAAAGAGCCAAAGAAATACTACACAACATTTTGTCCAACACTAACAATTCTGCCCATCTGATGGTGGTAGTGGTGGCAGTGGTGATGATGCTGATATTAACTTAAGTGATTAACATGAGGAGATAGAAACACTTCATATGTTGTTCTGAAATATGAGAGAAATTCAGTTATACAATAGTGGATGGGGGTTAGCTTATATATGTTACTAAATTCTCAAAATTTTTCATTATTTACACAGTTATTTGAAAATCATAGGCAATATCTTTCATTAGAAATGCAGTAATGAAAGCATTAAAGTGTTTATATTTATCTAAAGAGCTTCCATCAGAATTCTAGGTAAGAACCTTTGTTATTCCCCATACTAAATCTCACCAATGATTATTTTCAAAATAATTTGCAAATCAGACAGTATCTTGCATAGGGTAACGAAAGGGATAAATGCTTTTGTGGCATTTGTTCCCACTTTTTGCTCTCTAAGTTACATAGCACACCATAGTAAACTTTGTCATCCTTTTGGAGGTTGGTTAATAAAGTATCAGTCAAAGGTTTTAAGTTCAAATCCAAAACTCCTGTTGCCTGTCACCAAGAAAATGACAGCATGATAGGATCTGAGCTCCTATCAATAAAGCATCCCAGAAACCTCTTATGAGATACAACCACATAGGACACCAGCTAACCCTACATAGGTGTGAGTTGTAACAACATAATATATATGTGTGTGTGTGTTAGACCAGCAGGTGAGATATACAAATTCACAACCGAAACACATCAAAATAGCATGGAAGATGGACAAATAGTGATGATGATGATAATTTACTGGTTCTAATCATTGGACTGCAGCCATTTTGGGCACTGCCTTGGTCATCATTATCCTTTTTATGTCAGTTTGGCTGCAGTCCAATGATTGGAACCAGTAAAATATTATCATCATCATCGCGCACATCTGTCTATGTGTAAGCAAGGAAAAGCTGATATAAAAAGGATGATAATCAAAGCAGTGCTCCAGCATTGCCACTGTCCAAAGATTAGAATCAGTAAAACAAAAGAATATATTCAGACAGAAAAAACAAAAAAATGAAGTGTAGCATGCAACAATATTTCGTACTGAATAATCTGCAGATTTTATTGTAAATGTCTGCTGCAGCAACTGCAGGTGATGGTGACAGTAACAGTGGAGGTGATTATGGTGGTGGTTGTGGCAGTGGTGATAGTGATGATGATGGTGGTGATGATGGTAGTAATAATGATGATATTGGTGATGATGGTGGATGTGGTGCTGAGGAAAAAAATATCTCTTGAAGTCCTTTGTTTTGGAAAGTATTTTGCCAAGTGTGAGGAATGAAGGTGAGGAGAGAAGGAAAGTAGTGGCAGACTATAAGGAGAGGGTGGTGGTGGTAGACTGCAGAGAGAGAGGGGAGGTAGTGGTAGACTGCAGAGAGAGAGGGGGGTAGTTGTAGACTGTAGAGAGGGGGAGGGGTAGTGGTAGACTGTAGAGAAAGAGAGGGAGGTAGTGGTAGACTGTAGAGAGAGGGGGAGGTAGTGGTAGACTGTAGAGAGAGAGGGAGGGAGGTAGGTAGTGGTAGACTGTAGAGAGAGGGAGAGGTAGTGGTAGACTGTAGAGAGAGGGAGAGGTAGTGGTAGACTGTAGAGAGAGGGAGAGGTAGTGGTAGACTGTAGAGAGAGGGAGAGGTAGTGGTAGACTCTAGAGAGAGGGAGAGGTAGTGGTAGACTCTAGAGAGAGGGGGAGGTAGTGGTAGACTGTAGAGAGAGGGAGAGGTAGTGGTAGACTGTAGAGAGAGGGAGAGGTAGTGGTAGACTCTAGAGAGAGGGGGAGGTAGTGGTAGACTGTAGAGAGAGGGAGAGGTAGTGGTAGACTGTAGAGAGAGGGAGAGGTAGTGGTAGACTGTAGAGAGAGGGGGAGGTAGTGGTAGACTGTAGAGAAAGGGGGAGGTAGTGGTAGACTCTAGAGAGAGGGGGAGGTAGTGGTAGACTGTAGAGAGAGGGGGAGGTAGTGGTAGACTGTAGAGAGAGGGGGAGGTAGTGGTAGACTGTACAGAGAGGGGGAAATAGTGGTAGACTGTACAGAGAGGGGGAAATAGTGGTAGACTGTACAGAGAGGGGGAAATAGTGGTAGACTGTAGAGAAAGGGGGAAATAGTGGTAGACTGTAGAGAGAGGTAGAGAGATAGGGAGTGAGAATGAAGAGAGACAGAGGGGAAGAGATGAGAGAGAGAGATGAGATGTGGTAGAGAATAGAGAAAGAGAGGGAGAGATAGAGAGACAAAGGAAGCAAGAGATAGAGATAAAGGTGTAGACAAGAAAGAAATTGAAGTGATAATATTTATTGTTTTAATTAGATTTGGCAGCAGCAGGTAAGAAGAACTGTAGAATTACATTTGATATTAGACAACTGTTAAAGATGAGAAAATTATAACACTGAACTACTTGTGTGTGTGGAAAACTAATATTTTTTTTATATATATATATACATAGTGTACTTAAACATTTGAAATAAGTTCATTCAAGTAATTTATTGTAACAAATCTCATATTTTGAGCTAATAACTTCTTCACCAACCTTTATTTGTTTTGTATTTGAAATCGACTAAATTCTAAATTAATTATATATACATACAAACACCACAATAATTTAATGGAAAAGGAGGGCACCATTTCTACCATTATCACCAAACTGTGCACTAAAAACCTTGATAAGGCAGTTATATTATTAAATTCCTCCATATTCTCGTTATCTTCAAAATTATTGGAAAAGCAATAGCAGTGCCCTTCATTAGAATATGCCAACAAAAGTGTTAGAATGTTTATATTTATCTAAAAACTTTCCTGCATAATTTTATGTAACAACCTTTAAATTATTTTCCAAACACTAATTTAGTATTGGAAATTATTTTCCAAACACTAATTTAGTATTGGGAATTATTTGAAAACCATAGGCAGCATGTCTCATTAAAAATATGATAATGAAAGGTATAATATACAGACAAACCATTTTCTAAGTATATAGGGCAGGGGTATGCAACATATTCCATTGGCGGACCACTTTTGAATATTGGAACAACTATTAGAGCCAGTCACTGTCAAAAATATGTAATCTAATGAAAACCAGTGAATTGAGTCATAAATATATTGTGAATACATATTTAAACAATAAAGACAAATAACATGGAACTGGGAAATGATAACACACACAACCCTATCAGTGAAGCCCTTTAGTATAGGTCAACTAACAGAAAATTGTATTACAGTTATGAAAAAAATTCTAAATAAGCTTACAAGGTAAAAATTAAAAACGGTAATCGCGGGCCACTCTGACGGGCCGGATTGCAGCCCGTGGACTGCCTGTTGCAACCCCTGATGTAGTGTCTAACATAATTCTCTGTAACAACAGTGGTCTTTATAATCAACACAGCAATACCAAGTGATTATAAAACAGCAATAGCAAATGAAAATAACGTGGAGAAGAGAGCTGAACAGCTAAGATATAACTACCAAGCTGTGTTGAATATTTTATACATGTTGGCTGTTACTATGGTTTTCTCAATCTTAAATGTGGATTTAATGATATTATTATTATAGTTAAGGGATGGAGTTATTAACATATATGTAATTGGTACAACTGGAATAACATACAATCAGTTACGGATACAATTCAAAATCGACATTTACACTTTCAATATTAGGGTCTCCACATCATGTTAATTGAGGATTTCATAATATCACAGCCAACGGATGGATTCATCAACATATATGTAATTGGTACAATGGGAATAACATACAATTACTTTTGTAAAGGTAACATTACCTATAAAGATAGA
>OZ024747.1:86343423-86345923 GCA_964016885.1 Eledone cirrhosa
TCAATAATAATTAACTCCGTTCTCGCATCACCAACAAGATACAACATAAATGAAGATGGATGAGTTGCATAACATCGAGTGCTTTCCCTAATATTACATCACAGTTGACTATATGGAATGACCAGTTCTATCCAGTGATGAACCAACAAACCTAAATGAATATATATATATATATATTCATATGTATGCCGATTTCGTACTAAGGCGAATGGATGAAGGACCTGGTTGAGGAATCCCATGGAGAGGGCAGTCGAGGCTGACGGACCTGGCATTCGCCGACGACATCGCTTTGATTGCTGAAAACAGTGCAGATCTGCAGGTCCTAACAACATCCCTACAAGAGAGTGCGGAAAAGATCGGCCTGAGAATCAACACCAAAAAGACCAAGGTCATGAGAACGGCCAGCAACATAGGTCCAGTGATCAGAGTCAACCAACAGGACCTCAAGGAAGTCGATCACTTCACCTATCTGGGCAGCATCCTGACAAGCAGCGGGGACGCGGAGATCGACATGAACTGTCGAATCGGCAAAGAAGCTGCAGTTTTCCAGCGGCTGTGCCCAGACTGGTCGTCTTCATGCATTAGCACCAAGACCAAGCTCCGTCTGTACAAGAACATCATGCTGCCGACAGTGCTTTATGCGAGCAAGACCTGGAAGAGTACGGCAAAAATGAGAGACGGCTGAACGCTTTCCACCAGTGGTGCCTGCGAAAGTTCCTTCGTGTATCCTGGCGCGACCGAGTGCGAAACGAGGAGATCCTGCGGAGAGCCGAGTCGTGGATGCTACATAGAGTGGTCACGGAGCTTCGGTTCCATCTGGCTGGCCATATTCTGCGTCTGCCAAATGAACGGCATTCGAAAACAGCGATGAACTGGACTCTGCCTGGTGGTAAATGGAGGCGGGGTTGCCCAAGGATCACCTGGTGACGAACGTTCCGGAAGGACCTGATGGCAGCCAATATCCCCTGGCACGGTCTCGAAAAAGTTGCCACTGGTCGTGACCGTTGGCGAGTACGTAGTGCTTGATGCGCCGAACGGCGCGGAAGAATCTAAGACTAAGATATACTCCGCGTTTTAGAATGATTGGGTGGTTTGATTTGAGGAAGATTTGGTTGTTATACCTAGAAAATACAGACCCTACTATGAACTTGTGTGCTGTGTGTGTACATATACATACAGTTTTATGACGAGTGAGTTATTTCAGCATTCCTGCCCTCATACCACGGTTCACGACTGCCACCATAACAACATGTGAGATTTTGTTTCAACTCCAATTTAATTATGGATAGTTAATAATTTGTCTAATTAATAAGATGACTTGCTGATGAGGGTCGGCTTCTTAACATTACTAATTATCCATTTAATTATGGTAATTGTTCTGTTTTCTCAAGAACCAAAACAATGATATCTAAGTCTGTATTAGAACAATATATTAGTAATGTAATGTAAGTAATATTTTTAATGTTCTGTTTAGTTCTATTTTATTTATTTGCAAGATATTAAAAATGTTGATTATATAACATTATCTGTCATGAGTGGGCTCTGTTTTTGGTTTATTTACGCCAAATTTATAGTGAGCGGTTATGATGCAATAAGTTGATATATCAATAAAAATTCATTTTTATGCATATGCAGTGTGGGTAAATTAGAGGATCGACAAACTGCCGAGCTTGCGGTCGACTCTCTACATCAGTAAAATATATTTGTGTAGGCGTCACGGTAAAAAAGCATCCAGTACTTGCTGTAAGTGGGGTTGGTGTTAGGAAGGGCATCTGGCTGTAGAAATCAAGCCAAAATCAGTTCTGTATGAGCAAGACATGGTCACCTCATCTGGCATTGCCCACAACAGGACAATCCGTCTAACCTATGCTAGCGTGTGGAAGAATGGACGTAAAATGGTCATGATGATGATTGGATTGGCAGTATCGGTAGAGCGTCAAACACCATGCTTTGCAGCATAAGAGTTATGGCTCTTTACGTTCCAAGTTCAAATCCCGCCAGGTTAACTTTGCCTTTCATCTTTATGGGCTTGATAAAATAAAGCACCACAGGGGTAATTGCTGGCCTTGTGCCAAAAGTAGAAACATTATTACAAGGGCAGTACCCCAGCATGGCCTCAGACAGCCAGCTGGAACATGTAAAAGAGTAAAAGAGAGAAGTAGACACAAAGACAGAACATTATTAAAAGAGAGAGCTAGCAAGTAGTGAGTAAAAGCGCACACACACAAACATAATATACATGTTTATATAAAGAAACACCCACACACATGCACAAATGTGTGTGTGTGTGTGTAGTGTTGGAGAGGTAAGAAGGTTGGAGTTGGCAATAGCTGTTGTTAAAAGTACAAAAGACATGTGAAGAATGTGTGTGTGTGTGTGTGTGTGTGTGTGTGTGTGTGTGTGTGTGTGTGTGTGTGTGTGTGTGTGTGTGTGTGTGCACATTAGCAGAAAATTTTGTGAAAAATTAGTTTATGGTTCATTAAAGATGGCAACTACAGCA
>OZ024747.1:86368423-86370923 GCA_964016885.1 Eledone cirrhosa
GTGACTTAGTGGATCAGCGGAGATTCGAAACCAGCTCGCAAACACCTTACTTTTACGTCAAACGAGAGAGGGTGAGAAAGTGAGAAAGTGAGAAAGTGAGCGTGTGTGAAGGAAGAGAAAGAATGGAAACAAGATACAACGGTCTAATTACTTTTTTTAATTAACTGGTCATAATAAAGAATTCGTTATCATATGCACAAGGCTAGAAATTTGAGGGGAGTAGGGGACGGTGGGGACGGAGGGGAGTAGGGGACGGAGGGGAGTAGGGGACGGAGGCGAGTAAGGGACGGGGTGGAATAGTAAATTATATCAGCCCCAGTATTTAACTGCTACTATATTTTATTGACCCTAGAAGGGCAAAAAGCTAAGTCGACCGCGGTGGGGTTTGAACCCAGAACATAAAAAGTGGGTACAAAAGCTCCAGGGAGCTTGTTAAAATGTTTCATGGGCACGGCTGGAATGCTTTTGATCATAGGTCTGTCTGCGCGATCAAAGCTGACCTAGGGCTAAACAACAACTATTATTGCTGTGGATTGGCAGTATCGGTTGAAGTTATGGACCTTACCATTCTGAGTTCAAATCCCGCCGAGGTTAACTTTGCCTTTCATCCTTACGGGGTCGATAAAATAAAGTACCAGTAATACACTGGGTAATTGCTGGCCTTGTACCAAAAGTAGAAAGAATTATTGCTATACAACAAAGTGTATGAAAGTTTTTAACAATTCGCCTCAGCAATAGATATAACACCACTATAGAATTACTAGCTTAAGTATAACTTGTTACATAACCAACCATGCCTGCAGTGTGGATTGAAGTTTTTGTACTGATACGCGCGCGCACACACACACACACACACACCAGTGTAGGCATTGGTGCACACACACACAGGAGGTAGACAAATTGGTACATACACATTAGTGTGTGTATAATTGAAGAATGAGTTAGTGTGCATTTGTGTAAATGTAAATATATATATATATATATAGTGAGAGAGAGGGCGAGAGAGGAGGAGAGAGAGAGAAAGTAGTGTGTGTGTGCAGTAAAAGTACTTTAAGTCACCTACAACAATGTACCAACAGACGTAATAATAGAACGGCTACAGTTTCATTCATTAAGATGGCTTTTTTTTAATTACATACAGCTTAACAGAGCCTCCACACACACACACGTGTGTGTGTATATATATATTATATATATATATATATATATACGCACACATATATGTATGTGTGTGTGTATATATTTATTATATATATACGCACACATATATGTGTGTGTGTGTGTGTATCCCGGGTCCAATCAGGGATAACCATAGTAAGGTATTCAATACATAGCAGAGTATAAATATTTAATATAGAAATAGCTTCTACAAGACTAAAACTGTTTCATTCCAAGGAAATCATCAGGAATATATATATATATGAAAGAGAGACAGAGAGACGTCTGTTTTTTTTTTTATTTTCATCTCAATGGGTATCCGATTTTCTCTATTTATAGTGATCAGCTATTGTTATGGTCATTTGCGTTGGACACACATTTCATACATATATCTTACTTAAAAGATAAAGAATATTCTTTAAAAAACAAAACAAAAATAAAGTAGGTAAGAGGGTAGAGAAGGGTGAAGGGAGAGGGTGGGAAATGTGAATCAATGACAAATACACATGTATAGTGATGGTTGGAAGAAGGGGAGCGACGTTAGATGTGTGTGAATGAACCACATCGAGAGTGGGGATGTAAAGCGAAAATGCAGAACTTGTAGGAGGGGTACGTTACGTGAACACACACATATATATTCATACACACACATATATATATTCATACACACATATATATATTCATACATGTACAAAACTTTTCAAAATCTACAAAATGCGCGCGCATACACAAAAACGTACACACACGCACAAATATTTATACACATGCGTTCGTCTATAATATTAAAAATGTTTGAAGCGGAAAAGAAAATGAAGTTAAAACTTCAAAAAAGGTGCGTGTATATTTGAATACATATATATATATATATATATATATATATATATATATATATATATATATATATATATATATATAGAGAGAGAGAGAGAGAGAGAGAGAGAGAGAGAGAGAGAGAGAGAGAGAGGAGGGGGGGGGGTTAGTTTCATTCGGTGATGAAATATTCAGAAAGCCCTCTCTCTACCTGATTTATTGAGTACCTTACTTTGTCGTTCCTTTCCCTAATTCTCTCTCTCTCTATATATATATATATACATACACACACACACACACACACACACACACACGCAAATGTTTGGTTCTATGTATGTGGTAAGAGGAAAATTCGAACAATGCAACACACACACACACACACTATATATATATATATATATATATATATATTATATATATATATATATATATATATATATTACCTATGTGAAGAAAGAGGTAGGTAAGTAATACGTATGTTTAGAGATAGACATATATAACATATAGTCTGTGTGTAAAATTTATATTACAT
>OZ024747.1:86388423-86389894 GCA_964016885.1 Eledone cirrhosa
TACTAGTATGCATATGAATACACACACGTATACATATGTAGATGTACCGAGTTTTTCACTGGTCACTTTACTGTGAGTGTCCAGCTATTCTGTATGTAAACACACAGACAAACCGGTTTTTAGAGTCATACTGGTTTTTGAGGAAACACCTTTCCTCTATTCTCCAGAAAGCCAGACAAGGAATATTGAACTAGTTTCGATGTTGTTACATCTCATCAGCAATATTTACCTATCTTCCGGCCTCTCTAGAGAATCGTAAAAAGCACATATCGTTATATGCTTTTTTCTATGAAAATTAGTAGTGGGCAGACTAATTTGCATAGAGCGTGAGTACGTACCGGTTCAACGGAGACGATAAAAACAAATAACGAAACGAAATTAAATTTCGTTTCGTTTGTAACTCACTTTTGTATGACTGACGCTTAAACAATTAAGTTAAAAATGTACATCCACATATGTATACTGAAATACTAGTATGCATATGAATACACACACGTATACATATGTAGATGTACCGAGTTTTTCACTGGTCACTTTACTGTGAGTGTCCAGCTATTCTGTATGTAAACACACAGACAAACCGGTTTTTAGAGTCATACTGGTTTTTGAGGAAACACCTTTCCTCTATTCTCCAGAAAGCCAGACAAGGAATATTGAACTAGTTTCGATGTTGTTACATCTCCATCAGCAATATTTACCTATCTTCCGGCCTCTCTAGAGAATCGTAAAAGCACATATCGTTATATGCTTTTTCTATGAAAATTAGTAGTGGGCAGACTAATTTGCATAGAGCGTGAGTACGTACCGGTTCAACGGAGACGATAAAAACAAATAACGAAACGAAATTAAATTTCGTTTCGTTTGTAACTCACTTTTGTATGACTGACGCTTAAACAATTAAGTTAAAAAATGTACATCCACATATGTATACTGAAATACTAGTATGCATATGAATACACACACGTATACATATGTAGATGTACCGAGTTTTTCACTGGTCACTTTACTGTGAGTGTCCAGCTATTCTGTATGTAAACACACAGACAAACCGGTTTTTAGAGTCATACTGGTTTTTGAGGAAACACCTTTCCTCTATTCTCCAGAAAGCCAGACAAGGAATATTGAACTAGTTTCGATGTTGTTACATCTCATCAGCAATATTTACCTATCTTCCGGCCTCTCTAGAGAATCGTAAAAGCACATATCGTTATATGCTTTTTCTATGAAAATTAGTAGTGGGCAGACTAATTTGCATAGAGCGTGAGTACGTACCGGTTCAACGGAGACGATAAAACAAATAACGAAACGAAATTAAATTTCGTTTCGTTTGTAACTCACTTTTGTATGACTGACGCTTAAACAATTAAGTTAAAAATGTACATCCACATATGTATACTGAAATACTAGTATGCATATGAATACACACACGTATACATATGTAGATGTACCGAGTTTTTCACTGGTCACTTTA
>OZ024747.1:86390094-86430094 GCA_964016885.1 Eledone cirrhosa
CCCGCTCCCCCAAATTGCTGGCCTTGTGCCTATATAAGAAACCATTATTCCTACAACACATTTCCTTAATCAGCACCCTCTCTTTACCAAACCTGATCCCACCCTAACAACAGCACCATGCATCTCAGGTTGACCAATGAAATATGGATGATAGCTGTCTCTCCCTATGCCAAAACAAAATAGTATGGCAGTCACTACGCCACATACTATACACACTCACACTTTCCATATACCATGGACACACACCATACTACAGAGACACACACACTATACTACAGAGCCACACACCCTCCATACTTATGATCACCCTGTCTTCTATTTTTCTGTTTGCAGCATATTACCATTCTGAAACAATATGGCTGTAACCTCAATGCTATCAGTACACACAACCACAGGTCTGCCCTACATGTAATGTTGGCAAAGAATCGTCTCAACTGTGCTATGGCTTTACTCTGTCAAGGCATCAACCCAAACACCAAAGACATTTATGGGAATACAGCTCTTCATATGGCTGTCTTGGTAAGTTACCATTGTGGAACTGGCTTGCCACTAGTAATAGTTGATCTTCCCCCATTTTATAAACATTAATTCTTAATGTCCTGTCCCACATGAAACTGCATGAGCAGAATATACTTGAAAAGTAAAAAAATAAAATAACACAATGACTGCACCAGATGAAAAATTAAAGCCTTTACCCAAATACTGGGAAAGCATGTGGGAAATTTTTCATTTCACATTGCTTCAGTACACTGAGCTGAAAATGAATACCAGCTATAGCTCTTGGGGTAGCAGGGTTAACCTTGCATTGGACTAGTATACTGTCCATAGGGTACTCTTGTACTCTCAGTTGCCTAATGCCAGTGAAACTGGGATAAGCACCAGCTTGATGTGTGTCTGGGCTTGGGGAGGAAGAAAAAAAAAAAAAAACCTAATACTGCAAATTTTTCCCATGATATCTCCACTAGTAAAGATATAAATCAACAATCTTGTTTTGAGATATTTTCTGCTCAATTGTTACATGATTTTAAGATAACCTTGTTAATACTAACACACCTGAAACTGCCCCTGGTTCTATGATATGAAACTGTTTATTTAAAAGTATTTATAATCATCTAAAAATCCTGCACCATAGTTTTATGTTAGAGCCTTTCTTAAGTTATGTTCTAAACACTGGTTTAACTCTTTTGCTGGAAACTACCCCTGATTCTATGATACAAAATTGTCTATTTTCAAGTGTTCATACTTATATTAAAACTGTCCTTCAAAATTTTATGTTAGATATTTCTGTTCAGCAATGTTCCAAAGACCAGCTTAAAAAAAAAATAGTTATATTTTAAAATTCTTCGAAAATGTTGATTGTTTAAAAAATTTAACTGAAACCTATTGTTAGTGTCTTTCATTAGAAATAAGGTAATAAAATGGGTAGTCATGAGAAAGTTACTAAATCTCGAAATAATTAAAAAAATTATAGGCATTGCCTATCATTGAAAATATAGCAATAAAAGTGTCCAAAGATTCTGAAAGACCCAAATTATTTTTTGTAGAAGTAAATATTGGGTTTTATAATCTTGAACTCAAAATCAACAACACATAGCAAACATTTTAAGGCCATTTTCCCCTGTGAGATCTATGACAGCTATATAGGGACTTTTTTAAGGCAATATTTTACAGCTGGATATCCATCCTGGTGCCACTTCTTACAACACAGTGAGTATTCTGAATCAAATACCCACAACAACTTGTATTCAAGGTCAAATGAGGACAAATTGGTAGAATCCTTAGTTGATGGCTTAGTTAAGACACAGTCAGTTGATGGCATAGTTAGGAGACTTAATCATGCTGATATAATGTGAGTGTGTGTATGTGTATAAATGTATCATTAAAGAATTATTTCCTATGTTCCTCTAGAAGCCAAATATTAATCTGGTGCGATCTCTAATAATATTTGGTGCTAATCTCAATGAACAAAACAACAGTCGTCACACTGCAAGACATTTGGCTGCCTTAATCAAGTCTGATGTTGGGTATGTACTACTGATTCTTTGCCCTTTTTATCATCAACATCATCGTTTAACATCCATCTTCCACACTAGCATAGGTAGGACTTATATCCTTACATATATAATAATAATACTTTCTGTCAGGTAAGCATGCACCATGATAAAACAAACAATAACATGCTTCCTTTTCATCATATATGTATATATTTGTGTGTAAATGGGACAGCCACACCTGTGCTACAAAGATATCTGCATGAAACTGTGCAACATCAACATCACCACCTGATAACGAAGCGTAGGTGATCATGCAGCTTGGTGTCTTGCTGTCAGAAAGGGCTTACAGACAGCAAGGCAGACAAGGAGCAAGGACCTTGCTGACAAAAAGGGTGAGAAAGAAAGAGTAACAACAACAGCCTCAACAGATGTTATTGTTTATCTGCAACAAATGCAGTAGAAACTGTATATTGGACTTTCGCATATTGGACTGTTCAGTCACTAACAAAAGTGTCAATGAATACATCTCTTGACACTACACCATTGTCTCTCATAGACAGGCAGATGTCAGTCATACATATATCTGTGTGTGTGTGTATATATATATATATTTACACCATACTATCTAAAGTATCGAGTACCCTGCTGAATAATTGGTTTACTAATTTAAAACTGGTAAAATCCTGATCTGTATATATATATATATCATCATCATTATCATCATTCTTTAATGTCCATCATCCACGCTAGCATGGGTTAGGTGGTTTTGTTCCATTTGATGCGGGAATGGTTGGGAGACTGTGTTTCGCTTGTACGGAAGTGTCTCTGCAGGTTTTTTTTACAGCTGGATGCCCTTCCTAACATCAACTGCATTTACAGTGTGGACTGGGACCCTTTTTACCGTGTCTCCTACATGAGCACCTTACAGTGTGGACTGTTGTGTCATCGACACAGTGGACAGAATGGAAATGCAAGAGATGTCAACATGAATGGACCTGTTATTTTTATCTAAAGACATTTTCTCCAATTCCATTCCGCCCGTCCCCTCAAACTATTTTATTTCTCATTCTTTCTTCTGATGAAGGACTAGCGTCCAAAACGTTAAGACCCTCTTCCTGCTATATCAAGCGTTAACCTAATATATACCTTCCATATACTGTACCGATTGTGTTGTTATTTCTGTTTACCTTTTACATACACATATATATATGCAGCTTAGATACAGAAAGTAACTGTAAACACAGTTGACTGCTATAAATAAAAATGGGTAAAAAAGCACTTAATGCTGTTGAGGCATTCTTTGAAGCACATTTGGGGGTGCCCTATAGATCCCAACATTGTGCACAGAACCTGATTCACAGTAGCCATTAGAGAATATGTCATTTGTGTCTGCCATAAAAGAATCATGCAGGAAAATGACAGTTGTGCCCATTCTTCTGCCAACATGATCCGTGCAAATGGCTGTAAAATTCCTTACCCTCACTTTGGCTTTGAAGTGGGAATTGTCGAGATGGGTCTCAGTTAGATGAAGAAAGGGATATGATCTGGATGGTCGGCAACTCAATCCTCAATGAACTGAATCTTCCATTTTTGTGCATTGATGGCAGATTGAGTCTTCCTTGGACCAAAACTGTTTTGCCTGCCTTTGTTGTGCTTCACAACGAAACAGTGGCACATGGCTCAATTTGGTGCCCTCCTCATCAACTGGTTCTCTTCTTGATGATCAGTGCACTTCCATTAGAGTGGCCTAGCACCCCGATCTCTGCATGCGTGAGCCACACAAATGCCGATGTGGAGCTGTTGTTGACAAGTTAGCTCTGTACCCGCTATCATGCCACCTAAGCCCAAACTGGTTCCCCTGTAAGGTGATTGTCCTGGCGCCACAACAAAATGTACCAAGTCCACCCTATAAGATGCTAGTAATGGTGTCACAGTAATCTCTGAAGTTGTAGGCATTAGTAGGGTCATAGAAAACTAAGCCCAAAACAGAGCATATGAGCAAGATATGGTCACATGACCTGTCTGGTCTCATAATGTGACAACATGTCTAACCCATGCAAACATAGAAAATAGACAATGTCAATGTTTTTTTTTAATATCTATTTCTATTATCTAAACTAGACATGAAATTGTTCATATACTAAATGAAAGTGGTGCAGCCCGCTGTGGAAATGATGTGTCTGGCTGTTTTGGAGGCTGTGTAGCCGGAGGTAGTTACAACGGATTTATGAAGACAAAACATTTGGTGAATAATGTGAAAGATGATTCCGATGGTTAGTCTGTGATTCTGGTTTTGTTCTAACTCACCTTCCACTCAACCATACTTCTGTTAACACTTTTGATACCCAAGCCGCTTAAAACCACCCCTTGTTCTACAATAGTAGACTGTTTAACCCTTTAGCATTTACATTACTCTATATTTACTATTATATTTTTGTGGTAAAGGATTGATCTCACATAATATCAAATCTATGAGTTTTTGATGTTATTTATTTTGAGAACACTATCTTAATGTCAATATGAGTGGCCAGTTACAGCTGGTTTGAACAGAAAGAGGTGAGAGAATTCTGGCTGGATACGGCCGGTTTAATAATAATAATGAAATTATTGTGTACAGTGCTCAGGTGCACTACAACTCATCAAAGGTTCATGAATAGTACATAGAATAATGTACAAATGTCAGGAAAATGAACAAAATGCTAAAGGGTTAAAGAATGTTTATATTTATCTAGAAACCTTCAAACCTTTCTTAAGTTATGTTTCAAATGCCAGCTAAATAAATAGAAAGTTAAATTAAATTACTAAATCTCTCAAAATTCTGGATTATTTTCAAAATGATTTTGAAATTATAGGCAGTCTTTCAGAAGAAATATGGTAATGACAAACCTCATTACCTTTTGTTTCTGCTGCTGTCCTCTCTCACCCTGTTACCTTCCTCTCTTTCCTGTACCTTCTTTAACCCTTTCATTACTAAACTACTTGGAGTAGGTCAAAATTTCCCTTATCTTGTTACCAAACTGCCCCAAACCAGCCATAATATATTCATATTTGAATGAAAATATCAATGCAAATCTTGTTACTATGTCTATAATAACATGTGATTTCACTTGATAGATATTATCCAACATTTTTTAATGTGAAATCTTTATTTTCTGAATTTTTGTATTTTTTTTTCTACATGAAAATTTTAAAAGCATGCCATGCCATTTACTCATCATTTTATATCTGGTATTTGTTATGCACTCCCTTCAAATCCTGCCATAATTAACTTGCCATTCACCTTTCCAGGACTATTAAAATAAAGTACCTGTCAAGTACTGGACTTATATAATTGACTTCTTCCTCACCAATTGCTAGCCTTGTGCCTAAATTAAAAACAATTATTAGTATTATTATTATAAGAATGGTGTATTGGCAGGATTTTTAAGTCAGATAAAACACCTTTGTGGTATTTCTTTCTGCACTTTACTTTCTGAGTTCAAATCTTGCAAAGGTCAAATTTGCTTTTCATCCTTTTTGGGTTGATGAAATAAAGTAGTGGGGTCAATATAATTGACTTTCCTCTTCCTCCAAATTTCTGGCCAGCCTTGTGTTAATGTTAGAAAGAATTAGCATTATTATTAACATGAAAAACAGCACAGCTCCCATGACTTTCAGAAACATTTTTTCACACTCAGAGTTGCTGAAGCATGGAACAAACTACCTGCATCAGTTATTAGCTGTCGAGACACTGCACCCTTTAAAACTTCCATGCTTCCTGAGATTCGCCAACACTACACCTAATATCCCCCCTCCACACACACACACACACATGTATATCATGACTCATGCACTATTCACTTTCCTGACATTTGTATATTATTCTATGTACTATACATGCACCTTTGATGAGATGTAGTGCACCTGAGCACTGTACACAATAATTTCATTATTATTATTATATGACATTTTCTATTGCAGCTGCCTTCAGTGAATTATTAATAGGGAGAGTTCTACCTAAACGTGATACTAATGTGAGAGGTAGTAGAGTAAGTGGTAGACTTTTTTCAATTTGTTTTTATTATCCTCTGTCTGTGTGTGTATATCTTAGCTCTTTTGATTCCAAACTGCCTAAAACTGACCTTTTGTTCTACAGTATAAAACTAATTTTAAACTATTTATATTTATCTAAAAATCATCCATTTTAGTTTTATGTAAGAACCTTTGTCAAGTTATATTCCAAACACCAATTTAATAATGTGAAAGTTAGTTATATTACTAAATCCTTCCAAATTCTAGATTAATTTAAAAATTATTTAAAAGTCATAGGTAGTGTCTTTCATTAGAGATATGGTTATGAAAGAGTTAAAAGAATAAAGTGTACCAAGTTACGTATTTATTTTCTATTTCTTTCACATGTAATCTTTTACTGTGCATTTATTGACCCCTAATTTTAGCTCCTGTGCCTTGATGGTGGTGGTGTCAAAGGGTTAATAACAATCCAAATGTTGATTGAAATTGAGAAACTTGTTGGTAAACCAATCCAAGAATGTTTTGACTGGATTGCTGGAACAAGTACTGGAGGCATCCTTGCTTTAGCAATAGCTCAAGGTCAGTATCTTTTTAATATTATACTTACTTTTCTTCCATAGTTTATACATATGTTTGTATCATCATCATCATTATCATCATCATCATCATCATTTAACAACTGCTTTTCTTGCTAGTAAGGATTGGACAGGTCTTCCTTGACTGAGTCAGTACTGAAGCAGGTCTAATGACTTCCCAGAGAGGTCAGGAATCTGTATCTGTATTTTGCCTTCATATGGTCTTATGCTCTACTGTGTGCAATTTATCATGGCACCAACACAAGAGAGGTTGTCATGTCTTTGACACAACTGTTGGTCCTTTTAACCTTTTGTTTAGTAAGCTTTCTATGGCTGGATGATCTTCCTATATCAAACCACTTTACATTGTGTACTTAGTACTTTTATCATGTAGATCACCAACACTAGAGAGGTTATCGCACCATTGACACAACTGAAGGGTCCTCTCAACCATATTAGGCATGGTTTCTACAGCCGGTTGTAACTTTCTGTTACCAACCACCTTACAAGGTGTACCAAGTGCATTTTCATAGCACCAACACTAGAGATGTTGTTTGTCATTCTCCCAACTGAAGAGCCCCCCCCCCCCCCCCCTCTCTGTGGGAATTGGGGGTGAAGAGGAGAAGGGAGATAGGTATGGAGTTAATTGACAAGATGATGATGAAGGAAGAAGGAGGAACTTAATAGCATTGCGAGAGAGGTGATGTAGTGGTGAGAATTCCTTAGCAGATATAGGGGTGAGTGTGTGTAGATGGTGTGATCAATAGTATGGGGTGGTGGATGTCATGAATGGGGAAGTATAGTGATGGAGAGAATAGCTAAAGAGTCGATAATGAAAGTTGACTGCACAGGGGTGGCGAGAGTAGCTACTAGTGTGTGATAATCTAAGGGCTTTAAAGGGAGCAGTAGTTAATTAGTGATCCTGGAGGGGCAATGTGTATATATATCTATATATATATATGTGTGTACACACACACTATTTTACCTGTTTCAGCCATCCGGTGAAGGCCATGCTGGGGCACTGTCTTTATATATGTATATATATATATATATATATTTTTTTTTTTCCTCAACTAATGTTTATAGTGATTAACTATTGGGATGCACACATTTCAAATTTAACATTTTCCCAATGCTTCCTAAGTCAGCTGCTTTGTTTACATTATAGCTCCAGGTTTACAATCTTCTATAACGACAGAATTGATTGCCAGCAACTCTTTAATATTGTGGTTAACACATCTGCCTGGCATCTGGGAGATGTGGAGTTCAATACCTTGCAGACACTTCTCTCTCTCGCTTTCTTCTTATCACCTACTACTTTACGAAGTATACTGGATACATTTATCGTGGGGTTGTCATATATTTCACATGACAGAAGTGTCTTATCAACCCTATTTTTGCATGGTTTCTATAGCTGGATGCCCTTCCTAATGCCAGCCACTTAAGAGTGCATTAGCTGCACCATTTATCATGGCACCAGCACAAAGTCTTTGTTTTCCTTGTATAATAAATTGCTATGAAAACACTTTCTGTCCAAATCGTGTGCACATCCCTGTACCAACACAGAACTCCTGATTCTCAGTGTTCTCTTGAATGGTTCATGGTTTTATTGCAGGTAAATCATTGATGTATTGCAAAAGTTTATATTTCCGGATGAAAAATGAGATCTTTTGTGGGAAACGACCATATTCCTCAGAGAAACTGGAACAAGTATTGAAGGAAGAATTTGGTGAACACACAGTCATGGCAGATTTGAAAAAGCCCAAGTAAGAAACACATTTCTTCAGATTGTGTGTATGTGTGTATATATATATATATATATATATATATATATATATATATATATATATATATATATTGGGTTGTCAAGTATGAAATTTGTAGAAAAAACAAATTTCTACAAATTTCATTCTTGACGACCCAATATATATATGTTAGGTGTGCGTTACAACAGTTACAGGCAGTGCGCTGTTTGAAGTACTCAATGCTGTTACGAGGTCCATTTCTGTGGACTATAAATATCACAGTGTTCTTTGCTTTTATATGGTTGTATTATCAGCTCATTTAAACTTGTTTATATATATGTGTGTGAGTGTGTATAAAGAGAGAGACACACAGACATACACATATAGTTCAAGAATAAACAAGACAAACACAAAGACATTTTAGTTTGATGTTTAGAAATGAAGAGTAATAAATGTTTCAATACATTGGGCATTAGTCATTTATCAGGTAAGAGAAATTTTTGGAGAGAGAGGAGGGTGGCAGAATGAAGGTTGGAAGGTTAGAAAAAAATAAGAGATCTTTTTTAAGATGAGTGAGGAGAGCAGGAAAATAGTCTGGTGTGTGGAGATGGGGGCTGAGTTGGAGAGTCCAGGTGTTTCACTGGTACTGTTATGTAGGTGCAGATGGAGAACATTTTGTGGGTGTGCATATCATTGATATTATTTCTCCCTTGTGCACGCACATGTGTGTGTCTATATTTATGTTTGAGTGTGTGTGTGGGTATGTTTATGGGTGTGATCAGTGTTTGGGTGAGTTTTTGCAGTTATTAGTGTGTATATGTGTGTGTGTTTATGCATGTTTAAGCATAAGCTTGTAAGAATGTCTTGCCATAAGTTATTGTTTTGTCTTGTCTCTTACTCCATGGACAGTGCTTTGGCTTTTGTCAGATGCTGTGACCCCTGGTGGACCAGCAGTAATCTTGGTAGGGGTTGAAACTACCAAAGTCCATCTTAAAGGCTGAAAACCCTGGAGTTCTGTGTCTTTTGTTTGTATTTTTATTTTCAATAAATAACTTTTTAAGCTTTCCACTTTTTCGTTTTACCTTGCTTCTGTTCATTGCCTTGTATTCACTTTAATTTTCCTAAGTTTATTATTATTAATCTGTGACGCATGTGTTCTCTCTTCTCCTACCCTCCCAATAATTTCAACAATTTGCATTTATCACGATATCCTACTTTCTTCTTCTTGCCTTCTTTCCTTTCTTTTTCCTTTTTCTTTTGTTTGTCTCGCGAGACTTTCATGCTATAACAAATACAATACCTTCTCCCTGACATCACATAAAATTCTATGTGTACATGTTATAGCTTAATTGCTAAAAGGTATTCTTTTGTCTTGTCTCTTAGACCACAGACAGTGCTTAATCTACACGTTCTATTAACTCCTCCTTTTCCTACTTCATATTTTTTTTATTCATAAAAGTTTCCTTTTCCAGAGTAATAGTAACAACTGCCATAGCCGACCAGATTCCACCCAAACTACATTTATTCCAGAATTACACTTACTCATTAACTTTACCTAACAACAAACAGCATCAGCCTGACAAGACACCTATTCAGTGTAAGTATGGGAGACAACTGTGAATGTGTTTCTGCCTTTTCTACCTTCCACAGTGAAGTTTATATCCTATACTGATAAAGCTAGGTCATGTGTTGTGGAAGGATGAAAATGACTGGGTGATAGAAGTACAAAGAAGACCAAGAAAGACATGGGTAAGGATGATAGAGGGGAATATCAATGCCAGGGCTTTGGTGAGAAGGGGGGGGGGGGGACAAAAATGAAGAGACTTGAAACTGAAAGGATAATCAGCTTTAGCAGGAAAAGGGCTTTAAGACACTTGTAAGTATATATCTTCACTGTAATTTACTGAATTAGTTGTGATGTACATATGGCTTGTAACAACACTGGTGCCAAGCTGTATTGGCCTTCGTCTTTTCTTTTGATAAGTGTGACTGCTGGTCTTCCACACTTTCTATGTGCAGATTCATGAACTCATGAGATGTGGGGGGGTCTCTAGATTTAATTATCATTTGCTATATGGAATAAATTATGTAAATTTTGTATTTATTATTGTACAATTATGTGGTTTTCTTCATGTTTCAGCTCAGAAAGTGTGGCATGCTGCTCGTTGTTCAGGTGCGGCTCCAACATTCTTTCGATCATGTGGCAAATATTTAGATGGAGGTCTGATGAGCAACAACCCAACCCTTGACGCACTCACTGAAATACACCATTACAACCTTGCAATGGAACAAAATGTAAATTTCACGTCAGAATATTTTCACCTTTTGATATCAACCTATACTTGATTCTATGATACAAAACTCATTTTAAAAAAAATATGTCCATACTTAAATTAAAACCTGTTATAATTTATTTTTAAGAAGCTTTTGTTAAATAATGTTCCAAACATCTGCCTAATTCCTTTAATACCAACCTGTGCCTGAAACTGTCCCTGGCTCTATGACACCAAACTCCCCATTTTAAAGTGTTCATAGTTAGATTAAAACCTTGCATTGTAATTTTATTTAAGAATCTTTTGTATAAATTTAAATAAATAGGAAAAGCAATGCCTAAACTATAGGAAAAGTGATGATAAATATGATGGTTGATATTATTATCATTGTCATCCTCCTCTATCTTCTGCAGAATTGTTAGAGCATCAGATAAAATGCTTTGTGACATTTGTTCTTGTCTAAGTTTTAAATTCAAATCCCACTGAGGTCAACTTTGCCTTTTATCCTTCCTCGGTTAATAAATAAAATACCAGTCCAAGAGCAGTAGTGGATTGGTGATCCTGATAAAGCAGTGTATGGAATGACTTGGGGTATCTGTTTTGGCTCCATATGTTGTCAGTTCAAATCCTGACACCAGAAAAGTATGGATGTTTCTGCCAAGACATTCAACCAACAGATATTATGAGCTATGGAAAGAGCATTGGTGACATTGTTTCTTTGGTTTGATCTAAAGATCAACTCTTTCCTTCCATCTACAAGAAAGCCAAATCCCTTTTCTGTACAGACAGAGAATACTCATGAAACTTCATTAATAAGACATTCTTGAAAAGTACAAAACAGCACTATGATTGTATCCTCATCATCATCATTTTACATCCGTTTTTTCCATCCTTGCACAGGTTTGATGGATCTTTGCCAGCACAGCACCTCTCCACTTGCTGCAGTCTGTATTCTAATACTAGCTTTCAACAGCAATCTGTCCACTAGTAAAAGATACTATAAACATTTGAATCTCTAATACTACAATTTTTCACAATCTGATACTATCACCATTTGAATTAACAAACTTGGTTTTAAATATTTTCTGCTAAATCTTTATAGAATGTTAAAAGTTAACTTATGTTAATAGATATTCTAAAAGTGTCAGTTTATTTCAGAACTTACCGATACAACCAATAGATTGTGTTGTCTCCCTTGGCACTGGCCGTGCACCAACTGTTAAAATTAACAGTATGGATGTATTCCTTCCTGAAAATGTTTTTGATCTTGCCATCTGTGCTGTGAGGAGTTTAGCACTGAAAGACCTCATTGTTCATCAGGTTAGTATACACCTTCTTCAAGTTTCTCTCTCTCTCTCTCTCTCTCTCTCTCTCCATGCTGCTCTACCTTTCACCAAGTTGTCTGTCTGTTTTTCTCTCTCTGAAAAAATATATCCATGAAGTAAGTGCATAAAGTACCAGTAATACACTGAGGTTAATTTAATCGACTTTTCCTTTCCCTTCAAATTGCTGGCCTTGTGCTAAATGTAGAAACAATTATTGTTATTATTTCTAGGTGACTAACACTGATGATCAACCTGTCCAACAAGCAAGATCCTGGTGCTCTATGTTGAACATTCCATATTTCCGATTCAACCCTCCACAAAGTGAAGACCTTTCTTTGGATTGCCACGACAGCGAAAAGATAATAGACATGATGTGGGAAACTATGTGTTATTGTAATGCCAACAAATCAAAGTTTCAAAGTCTTGCAAATATTCTACACAATTCGTAACATTGGACTTTGCTTAATTTCAACTAATTTTCAATATCATTTTTATGTCAAAATATTTTTCTTGTTTTCTATTCTCTTCACACAAAAAAGAATTTTGTAATAAACTGGATATATTTTTATTGTTTGATTGTGAATACAAAGGAAGAAATATAAATATATTTTCTGTTATAGAAACTAAATTTAGTTTCAATAAATAAATATTATTTCATACATCATGAAAATATAAATAATTGACACATATTGTTGATATTGGTTTCTCTCTTGTCCTACACAAATGTTTTAAGGGCCTTGAAGGCACCATGATAAGCATCATACTCATCTTAAGGTCCTTTTTGAGGCAATGTTTTACAATCAGATGCATCATTTATATACATATGCACCACAGTCAAGACTAAGTAAAGAACAAAAGGACCGTTTCTATGAAGATGTCTTACAGACTTCAATAACAGATGACAGACCTTGTCATTCTGGCTGATGTCTTCAATAGACATTGGCTTGCACCAGAATGGCTATGTGGACCTTACCATTTGTGACACTAACTTTAGGAATCAAGCCAGCCAACTGATCACTTCCAAATCAGGGGAGTATGCAAGCCAGCTTCACTTCATGCTTGTTAGAAAATGTGATAGACAGATGGTTCTGAATAAGTTCCTTCTCAGATAAGAATGCACCACCCAACACAAATTAGTTATTAGTGACATCAGAATAAGAATAATACAAAATCAGAAATGGAGGACAATCTGGAAAAGGAAGGTATGGAAGCTAAGGGACCTTTCTGTTAAATATAAGTTTGGAAAAGCTCTATTGGGTGTATACGAGAGGAAGGAGGAGATAAACACATGACAGAGTGGTCAAGTAGAAATTTCTAAGGGACAACCTGCTTCAAACTACTGATGAAATCCATGGCCTACTAAGGTATTAACCAGCTGAAAGAGGACTTGTTAGTGGAACAGTACAGTAGATAAAGACATTAAAGCTATGAGACAGGCTTGGAAAGATTGGGAAAATAGGGGCAGCAAAAAGCTAAAAAGCAAGTAGCTAAAAGGAGCTAGACAACAGGTTTACATAGCATATATATAAGCAAGAGGTTTGCCAATGTGCTGTCATGTGTAGATCAGGGGCATGTGGTGTTCTGCATTACAGACTAATGTGTGTTCAGAATATCATTGGTGCTCTTAGTTTTGATGATGTTCAGAAGAAAGTGTTTTGGGAATGAGAGGTTGATAAATCTGAAGAAAGGGATTTTCCCTAGTAAACTCAACAGAGGGACTTACTGTTGAAATAGACAGTATAGGGTCAAAGATGCAATCAGGAAGATGATAATTGGTGCTGCAATCATCTGGTGAAGTAGAATTCAAGCTAGTCACTCAATAGTTGATAAGGTCATACATAACGGTTTCATATGCAATGACTGGCATAGCAGTATAATCATTAAATGTTAAAGGGAGAAGGTGGTGTTCTAGAAACGAATAACTACAGTGGCATAAAACTCATGGATCCAGTTATGAAGATAGTAGGAAAAGCATCGGCACAACTAATTAAGGAAAAAGTCAAATTAGATGGGATGCAGTTCGACTTTGTGCCAAAGAGCACACAAATGATCTCTTCTTAGTGAGACAACTACAAGAGAAGCTCCTAGCTGAGTGTAAGTTGTTATACCTAGCTTTTGTAGATCCGGAGAAGTCCTTTGATTGAGCATCACTATCTGTTAACTAGTGGTTCTTATGGAACTGAGTGTAATTGAGTGGCTTGTGAGAGTAATACAAACCTTATACAAAAGATGCTGTCAGTAAAGTGAGAGTAGGTAATGAGTTTATTGAGGTATTCAATGTGCAGGTATTCATGATAGTTCAGTCTTCAGTCCACTGTTGTTTATTATAGTGCTGCAAGTCATAACAGAGGAGTTTATGGAGTATATGTGTTTATATATATACACACTCATGCATTCATTACACTATAATGTATATTTATAGCCACAAAGTCCTCGGTTCTAGTCCTACATTTGACCTTGTAAAAAGTTATTTCTCCTAAGTTACTCATACATTTATCCCTGTAAGTCATCTGTCCATATATACTGAACATTTATGTTATTATATTCTAGAAATACATTATTAAAATATCATTTTCACCTTTAATCATTTCTATGCGTCAGTAATCAACATAGGGTTTTTCTTATGTAAGTAACTTATAAAAAATATGAACTTCTAAATTTGGAGATGATTATCCAGTAATCCTCGTAAATTTTACATATTAAACCTCGTCTTTAAAAATTAAATACCTTCAATACTATTACTGAGATTATTAATGGCATTGTTGCTCCAGTCACTGGAATAAAATTGCGGGTGTGCAAAATCAGATCAATTTTACAGTCAAGGGGAAATAATCTTTAAACAAATATGGCGACACCAAGTGACTATTTGGGCGCTCTACCACGTAAAAATATCTTGAACAAAACAAATAGATTAATAAAATACGACAATAAAACATCAATGTATTTGCCATAATTACATTCACAACTTTATAGTAAAAAGTTAAGGAAATATACGAAATATAGATGCCAACTTACAGAATGCCACGGTACTAAAATATGCAGATGACATCAAGCTGTACCTTGAAATCAAAAGGACTGATCCTGAAATTTACAACTCTTTCCTACAATCAGACCTGGACACAATGCAGCAATGGATCACAGACTGGCAACTGAAGCTGGCTGTGGACAAGTGTACCACCATGCATTTTGGAAGGAAAAATCCAGCGTCCACATACTCCCTCCACAACACTGATATCAAAAAGTCCTCTTGTGAACGTGACCTGGGCATTACTGTCAGCAGCGATTTGCGTTGGACAAAGCATGTCTCTAAGATTGTCAAGTAGGCCAAGGGTGTCTTGGCATCACTCAGCAAGACCTTTGTTAGCCGCTCTCCAGCCATCTATTTAAAACTGTATACAGCTATGGTGCGACCACACTTGGAACCCCTATCTTGCTCAGAACATTGACCTCCTGGAAACTGTTCAGAGACGTGCAACCAAGCGCATACCCTCCATCAGACACCTACCATACTCTGAACGCCTTGCTTCCCTGGGCATGGATTCATTGAAGCTCCGACGTCTGGCAATGGACTTGGTGAATACCCACAAAGTTTTTAACCATCTCGCCAATTGCAACCCTGAGCGCCTCTTTGATCTCCATGTGTCTAACACACGTGGACATGCCTACAAGATCAGAAAACAGCACAGCTCCTATGACTTTCGTAGACATTTTTTCACGCTCAGAGTTGCTGAAGCATGGAACAAACTGCCTGCGTCAATTGTTAGCTGCCGAGACACTGCATCCTTTAAGACACTCATGCTTCCCGAAATACGCCAAAACTACACCTGATGTACCCCTTTCATACACATGCACACATGTGTGTATCATGACTCGTGCACTGTTCATTTTACTGATGTTTGTGCATTGCCCTATGTACTGTACATGCACTTTTTTTTATGAGTTGTGGTGCACCTGGGCACTGTACACAATATTTCATTATTGTTATTATTATTATATCATGACTCATACACTGTTCATTTTCCTGACATTTGTACATTATTCTATGTACTATACATGCACCTTTGATGAGTTGTAGTGCACCTGAGCACTGTACACAATAATTTCATTATTATTATTATTATTATTTAAAATAAAAACCTAATCTTCGTGAAATTCCGGTAAAAGTATTCGCGTTGTATTGGCAGTCGATAATTACATGTGTATATATATATATATATATATATATAAATACACATGTAAACATATGTATATATTTATGAATGCATGTATGTATGTATATAAATTGTCTTATTTACAAAATTATATTTTTAATATCGTGTTTAATATTTCATATTGTATCGTTTGGTTTTCTCCCATTTAATCACAACATAACACCATTCTGTCCGCGCGGCTGTGGGTGGGCCCCATCGCGTACCGTTGTAGTTGTTGTAGAAGAAACAGGAAGACAACAACTGGAAAGTTTGATTTTCTACTTTATCAATAACTTCTGCACTGAAAAACAAAACTTTCAAGTTAATCCCCTTCATTTACTTACTGTATCACTGTCTCTCTTTCTTTCCTCTCTCATACAGTCTCTGCTTTCTCTCTCCCTTTGCCAGCCTCTTCTCTCACACATTCTTTACTCTGTCTCTCTCTTTTCCCTTTCCTTCTTTGTCTCTTTCTCTCTTTCTCTGTTTTCCTCCTATAGTCACTCTCTCTCTCTTTCTTTTTGTTTACCCTCTCTGTAACTGCACTTTCTACTTCCCTCTTCTCTCTCTCATTCTCAAATCCTTCTTTCTCTTTTCGCCCCCACCGTTCTCTCTCTCTTTGAATCTTTTCTTTATCCCTCTCCTTGCCTTACCTGCTATTCGCTTAACCCCCCCCCCCCCTCACTCTCTATCTGTCTGTCTCTCTCTCTGTCTTCATATCTGACTTCTCCTACCATCTCACTATCTCCTGTCTCTCTCACACCAATCAAACATAAACACTCTCACCTCTTCCCCGTGCTCTCTCCTGAAATAAAATTGCGGGTGTGCAAAATCAGATCTATTTTACAATCAAGGGGAAATAATCTGTAAACAAACAGAACGACACTAAGTCCCTATTTGGGCGCTCTAACAGGTAAACGTATCCAGCACAAAATAAATAAATTAATAAAACACGACAATGAAATATCAATGTATTCGCCATAATTACTTTAACAACTTTATAATAAAAAGTTGATAAGGAAAAATAACGAAGTAAAGATAAAATTAAAACCTAAATTTCGTGAAATTCCGGTAAAAGTATTTGTGTTGTCTTTGGCAGACGATAGTTACATGTGTGTGAGTGTATGTATAAATATACATGTAAACATGTGTATATATTTATGTATGCATGTATGTATATAAATTGTCTTATTTATAAAAATGTTTTTCTAATATCGTGTTTAATATTGTGTCGTTTGGTTTTCTTCCATTTAACCACGACATAACTTTCAACTCACTCCCCCTTCATTTACTCACTGTCCCACTCTCTCTCTCTCTCTCTCTTTCATTCTTTCCCCTCTCACAAAGCCTCTGCTTTCTCTCTTTTTTCCGGCCTCTTTTCTCACACCAACCAAACATAAACACTCTCACCTCTTCACCGTGCTCTCCCCTGGAATAAAATTGCGAGTGTGCAAAATCAGATCAATTTTACAATCAAGGGGAAATAATCTGTAAACAAAGAGAACGCCACCATTGAGAGAAAGAGACGGAAGTAGAAAGTGAAGATTAACAGAGACGGGTAAACAAAGAGAGAGAGAGAGACTATAGGAGTAAAATAGCGAAAGAGACAAAGAAAAAAAAGGAAAAAGAAACAGACAGAGTAAAGGCTGTGAGAGGGGAAAGAAAAAGAGAGAGAGTGAGACAGTAAGTAAATGAAGGGGAGTGTGTCGAAAGTTATGTGGTGATTAAATGGAAGAAAACCAGACGACACAATATGAAATATTAAACGCGATATTAGAAATATAGTTTTGTAAATAAGACAATAATTTATATACGTACATACATAGATATATACATATGTTTACATGTGTATTTATGTACATACACATGTAATTATCGTCTGCCAAAACAAGATTTTAACGGAATTTCACGAAAGTTAGGTTTTCATTTTACCTTTACTTCGTTATTTTTCCCTATCAATGTTTTATTATAAAGTTGTTAAAGTAATTATGGCGAATACATTGATGTTTTATTGTCGTGTTTTATTAAATTATTTATTTTGTTCTAGATATTTTTACCTGGTAGAGCGCACAAAGAGGGACTTGGTGTCGTTCTGTTTGTTTACAGATTATTTCCCCTTGACTGTAAAATTGATCTGATATTACACACCCGCAATTTTATTCTAGGAGAGAGAACGAAGTTGACAAGAGGTGAAGTGATCGTGTTTACGTTTGGTTGGTGAGAGAGAGACAGGAGATAGTGAGGTGGTAGGAGGGAGTCAGATATGAAGACACAGAAAGAGGAGGTGAGAGGGAGAGAAAGACAGGGATATACGGAGGAGCTGCAGAGGGAAAGATGCAAAGTGAGAGAGTGAGAGATGTTGAGTGAATGGGAGGTAAGGCAGAGAGAGAACAAAGATGGCAAGAGGTGAAGTGAGCGTGTTTATGTTTGGTTGGTGAGAGAGAGAGAGAGGTGGTAGGACAATGAAATATAAATGTATTCGTCACAATTACATTCACAATTTAATAATTTAAAAAATGATAACGAAGTAAAGGTAAAATAAAAATCTAACCTTCGTGAAATTCCGTTAAAATCTTGTCTTGGCAGACGATAATTACATGTGTTTGTATGTATATAAACATACTTGTAAACATTTTTTTTTTTTCTATTAACATTTGAATTAACAAACCTTTATATATTTATGTATGTATGTATATAAATTTATGTATGTATGTATATAAATTGTCTTATTTACAAAAATATATTTCTAATATCGTGTTTAATATTTCATATTGTGTCGTTTGGTTTTCTTCCATTCAATCACGACATAACTTTCATGATACTCCCCTTCATTTACTTACTGTCTCACTCTCTCTTTCTTTCCCCTCTCACACAGTCTCTGCTTTCTCTTTCTTTTTGCCGGCCTCTTCTCTCACACAATCTTCTCTCTCTCTCTCTCTCTCTCTCTCTCTCTCTCTCTCTCTCTCTCTCTCTCTCTCTCTCTCTCTCTCTCTCTCTTTCCCCTTCCTTCTTTGTCTCTCGCCCCAATTATTATAATTTCTCCCAAAATTATAATTTTCTCCCAAAACTACCAAAATACACATCTATTTGTATATACGATACAATTTATGTACATAAACTACATAATCATTATTATTTTTAATTGGCCGTATCGGTAGAGGGTTGGACGTCATGCTTTCTAGCATAGTTACGTCCCTTTACAGTCTGAGTTCAAATCCCGTCGAGGTTAACTTTGCCTTTCATCCTTACAGGGTCGATAAAATAAAGTACCAGTAATGTACTGGGTAATTGCTGGCCTTGTGCCTAAAGTAGAAACAATTATTTTTAACCCAAATATAATTACTTGATAGAACCCACAATGAGAAAAATATGACTCATACAATTATCCATATTATGACGAGTCACACTCGATTGTACTTGGAGTAATTCATCATGTCACCAGTACCAAAGAGCTAAACAAATCACTACAACTAAATTTACCAAATTTGGCCCTCACAATTTAGGAATGCTTCCACCACCCCTGTGGTGTGTATGAATGGCAAAGCGTCAATGAAGTGAGAGAATAACAAGGCATAAGAAGGGTCAAATGCAATGTGTAGGAGAGGAGATTGTGATGGTATGGATATGTAATGCATATGGAGGATGACAGCTGTATAAAAAGATATAGGGTGCTCAAAGTTGATGGAAACTATGGAAGAGGTACGCCTAGGAAAGCTTGAGATAAACAGATAAAAATTGGCCTTGTCCTACAGAAGACCCACCTTCCTATGTGCAAAGAATGAAACAAACATGTAAAGTACACTACTCTGCACCAATCTTTTATTTACCCCTTCACCTTCACCCTCTCCAGTCTTAATACTCCACCCTCACTAGCTAAATATCCCACACACCCCATACATGTCAAACTTGCTTATTTGTGTCCCCTTCCCCCAAACAAATGTCTCTCCTCGCCCCTGATACACCTCTCTTGCCCAACCCAACCCAATATATATATATATATTTATATATAAATAAATATATATATATATGAAAAAAATTCAGGACCCTGACTTCCATGGGACGAGTTAGGTAGAAGTGGTTACACAACAGTTAGATCACCATACCGAGAACAATTGTTTCACGTTAGCGGATCCTCAGCTCATCTATATATATATAAGGCTCTGATACCATCAACACTATAAACACAGAGCTGGCATATCTAAGAACTGACTAACTGCCTGATGAGGTCATAGCCATTCAATGGCTATCATCGAAATATATATAGCAGTAAATAAAGGATTATGGGTTCATGCAATTGACTTATGTTTCATCACTATATATATATATATATATATATATATATATATATATATACATAAAATATATAGTCAAAATCTTTTCCTGAGTTCAGTTTTTTTCGTTGCTATGACAATGCGGCTGGACTGTCGGTCGCTATATTTGATTTGCAAAGCTGTCTAAACGTATTGTTATAACTCTGGGGTATTATTCTCCATTGAGTGCTAAGCTGCATCCCGAATCTGCATTCGTTAGCTTAGCCACAGCCAAAAGCTTTGTTAATGCTGTACTAAAATTTGTATATATATATATATTTCTTGGTCGTTTTGGAAGCCTCAACAATGCAGATGGGTAAATCTCCGAGTAACAAGATCCGGTGGTGAAGAGAGA
Organism: Eledone cirrhosa; assembly: GCA_964016885.1. Taxonomy (NCBI): domain Eukaryota; kingdom Metazoa; phylum Mollusca; class Cephalopoda; order Octopoda; family Eledonidae; genus Eledone; species Eledone cirrhosa. The sequence continues at coordinate 86,410,870 of OZ024747.1, forward strand.
GATGTAGGTGAATGTAGAATGAGATGTATAGTGTGTAGAGGAACGTAGGAAAGAGCGTAAAAAGTAAAAATAATAACACGATATGGAGTTACCTTGGGAGAGATTTAATTGCCCCTATATTTCGGATTCGCATCCATCAACAGGGGGGTTTTCCGGGGGGGGGGTCTGTCGGAGAGGAACGGTACGTATCCTCTGCTGTCCGCTGTTTGTGACTAACTATATATATATATATATATATATATATATATATATATATATTTATATATATATATATATATATATTTATATGTATATATGTATATATATATAACAATTTTGACATTACTATGGGATCATCCGACTCAGCTCAGGTAACTGACCTTGTGGGCTTATTTTTAATCAATTCGCTGCATAGGAAAATACCTGGTACTACCGGAGGTTTATATAGAGATGACATGCTTTTACTTATTGATAATAATAACTCTGAACTAAATAGAAAAAGAAAACAAATTACACAATTTTTTAATCACTTTAATCTAAAAATAGAAATTGAGAATAGCCATAGAATAGTCAACTTCCTAGATATAACATTAAATCTCAACACATGTCTTCACTATCCATTTCACAAGTTGAATGAAAACTTAAACTATGTCAGCTTTAACTCTAACCACCCCAAATCTGTTAAAAATACTATAGTAAACTCTGTTCAATCACGTATCTCTAGAATCTCATCTAATAAAAAGATTTTCGACGAAAAAGCCCATTATTACAATGAAGCGTTAGCTAGAGCAGGATATAGTGATAAAATTATGTACATAGATAATGATAAACAAATTAAACAAAATAACAACTATTTTAATTATGGCCACAACCTTAACAACTATAATAGAAAGCATTACAATAATTCCAAAAGCCATAAAAGAAATAGAACTAGGAATATAATATGGTTTGCCCCCCCTTTCTCACTAAACATTAAAACCCACATTGCTAAACTATTTTTTAAAGCTCTCGATAATCGCTTCCCTAGAACACATAGGTATCACTCAATTTTCAATAGACATACTATAAAACTAACCTACTCATCCACCAAAAATTTAGCGCAAAATATTAATAGAATAAATAACAGGAACTTAAAACCTAGCGATAATAGCATAAATAATATCCAAGTTAACAAATGTAACTGTAGAGATAGATCTAAATGTCCGTTAAATAACAACTGCTTAGTTAAAAATATAATATACAACTGTAATGTTAAAACGGACGTTAATTCTTTTAACTACGTTGGTTCTACATCGACGGAATTTAAACTTCGCTATAACAACCACAAGAATTCTTTCACAGATCCATCCAAAAAATCTTCAACAGCACTATCAGGCGTACTCTGGCAACTTAGGCATGATAACGTTAGATATTCGACGACTTGGAATATAGTTTCAAGGGGGATTCCTTTTAATTCATCCTCTGAGACATGTGACCTCTGTGCGGAGGAGATATTCTTTATACTAAAATCTAAAAATTCCCTTAATCTACGGACAAATTTATTCAGTTGCTGCAGACATAGATTGAACTCAACGTTTAAATATAAATTTAAATTTAAAATGTAATTATGTTTGTTTTGATTTGATTTGTAATTATTTATGAAACTAGCCGATAAATCTTTCGATTTCTTCTTTTTATTAAAACATTCTTCATGAATAATTAAACTACCCTAAAAGCTGATGCCCCAAATATATCGAATTAAATTTTAAACTAGATAAACTTCTATATTATATATAAGAACATATGTAGACCAAATGGGTATCCTAAACTTTTGGAATGATTTCTGCTAGACAGGATTTGGTAAACAATTTTTGTTTTATCTGTTTCCACTCTGATGCTTATGATGATCTTGGCAATATATTGTCAATTAACTTTGAAAGGCTGATCTCTGTGTTTTATTTGTATTATTTTTTAATATTTTGTAATTTTTTTATTTTTAATATTAAATGTTTTAGTTTTCTGTTTATTTATTTATTTATTTATTTTCTTGTCTCTGATATTTTTATTTTTATTTTTATTTTTATTTTTATTTTTATTTTTATTTTTATTTTTATTAATATATTGAAATCTGTTCTCTATTTCTGCTTGATCGACAATCAGGTAGAATAAAGACAAGAGTAGTATTGTTAAAATTAATATAGACTCTATATATATATGTGTATATATACACACATATATGTATACTTGAATTTTTATAGCACAATGAGAATGTTTTCGTGTGAATTGGGAGTTTGTTTATAATTATGATATAAACATATGAATTTTTAAAAACTAGACATAAGATCATTACTTTTCACACATTATAGATACATGTCTCATTCATGAATACTGGTACTTACATTATAATGCCTGTTTTATACGAACTAATATTTTCTACGGATAAAACATAGCGGTTTTAAATTCTGCATCGTTTATGTCTGGTTGTGTTTCATTTTCTCTTTTTCATTTTCTCTTTTTTCTCTCTATATAACGGCTATTTTCTCTCTTAACTACATACATCTCTCTTTACATTTATACTAGAGCTAAATAAATAAATAAATAAATAAATAAATGTATCAACCGATACTCAACTTCCTAATTTCTCTATCTATCTCTATCTATCTCTTTCTTTTTTCTTCTTTCCTCTCTCTATATATATTTCTCTCTGTTTCTTTACATGAAGTTCTTCTCTTTATCTATCTTTCTATATCCCTCTATTTAGTCACATGCATTTCTTCTTTTTCTTCGTTTCTCTTTCTTTCTCTCTTTATCTCTTTCTTTTTACAACTGTCCACAATATTTTTTACTACCAAATCAACCTCCCAAATGCAAGGTGATTGAAAGGTATGTCGTATCTATTTATTTATTTATAAGACTGTTTATATTGTATTTTGTCTGAAGACGGCATAACATATTGTTAATATGATATCCCTGAAATATATATAACGAAATAAATATGGTTTTATAAATATAGTTTCCATTTATTTAATATCATAAATATACTCCAAATACTTGTTGAGTGCTTTTATATCAGTTATAAATATTTACTCGTTGTTAACCCAACAATTTAAATATAACTTTCCATGTATATATATATATATATATTGGTAAACGGAATAGAAAATGCTGACAAATTGTTCACAGTTGAAAAATGGTTTAATTAGGAATAAAAGAGTATTAGTGATTGTATGGGTGATTGTATGGGTGATTGTATTCAGTTGTGGTTTTAAGTTTTTAAGTTTTTACCGGTTGCGCATTTCTAAATGCTTTTCAAAAATAATTTTGAGATAGAGTGTCCGTGCTGTTTGCTCTGATCTGATTAGTTTTGGGAATTCTACCTGTTTTTATGTTAAAAAAGTGGCTCCAGCGTTACTTTGGTGTTGCAAAAATTCTTGTGGTCAAAACAATTTTGATTGGTCGGTAGAGGTCAAGTGAATGTAAAAAATTGATTTTGCGCCAAGACTGTTTTTATGTTAAAAAAGTGGCTCCAGCAAAAATTCTTGTGGTCAAAACAATTTTGATTGGTCGGTAGAGGTCATGTGAATAAAAAATTGGTTTTGCGCCAAGATTGAGAAATGACTCTTTCACAACAAATATGTGTGTGTGTGTGTGTGTGTGTGTGTGTGTGTGTGTGTGTGTGTGTGTGTGTGTGTGTGTGTAGTAGTAGTAGTAGTAAGGTGTTCGATGTTGTGATAATGGTTAGCAGCGATGTGTGTCAAATGGCTATTAAGATAAGTGTGTGTGTGTGTGTGTGTGTGTGTGTGTGTGTGTGTGTGTGTGTGTGTGTGTGTGTGTGTGTGTGTGTGTGTGTATAGCAGAGTAATTCGTGGTGGCAGGGATGGTCAGTAAGAATGTGTCTGAAAGCAATGGGGGGTATTTTAGCATGTCAAAAGATATTTTTCAGCTTTTGTCTTATACGGAGAAGTGCGTGCGTGTGTGTGTATATATAAGTCTCTATGTATGTTGATGTACGCGTGTGTATGTGTGTGTGTATATATATATATATGTGTGTGTGTGTGTGTGTGTGTGTGTGGGTGTGTGTGTGGGTGGACCAGTATTTTTTTCCCCCTGGTAAAATGGTGTACATTATTCGATTATATATATATATATATAATAATAATGATAACAATAATAATGAAATTATTGTGTACAGTGCTTGGGTGCACTACAACTCATCAAAGGTGCATGTATAGTATATAGAATAATATACAAATGTCAGGGAAGTGAATAGTGTATGAGTCATGATATACATGTGTGCGTGTGTATGGAGGGGGAATATTAGGTGTAGTGTTGGCAAATTTCAGGAAGCATGGAGGTTTTAAAGGATGCAGTGTCTGGACAGCTAATAACTGATGCAGGTAGTTTGCTCCATGTTTCAGCAACTCTGTGCATGAAAAAATGTTTCCAAATGTCATGGGAGCTGTGCTATTTTCTGACTTTGTTGGCATGCCCACGTGTGTTAGACACATGGAAATCAAAAAGGTACTCAGGGTTGTTGTTAGCAAGATGATTAATAATTTTGTGGGTGTTTACCAAGTCAGTTGCCAGACGTCGGAGCTTCAATGTATCCATGCCCAGGGAAGCAAGGCGTTTAGATTATGGATATTAGTCGCTTGGTTGCACGTCTCTGAACAGTTTCCAGGCAGTCAATGTTCTGAGCAAGATAGGGGTTTCAGACTGGTGATGTAAATTCTAAGTGTGGCCGCACCATAGCTATATACAGCTTTAAATAGATATCTGGAGAGCGGCTGACAAAGGTATTGCTGAGTGATGCTAAGACACCCTCGGCCTTCTTGACAATTTTAGAGACGTGCTTTGTCTAACGTAAATCGCTGCTGACAATAATGCCCAGGTCACGTTCACAAGAAGACTTGTTATTAGTGTTGTGGAGGGAGTATGTGGACGATGGGTTTTTACTCCCAAAATGCATGGTGGTACACTTGTCCACAGCCAGATTGAGTTGCCAGTCCATGATCCATTGTTGCATTGTGTCCAGGTAAGATTGCAGGCAAGATCTATAGTGTTCAGGATCTGTCCTTTTTATCTCAAGGTACAGTTTGATGTCATCTGCATATTTCAGTACTGTGGCATTCTTTAAGTTGACATCTATGTCATTAATATATGCCACAAACACAAGGGGGGCCAGAAAAGATCCCTGTGGTACACCAGATGACATCTCATACGGCGAGGAATGCTGTCCTAGAACCGTGACTACCTCTCTTCGACTGAGAATGAAGGACTTCAACCAGTTAAAAAGATCATCCTTCACACTCACTGCAGAGAGTTTTGCCATAAGTCTTTTGTGTGGCACAGAATTGAAAGCTTTAGCAAAGTCAAGGTAAACAACATCCACCCATGAACCGCCATCAGCGATCCGGGTGATATCTTCAAGAAACTCGATAAGTTGATCACAGCAGCTGGAGTTAGGGATAAATCCAAATTGCGAGGGCCGGATAAGACTGTGAGAGTTCGAGAAGTTCCAAAGTGTTTCTCTGACATAGGATTCCATCAGTTTGGCAATGCAGCTAGTAAGACTGACTGGATGATAGTTCACAGGTGATGTGCGGTCACCCTTTTTGTACAGAGGAATGACACTGGCACTTTTCCACTGTTCTGGAGTAGCACCGTTGTTCAGACAGAATTGGAAGAAGCGTGATAGCTGGTGCAGAAGGAAGTACCCACCACGTTTGAGAAACAGGTACGTAACACCATCAAGACCAGGAGAGGCATGGCTTCGTTTATGTTTAAGGCGACGTCGCAGCATTGCAGGTGAAAATTCCATACTTGTAATAGAATCCGATGTCAGAAGTGGTGGAGATGGTACACTCTGGTCTTCAATAGTGAAAATGCCTGCATAGCATTCAGCAATGAGTTCTGCGCATTCCTTGGGGTCATCAGCAACCTGGCTTGTGTGGGGATTGCTAAGAGGACCAACTGGAGAGTGAGGCTTCTGCTTTGAGTCAACATACTTCCAGAACACCTTACTGTCAGGGCTGGTTGCTATGCGCTGCTCAAATTGAAGCACTGCCTTTTTTGTCACCTGCTTGAGATGGTTGGATGATTTATTTCGCTTTTTCCTATTGATATCTGATTTATGCAGTTTGTACTCACGTTCATCATTACGACGTTCTTTCCTGGCAAGACGGACTGCTGCAGTCTCCCAAATTGCTCTTTTGGGATGTTTTTTCTGCTCACATGGCACCGATGCTGTCCATATTGCGTTCAGGATGTTCTGGAGTACAGTATTGCCATCTCCAGAGTCGTAAATTCAAGCCAGTTTGGACGTTACAGCTTGGTGCAGTAACAGTTCCAGTCTGCTTTATTCCAGTCAAAGTGAGCAGTTTGGAGATGGTTGTAGTTTTTGTTACTGCCCATGAGGGACAGATTGGCAATGATCATAGCATGATCAGAGTCACCTAAAAGTTCCTCAGTAGTAACACTAATGACCGTTTCAGGAGTAGTGGTGAAGAGTAGATCCAAAGTGTTGTCACCTCTTGTTGGGGAGGTGATTACTTGGGACCAATTCGAGTCCAGCACTAGCTCAAGGAAATCATTTGTACTTGCGGCCAACGAAAGGTTTCCCAGTCAATCTCAGGGTGATTGCAGTCCTCTGCAATAAAAACATAAATGGCTGTTTTCCTGGCAGCAGTTCTGAGGATATCACAAAGTTGAGTGTCCTGATGGTAATTTGGGGAATGGTAAACGACTCCAAGTAGAAGTGTTGACATGGTCATACGTATATCGCAGAAAAATACTTCTTGCTGCGATTGGTTCAAATCAACACAAGGAATTGCTGAAAAGTTTGACCGAATGTAGACCATTACACCACCACCACGACGATTAATGTGGTCTTTACGAAACAAGTTGTAGCCAATTATGCTGAAAACCCCATCACAGAGTAAGGAATGTGCCCATGTTTCTATGACTGTAATGAAGTCAGGGTTGATACTTTTGATGTAGGAGTCAAAAAGATGTATCTTATTGCATAGGCTACGTGCATTTAAGGACAACAATTTGTACCTTGATTCCAGTCCATGATTATGTGAAGGGATGGCAGATTGTTCTGATTTAGTTTCCTAGAGTTTTTCAGTTTTTTTTATTGTCAGTTGTTGTGGGTACAGTGTTTTAAGACCAGCTGGTATCTCTTTTCCATGTTTCACCAGCCTTAATAAACTTCCATATCTGCCCACCATCATATAGGCTGAAGCTTTCATGTTCTGCCGAATTGCGGTTTAATATATGTATATATATATTTATTTAGGTTTGTTGGTTCACCAGTGGATAGAACTGGTCATTCCGTATGGTCAATCCCGATGTAATATTATGGAGAGCACTCAACGTAATGCAACTCACCCGTCTTCGTTTGTGTAGTTAGTGGTGCGAGTACGGAGTTAATTATTATAAAATAACAGGAGGCTGGACTGGTGTAAATCCTTGAAAGGTTTATTATATTATGATCATCTCAATGACCGGGTTCAGTATGAATCCGGTGATATCATCAGGTATTCAAAATATAACAAAGGAATATAACAGATAAGATCCATGGGGGTGAAAAGACTCGAGAGCGGCCGACTATTGACTGACCAACGGTCAAAAATACAGATATAATATAGATATAAACACGTATAGTCTAACAAAATTCTTTCGTTGCACATCTGCAACATCGTCAGTGGTGCTATTATGTTCCTCCTGTTGTATCTGAAGATGGAGTAGATATACAATACAACAGGAGGAACATAATAGCACCACTGACGATGTTGCAGATGTGCAATGAAAGAACTTTGTTAGATTATATATATGTGTTTATATCTATATTATATCTGTATTTTTGACCGTTAGTCAGTCAATGGTAACATTGAGGACCGAATGAATTAACTGTGGAGATATAAAAGATACAGAAGCGAAAAATCAACCATACAGTGAGTGTGTTCTGTTATTATTTCTGGCAATATTATTACAACAATATGACCCTCCCCAAGTCCCAAGTATAACAATATTTGTTTCGACACACGATTTCATATCAAAAACCTCGCAAAACAAATATATATATATGTATGTATATATATATATATATATCTATATATATATATATTTCCCGTATGAGCAAGACAAGGTCAGCCGACTGGACACTGCCTGTCCACAACAGGACAACCCGTCTAACCCATGCTAGCATGGAAGAACGGACGTAAAACGATGATGATGATGATGATGATATATATATATTTATATATATATATATATATATATATATATATATATATATATATATATATATATATATATATATATATATATATATATGACAATCAATGTTGGCACAATTTTAAACATATCTTTCTAGTAGTGTTATGTGGCATTGTATGAGTAATTGTGAAGCCTATCATATAACAATGAGATGATGTTTAAGAAGGGTCATCTTACTTATCTTATTTTGTATACTCAATGTATAAGTGCCTGGTGGAACATCTAGATGATGACACATCTAAAACAAAGAAACAGGTTCCTCTAGAAGAGGAAGTCATGATAATATAGAGGAAATTAATTTCATGTAAGGGTATGTGTGGGTATGTTTTAATGTGAGTGTTAGTTTTTGTTTAAAAGCAGCAAGTCATTAACCATTTAACATTTACATTACTCTATATTTACTATTTTATTTTTGTGGTAAAGGCCTTACCTTACATAAAAAGCTATGAGATATCTATTTGTATAAACATAGTTCAACATTAGAAATGGCAAAGTTTTATTTGTTTAACGCTGATATATATATATATATAGTCCTATATGAGAGAGACACAGTCACCCGACCAATCTTGCCTCAAGTGGGATAATTCCCGTCTAACCCATGCTAGCTTGGAAGATAGACGTTAAACGATGATGATGATGATGATATATATATATATATATATATATATATATATATAATAAAATATTGATGCAATTCCATTCAAGAACTCAACGTACTTTTCCCACATAGGAATGATGAAGTATTTATAGAATAATGAAATACCAAGTAGTTTAGGTATTAAAACTCCTGTATTGAAAGGAATTTTGATGACAGCAGAGGTCACGTAATTCCGTGTTAAATCCAATGCCATGGTCTCATCAGACAGCATCTTACATAATAAGGTTACTTATATTAGGCAATCCATATATATATATATAGGAAAAGAGTCAGGACCCCGACAGCTGAAATCCGGTCTTTTCGACAGCTAGATGCGAACATTGTTTGGATCTAGCTGTCAAAACGACCGGAGCTCAGTGTTCGGGGTCCTGACTCTTTTCCTATTACCCACTCTACTACCCTAAGTATCGAGTACTCTGGTGCGTTATGGTCCACCTGGTTTTAACCATAATTTCTTTGTTATATATATACATAGCTTGGGGATCTTTTGCTGCTGGTTGCTTCTGATAGGAACCTCTGGAAGATGTGTTTGAGGACCCTGCATCCACAACCCTCTCGGGAATAAGTGGGCAAAGAAGACCTTCATTTATATTTTCATGTAAGAACCTGTGATAAATTATGCTCCAAACACCAGTTTAACCCTTTTCATATCAAACCACCTGAAGCCATTCCATATTCTATGATACAAAACTCTTTATTTTAAAATGTTTATATTTATATCTAAAACCCTTCCTTCATCATTTTATATAAGAAACTTTAAGTTACATTCCAAACCCTAACTTAATAATGGGAAAGATTGTTATAATAGTAAATCCTTCCAAATTTATGAGTATTTTAAAAATTATTTGAAAATCATAGAAAAAAAGAAAGAAAGAGAAAAAATGAAAGAGTGAGTGTTAGAGAAAGGGGAGATCATAAGACTATGTGTCCCTGTACCATATCTCATTTGACCCGCAGACAAAATAGTGAAGGCTTAGCTGTAGGCACTGTTGAGACCTCTTGTGTTCTCAGTCCATGAGCAAGGAGCCCCATAAGGTAGAGTGGCTGATGCAGTGGGTGTTGCTGGCTGTTCTTCGTAGCAATGCTTTTGCCATCATAGAAAGTGTCTTCTATTTAAAATATGGTGAATAAAACTGATTGTAACATTTGTTTTTTTTTTATATTTCTACTCTCCTCCCTTCTCTTTATATATATATATATAGAAAACCTGCATTTGGATTTTACCATCATTTCCACTTGGGTCCAGGTCTGTTTATATCATTTATTTTGTTTGACCTGTTTAGCTTGACTTGTTTTTTGGCTTAGGTGGTTAATGCCTTCTTGACCACTTTTCAGTTTGTATGGCGTTTTAACATATTGTTTAGATCTAGTTTTTCTTAACTATTGGAGCGCTTGCCAGCATTTCTACGATTTTGCGTTTCGTTTCACTTTTTCTACCAGCCGAAATATATATATATAATAGTAATAATAATAATAATAATAATAATAATTGTTTCTACTTTTGGCACAAGGCCAGCAATGACCCAGCACATTACTGGTACTTTATTTATAATAATAATAATAATAACAATTATTGTGTCCCGTGCTCAAGTGCACTACAACTCATCAAAGGTGCATATATAGTATATAGAATAATATACAAATATCAGGAAAGTGAACAGTGTATGAGTCATGATAAACACACAAACACACACACATATGTACATGTGTATGGAGGGAGAATATCAGGTGTAGTGTTGCCAATTTTCAGGAAGCATGGAAGTTTTGAAGGATGCAGTGTCCCGACAGATAACAACTGATGCAGGTAGATTGTTCCTTGCTTTAGCAACTCCAAGCGTGAAAAAATGTTTCCGAAAGTCATTGAAGCTGTCCTGTTTTCTGAATTTGTAGGCATGCCCACGGGAATTAGACACATGGAATTCAAAAAGGTGCTCAGGGTTGTTGTTGGAAAGATGGTTAATAATTTTGTTGGTGTCTACCAAGTCAGTTGCCAGACATTGAGAGTTTTAATGTATCCATGCCCAGGGAAGCAAGGCATTCAGAGTATGCTAGATGCCTGATGGAGGATATATATAAATATATATCATCATCATCATCATCGTTTAACGTCCATCTTCTACGCTAGCATGGGTTAGGCGGTTTTGTTCCATTGGAAGCGTCTCAGGCAAGTTTTTTTTACAGCTGGATGCCCTTCCTAACACCAACCACATCTACAGTGTGGACTGGGAGCCTTTTCACCGTGTCTCCTACACGAACACCTTACAGTGTGGACTGTTGTGTCATCGACACAGTGGGCGGAACGGGAGAGGGAGGATGAGGTAGGGTGTGGCGGTAAGGGGTACATTGAGTTAAGAGGTGCCTACTGACTGTAGGTTTGTATGCAAATATATATATATATGTGTGTGTGTGTGTGTGTTTGTGTGTATACTTTGTAGTTCCTTTTCCCATTTCATATGCCATGTTTTGTATTGTATGTAGGCGTCCTTAAGGTCAATAAAGCTAAGATTATTGTTTTCATACTTTTTCTTTTATTTAAAATATTTCATTTTTACCTGAGCTACGCAGAGATAAACTTACCTGTAATCAATGCAGACTTTGAGATCTGATGCACGTACTTATGAGAGAGGAATGAGGCTAGGATAATGGAGGTGGAGAGGGTAAAGGTGGAATAGAAGAATGGACTGAATCGGATTAACACAATTATTATAATGATGATAATAATAGTGTTAATGGTGGTGGTGATGGGGTGGTGGTAGTACTAGTGTTGGTGTTGGTGGTAGTGGTGGTGGTGATGGGGTGGTGGTAGTAGTAGTGTTAGTGTTGGTGGTGGTGGTGATGGGGTGGTGGTAGTAGTAGTGTTAGTGTTGGTGGTCGTGGTGGTGGTGATGGGGTGGTGGTAGTAGTAGTGTTGGTGTTGGTGGTAGTGGTGGTGGTGATGGGGTAGTGGTAGTAGTAGTGTTGGTGTTAATGGTGGTGGTGATGGGGTGGTGGTAGTAGTAGTATTAGTATTGGTGGTCGTGGTGGTGGTGATGGGGTGGTGGTAGTAGTAGTGTTGGTGTTAATGGTGGTGGTGATGGAGTGGTGGTAGTAGTAGTGTTGGTGTTGGTGGTAGTGGTGGTGGTGATGGGGTGGTGCTGTTGGTGGTGGTAGTAGTAGTGTTGGTGTTGGTGGTAGTGGTGGTGGTGATGGGGTGGTGCTGTTGGTGGTGGTAGTAGTAGTGTTGGTGTTGGTGGTAGTGGTAGTGGTGATGGCAGTGGTGGTGTTGTTAGTGCCAGTACATGTGGTGGTGATGCTGCTGCTGTTAGTGTTGGTAGTGGTAGTGGGGGTAGTAGCAGTAGTGGTGGTGGTGGTGTAAGTGATGGTGCTGATACTGGTGGTGGTAATGGTGGCAGTAGTGTTGTTGCTGCTATTCGTGGTAGTGGTATTGGTGGTGGCAGTGGTGGTGTTGTTGGTGGTAGTAATAGTGTTGGTGGTAGTGGTATTGGTGGTGATGCCATTGGTGAACTGAAGGCATAAGAGGAACCAAATGCTGTGTGCAGGAGAGGAGATTATGTTGGTATGGACATGTGATGCATATGAAGGATGAGAGCTGCATAAAAAGGTGCAGAGCGCTCAAAGTCGATGGAAGCCTTGGGGTGGGGAGACCCAGGAAGACTTGGGATGAGGAGATAAAAGTTGACTTTGCCCAATTACACCTTTCAAAGGTGATGATGATACAGGACCGAGATTCCTGGCGTTACACAGTAATATAGAAGACCCACCTTTGTATGGGCACAGGTTGTAGCTGTAGCATATATACAGAACACTATAAAGTGGTTGTGTAGATGTCACAACAAAAAGCACCCAGCCCACACTCTAGAGTGGTCATGTAGGTCACAACAAAAAGCATCCAGTCCACACTATAAAGTGGTTGTGTAGATGTCACAACAAAAAGCACCCAGCCCACACTCTAGAGTGGTCATGTAGGTCACAACAAAAAGCATCCAGTCCACACTATAAAGTGGTTGTGTAGATATCACAACAAAAAGCACCCAGCCCACACTCTAGAGTGGTCATGTAGGTCACAACAAAAAGCATCCAGTTCACACTATAAAGTGGTTGTGTAGTGTCACGACAAAATGCACCCAGCCCACACTATAAAATGGTCATGTAGGTGTCACAACAAAACGCATCCAGTCCACACTGTAGAGTGGTCATGTAGATGTCACGACAAAAAGCATCCAGTACTCACTGTACATGAAGTTGGTATTAGGAAGGGCATCTAGCTATAGAAACCACCCCGAAATCAGTTCTGTATGAGGAAGACATGATCACCTTACCTAGCATTATCCACAACAGGACAACTCATCTAACCCATGGGAAAATGGATATAAAACGATGAAACCTTCACCTCACATATCCTAGATTAAAAGCTGTCAAACATCCAGAAGTATGGTAAAAAATACATATGATGCATCCAATTCCTCTTATGCTGAGTTTTCTTCTCAGTTTGCTTATGCAGCCAAGGACCATGTTTCACTGCTATGTAGCATTGCTGTTTGCTCACAGGCATCATACAGCTTACCCTTCACTCTGAGAGAGAAGCCCTTTGTTGTCAGCAGAGCTATCACACTTTCAGAGCACTCTCCTCCACTGGTGATTACACTGTGCACCTTATAGAATTTCTGCCCACCTCTTTCTGACATTGAATAAGGCGACTTTCTTGTTGGTATCGGTACTCTTTCTTACTTATAAAGACTTTTGTCTTTGCTAAGTCTACTTTTAGGCATTTCAACTGTAGGTATTCTTCCATACTTGAAAATTTGCTTCAAATTCAGATATAAGGACTAAGTGATCAACATACAGGAGTTCTCATGGGGTGCCAGGTTTATACCCCCCAGTGATGGTCTAGGGACAATAATAAACAGAGGTGGACAGAGTAATGAGCCCCTCCTGCACTTCAAATTCATGATTCTATTCATTGCCAATTCTCACTTTGCTGGTTGCACATTTGTACATGCTTTACACAGCCCTCATAGGCCATTCATCTACACCTAACTTCCTAAGTGCCCACCGAATTACAGAGGATGGGATCCTGTTGAGGGCCTTCTCAAGATCTACAAATACCAGGTAGAGGGTATCAGTGATATATTTGTATATATATGAATCATCATTATCATTGCTTTATGTTCATTTTTCCATGCTTGCATGGGTTAATGGGTTTTTTCCAACACATCATCCCGGATTTTAGAATAAATGCTTTGCATCTCTGTATGTGGTAAGAGACGACTAAAAGGGTTTGGTGTCTGGAATGGCATCTGGCTGTAAAATGTTTCAGAACATTCTGCCCAACCCTTACCAGCAAGGAAAAGTGGATGTAAAAACAATGATGATGATGGCACACACACACACATACACATACACAAATATGAATGTATACATTTCATTTCTGTGACATTAAGCATCCACTTACTTTAATTTTCCTCCTCTCCTTCCTCTTGCAACTGCTGCCCCTCTTCCTCTACCGACTACCATCTATTTTCTCTACAATCTTGCTCTTTTGTCTCCATTACTTCTTCCTCCTTCAAATTTCTATTTGATCTGAAGTGGTGTTCTAAGTGGAGATCGGTTATATTTTCAAAATTGCATGAAATCTAACCTACAAATTATACAGTCATACATACATACATATTGCAAAACAAATAATATATATATATATAAAGGATAACAAAAAATCGTTAAAGGTAATCCAATTAGAGGTTGTGAATACTTCTTATTATGGATAGTTTTAGCGTACGGCGTTGCTTGACTCAACAAGAGGTTTACGTAGATGGCGAGTTTATGATTTAACTTGTATTCCTATGTAAGTTTATCTTAGAATAATATAATTGAAAAAGTGGAGAATAACATGGTCAACAGTACAAAAAAGGGGATTTATTTGCAGTCTAACAATTGTTTCACTGATAGAGTTGTCTAAAAATTGCTGAACACTAAAATTAGTGCCACTCAATTTTAAATACGATGTTAACTCTATTAGATCATCGGAAACTGATCAAAACATATATCTGTAACCGTCAAATTTACAAATTCAAATTACATCATCAATAATAATATTAATAATAAAGATATAGAGAGAAAAGGAAGAAGAAAGGGAGATAGATACAGTAAAGAAAAAAAGGAAAGGAAGGAAAAAGAAGACGAAGGAAAAGGAAAAAGAAAAAGAGAAAGAAGAAGAAAAGGAGAAATTATTATAGATAGAAATATAAAGAGAGGAAGATATATAGAATATGATGGTATATAGATGAGAGACAAACGTAAATAAGAATAAACGAATGATAGAGAGAAGAGAATATATCGGGCAGTAAGCGATATATTTACAAACTGTGCGGTTTTATGCCCTATAGAATGGAAATAGCCATCTGAAGAGCTGATCTTTCCATTGGAAATTCTCTGAATTTCCAATCTTTTGTGAAGCGAAACCGTCGGTAACAGCATTTTGAACAGGTGAATATTTAAATCGTATTTTAATTTATTTAAAAGATTGTTTAATACTTGCTTGTTCCGCTCATCTCGTTTTTGACCCGCACGGGTCACCCACCGGCAACGGAACGGGCTGCGGCGTGCGGGGGAAAATGGTACTACACCGCACGCCTTGAGATATAACAGTACCAATGACCGAGATAGAGACATAGATAACAACATAGGCAGCAATAGTAATAGCTTTACTTCAGGAACTAGGAGCGACTGTGACAGAAAATGCAACTGTCGTGACAGGGGAGGCTACCCTCTCAGGGGAAACTGCCTGACTGATAAGGTTATTTATAGGTGCACCCTAACTAGCCATAATGGAGTTAAACACTATATAGGGGCCACCTCTGGCCAGTTCAAAACAAGATTTAGAACATATCTCCACTCTTTCAGGAACAAAAAACTAATGCACTCCACGTCACTTGGCAATTACGTCACTACATTAAAAGACGCCAACATCAGCTTCTCCACACACTGGGATATTGTCGGTGGGACTGCATTCTACAATTTCAAGAGGAAGTGCCAGCTTTGCCTCATGGAGCTTTACTACATCATAAAAACACCCCACGAGCTCATAAACAGCAGAACCGAATCAGTCATAAACTGTAGGCACCGAATGCAAGCGTCTTACTTCGGGTGGGAAGCGACTGCGGCATGAAAACTATAAACTGAGTCCCCCTGCCCAAACCATAACACTCTGGTGGGCAAGCGGTGTAAACAAACATCTGTGAACTAAATATACATCCCAGACCCGGCTCGAACCGGCATTAGTAAAGCAGCACCCACAAAATAATAAATATGCATCCCAGATCTGGCTCGAACCGGCATTAGTAAAACAGCACCCACAAAATAATAACGTAAAACACCATCATGTGAATGGGTAAAAAAGCCAGTGGGACAAGATTATTCGAGAACCGGCCAGAGTTACTCCCCCCTGCTCTGCGGTAATAACTGTTTCTACTTTTGGCACAAGGCCAGCAATTACCCAGTACATTACTGGTACTCTATTTTATCGACCCCGTAAGAATGAAAGGCAAAGTGAACCTCGGCGGGATTTGAACTCAGACCGTAAAGCATGGCGTCCGACTATCTACCGATACTGCCAATCCACCGGCGGTAATAACAACACACGCACTTAAGCGAAGAATAAACTCTGATGTGAATTTAACCTTAAAACCTCTCCTGGGTCGCGTACTGATCATTTTTTTGTTTTCCATGCCCTTGATAAGCCCGTTCTGGGCGAAACGTACTTAGGGGCATTGTTATATAAACATGTTTTAACGGTATATACTCCTTTGTATTCTTTTCTTTTATATATATATATATATATATATATATATATATATATATATGCAAAAGTTTTATTTAAAATTGTTGGGTTACAACAAGTAAATATTTTATAACTGATATAAAGCACTCGACAAGTTTTTGGAGTAGATATACGATATTAAACAAATGGAAACTATATTTATAAAACCATATTTATTTCATTATACATATTTCGGGGATACCATATTAAAAATATGGCATGCCTTCGTCAGATAAAATACAATATATAAACAGTTTTATAAATAATTTTGACGTACCATAAATATGAGCGACCATTATGTAGGAAGTTGGAAACCAAACCAACTTCCTACATAATGGTCGCTCATATTTATGGTACGTCAAAATTATTTATAAAACTGTTTATATAATGTATTTTATCTGACGAAGGCATGCCATATTTTTAATATGGTATTCCCGAAATATGTATAATGAAATAAATATGGTTATATAAATATAGTTTCCATTTGTTTAATATCGTATATATATATATATATATATATATATATATATATATATATATATATATATATATATATATATATATGGGATAACAAATTATCGTTATAGGTAATCCAGTTAGAATACTCCGCGTCGTGGATAGTTTTAACGTACGGCTTTGTTTGACTCAACAAGATGTTTCCATAGTTATGCAGCGAGTTCGTGGTAATTTCTATGCAGGTTATACTTGGAGTAATAATAGTTAAAGAAAGGAGAGTAACATGGTTGGCTGATCAACGAAACAATTGTCAGTAATTTAAATAAAGCCCTTATTGTACAGCAAACCATGTTACTCTTCTTCCTTTAACTATATATATATATCGTGGCGAAAGGTAACCTGGAAAGCAGGGCATGCAGTCCAATCGCCATGGCGGAAAGTGGTGGAGTGTGTGCTGTCTTTTTATGTGTCTAGGATTTAGTAAGCAGTCAAAATTCTGCTTGCCCCAAAGCTGTCGTGTGTTTGTGTGTACGTGTGTGTGTGTGTGTGTGTTTTCTTTTTATGTGTCTACAATTTAGTAAGCAGTCAAAATTCTGCTTGCCCCAAAGCTGTCGTGTGTATGTGTGTGTGTGTGTGTTTGTGTGTATGTGTGTGTGTGTGTGTGTGTTATCTTTTTTTGTGTCTATACGTTTTAGTAAGCAGCCAAAATTCTGCTTGCTTCAAACGACGCAATTGATCAACTCAAGATTTTATAACGCAAGCACTGAGCCTTCGCCCCTGATATATATATATATATATATATATATATATATATATATATATATATATATATATATATATATTAGAAAGTGAGGTTTTTTTTTACAAAATGAAAAATAACCGAGGTGTCCTACACGAGTGAAAGTGTAAAGAAAAAAAGATGAAATCGAAAATGCAACTGGAGTCTTATTTAAAAAAATATATATATATTTATTTGATTCCTTTACCGGTTTCGCAGTTCTTCTGCTTTTCAAAAGTAGAGTTGAGATGGAGGGTCTGTGGTTTTTCTCACATGTGAGAAAAACCCAGCACTCACTGTAAATGAGGTTGGTGTTAGGAAGGGCATCAAGCCAGAATCAGTTCCTGTATGAGCTAGACAAGGTCAGCTGACTGGACATTGCCCACAACAGGATAACCCGTCTAACCCATGTTAGCATAGAAGAACGGACGTAAAACGGTGATGATGATATATGTATATATATATATATACACGCACACACATATATATATTTATTAAAATAACAGATTAAAGTTTAAGCAATGAATCGCTGCTTTCACCCTTAACGGGATCTTCTGAAACTAAAAAAAAAATCAATCTGTGAACGCAGTCTTCACATTTATTATTATTACTATATATATATATATTAGCAGATTTACCCGGCGTTGCTCGGGGTTTGAAATTATGCTAAGAATATACAGCTAGGAAGTAAAAGAAGAACATTATTTGTCCCCAACCTGTCAAAATAAGCAGAAGTCTTCAATAATCAATGCAAACGAATATTTAGTGCAATCTTTGTACACATAAAACTATGCTGATAATGAAGGAAAACACTGAAGAGGATGTAGTTATACAAATGATTAAAGACAATACACATTGCAAATCTTTAAAAAAACAGGAGTTTTGCTAAAGTACAAAAAGTTGTAATGAAAGCTGAGTTGTCTACAAACAAAAAAAACAATGAGAGTAGAATAAGAGAAAATCTATTCTTTGAGAGCATCCTTTGCTGTGCATGGTTAAATTTTTAACTTATCTCGTCGACTGCCAACTCGTGAGCAGGCAACTTAGAATTGTCCGTGCGAAAAGCAAGGTTCATCCAAGTGAATTCCAGCGACGGACAGAGTTTGACCTTGCGACTTGTTTATGGACATCGCAAAGGCAACACGAAGGGGAAATTGGGTTCGGCGAAAGGAGAAGGGAGTATCCACGCCTGATGTAGTCAGGCTAATTTTTGTTATTATCACATCCTCGCCTTTTCCACATCCGGATAAAATGGTAGCGTCAATACTAAGTGGAG
>OZ024747.1:86435094-86450094 GCA_964016885.1 Eledone cirrhosa
GCACATATCCTCCCTTCGTTAATTTTCAAAATTTTTAATTCATACAGTATCTTCCAACGGTTTTCAACCTCTCTATGTAAAAAATATATCTCCTCTCAGTTATAAAAACTATCTCTTTCTCTATATCACCCATCTCTCCCTCTCATCTCCTTCCCTTTTCATCCTTTCCACTCCCCCCTCTCTAAATAAAATATTTTTTCCCAATATCACACATCAATCTAAAACCACTTTTCATATGTTGATTTAAAACTGCACTATCCACAAGTGTTTTTTAGCCTTCATATCATGTTCTCCTGTTTTATCTGATGAAAACACAAATATTATTGCATGATGATGTTTGTTTTTGAAATGCGCATAATAAAATACATGGAACTCCTTTAACCATCTTTTGATCTTATATTATATATATATATATATATATATATATAATATAACAAGGCGGTGCCCCAGCATGGCCTCAGCCGGATGGCTGAAACAGGTAAAAGAGTAAAAGAGTAATATATATATACATATATACACAGTTCAAGAGTAACCAATCTTAAAGAGAGAGATGGAGATAGTAGAGGAGATATGAGAGGAGAGATTGGTGAGTTAGTTAGAAGCCGAAGCGTAAAGGTATGTGCTCAATGTGCAATATGCAGTAGAAAGCAGCTAGGTGGCTGGGTTCATGCAGAAGTTAGGTGCACAGAGCTGGAAATATTCATTAGTTAAGCAAAACAAGACCACAAATTTCACAAGGAAGACATTATTAAAAGATTGTCAACATATTTTAGTTTGATGTAAGGAATGTAGAGAATAATAATAATAATATTAATAATAATAATGTCCGTTTACAATTGTTTCGCTACTCCATATAATATTTCTGGATCAGATGACTATATATCATAATTGATCTGGTTCAGTTGAAAATAATTAACATATTTAAGAAACAGAGTGGCTCATCGGAACTTCAAAGGAATATAAATTAAAATAATGGGATAATGTTACATAATATAATGTTCCATATATTGGTTTATACCATGGTGTCTTGGTTGCATCAGCTGTCAGCCATAATCAAGCAGTATTCATCTGTCGAGGCTGCATTGTGTGAGATCTGCCTATGGCTGACAGCTGATGCAACCAAGACACCATGGTATAAACCAATATATGGAACATTATATTATGTAACATTATCCCATTATTTTAATTTATATTCCTTTGAAGTTCCGATGAGCCACTCTGTTTTTTAAATATGTTAATTATTTTCAACTGAACCCGATCAATTATGATATATAGTCATCTGATCCAGAAATATTATATGGAGTAGCGAAACAATTTTCTCCTTGGTCACTCCATTCGATTAGTTCACTTCGTTTTTGCCTCTTTCCTTTTTTCTCTTTCTTCCTCTCTCTTCATTATCTTATCTGTTCTTCCCCTCAGGGCCTTTTGTGTGATAAAAGGCCTTGGGCACGCTGCTGATTGATTTCGATGTCCTGTTTTAAGTGCCGAAACATCTATGATCTGCAGTTAACAGCTGATGAAGGGTTTCTTCTCTTGTTTCGTCCATATTACCATCTTAAACTATATATATATTTATATATGTGTGCGTGTGTATCAGTGTCTGCATATATATTTACTGTGTTTTTATATCTAGTTCAACAAAAAGTGACAAAAGATTTGATACGCCACCCTCTCCTCAATGTAAAAACCTTGTTTGATGTTAAAATACTTAATCAAGAAACTTACATTAAAAAAAAAGACAGTTTAATTAATAATGCAGCTTTAAATTTACTATATTAGGTAAAATTATAAGACAAATATTCAACTTGCTCCCCTAAGGAAACTATGCCTAATTGGAATGGAAAGAAAAGGGCCTTCTCTGATCATGACTGACTGACTATCGGTTTGCCTTTCTAAGCTACAATCCCAAATAAGGTGTTTTTTGGAAGATTAGCAGTTGTTCATGTATATCATTATCCCTTCTTCTCAATAATAAACTGTTGTCCAAGAGAAAGATAAGGGTTGATACAGCTTGGTACTAGTACCATTGCAGCTCAACGTTTTCAGTTGAGTGTACTGGAACAACATGAAATAAAGTGTTTTGCTCAAGAACACAATGTGCTACATAATTCGGGAATCAAAATCACAATCTTACAATCATGAGTCCAGCACTCTAACCCCTTAGCTACATTCTTTCACTTTTCTGTTAATAATAGCAACCAAATTTCCCTTAAGTCACACCCTTCTGTCTTGAGGAAGGAAGGTCCTAGATACACTGTGTTTGAAAACAAACCAGCGAGGAGGCATCTACATGCTAGAAATTGTAACCAAATCTCCTTCAAATCCCATTGGATAATATAGTCAGGAAGAAGAAGGAAGATTAGATTAAATAGAAATCAGCAACAGTAACAACAACACTGACAATAGTATTGACAACAATGCTTAGAAGAAGTACAACAATAGCAACAACAAAAATAACAACAGCAGATATTAAACTATAGCAGAAATACCTCGAACAACAATAGTAGTAATAACAGTTGCAACATCAGTAACATCATCATCATCATCATCATCAACAACAACACCTAGATTAGCAGCAGCAGCATCATAATTACCACCACCACATTCACCCCCCCCCCCATCAACAACAGCATCAGCAACAGTGAGAGGATTAGAAAAATAAAGATATATCTACCTATACAAAAAAATAAATACAATAAGTAACATACACACACACATGCACAAAAGATACACACACACATGCACACTGTTAATCACAAACACATTAATATCTTGTCACACGCACACACACATGTACCAAGAAACAAAATTTCACCTGTCTAACAACAGGCTTATTTATAATACTACTAGTAATATTAAAAGCAGTGTCAGAGCTTGAACAGATTTTAAATACTCATGATGGAAAGGAGTAAAGTACTTCATTTATGCAGCGAGTGACTTGATTGTAAGATAACTGTAAGTGAAAGAGACCCAAACTCTTGGCTGTCAAGGTCTCTATATATTTATCTATCTATCTATATATATCTCCCCTTTTCTCTCTGTCTCTCTCTCTCTCTCATTTATAGTATATATATATATATATATATATATATATATATATATACACACACACACACACACACATATATATATATATATATATATATATATATATATATATATATATATATATATATATATGTGTGTGTGTGTGTGTATGCATATATGTATATGTATATATTTCACACACTCATCATCACCACCAACAACAACAATAAAAACAAGAGATCATATCTACAGACTCCAAGTGGTGAGATTGATTGTTGCACAATGAAACAGCTATGACTGAGAATCAAACCTGGGGTGGCTAACTTAACTCATGGATTAAGCTATTCTTGCACATCAGGCCCTTCACTGCTGCAAACATTAACACCATTTATAAAACAACAGCTGGTTATAAACTAATGTTTATTGGTACAGGAAAGGAGTACATTCATGTTTCTTTGTTTTCTTTTTTCTTTCTCTTTTCCTCCCTCTTTACAACACTAAAGTTAAGACCATGAGGCCACACCAATAAATGCACCCTCTCTTTACAACACTAAAGTTAAGACCATGAGGCCACACCAATAAATGCACCCTCTCTTTACAACACTAAAGTTAAGACCATGAGGCCACACCAATAAATGCACCCTCTCTTTACAACACTAAAGTTAAGACCATGAGGCCACACCAATAAATGCACCCTCTCTTTACAACACTAAAGTTAAGACCATGAGGCCACACCAATAAATGCACCCCCTCTTTACAACACTAAAGTTAAGACCATGAGGCCACACCAATAAATGCACCCTCTCTTTACAACACTAAAGTTAAGACAACACCAAAATACACACCCATATTTACAACACTAAAGTTGATATACACAAGTCCACATTAAGGCTACACCTCCTCTTTACAAAATCTAAAGTCGAGACCATGAGACCACGCCATCAACACCCCCCCCCCCTCTTTACAACACTAAGGTGCTATAAAACTGATTGAGACCACAAGGATTCTCAGTGATTTAAATCTTAACATTCTGAACAGTATGAAACCATACTAGCAAGACAGTCTTGAAAAGTACTAAACAGTACTATAACTGCATCACTTTATAATTAAAGTCATTAGTTTAATACTGCAAATTCTCACAATGATCTATCTACTATTAAAAGATAGTGTAAACAGTTGAATGAACAAACCTGTTTTTAGGTATTTTCTGCCATATCATTACAGGATGTTAAGAGTTAATGGAACATACTAAAATTAAAATTCTGATGTACAGACAATGATACACAGAAAAATACACACTTATAACAAACACATCATAATTCACCCCAACCCCACTGTGAGATAACCCTGCCCTGCTGGCTGTCATAAGATCCCCATAGCAAAACTATTGAGAATGACTGTGAGAGAGGCAAAGTTTGAGTCTTTACATAAAGGTAAGAGAGCAAGTGGTTTGTTTGTTCCAGTATCACTATCATTGATACTTACCCACCTATAACAAATCAACACACCCACCTCATTAAACAATACATATATACAAACGAAATACACACACACACACACACACACACACATGTATGTATGGAACTAGCTGTTGAAATAGCAACAGGCTCAGCCATCGAGGACCTGACTCATTCATATATATATATATATATATATATATATATATATATATATATATATATATATGATGTGCACTGCTTCCTCTTTCTCTGTCTCTTTCTTTCCTTTCACTATTGCCCTATCCATTTATCTAGCTACCTTTAAACTGAACAATGATAACATCACAACGATGACACCACCACCACTACTATCAACACTAGCAGCAGCGAAAGAGCAAAAAATAATTTTCATACATTTCTTTCGAAAAACAAAAAGGCATTTAAAAACAACAACCCAACACCTCCTAAAAATATACTTGTAGAAAGGGTGTAAATAAAGTAAAATGGAGCCTTTGTAAAGTTATATGGATATATATTTGAATTTAACCAGAGAAACAAACGGATACAACTAATCTAACTTGTGTCAAGTGTCATGCTGAGTCAAATGTCCACTTTGGAAATTCTTAACAATGACCACTTCATATAAACATTTCAGAAAAACTCAGTAGATTTTCA
Source organism: Eledone cirrhosa (assembly GCA_964016885.1). NCBI lineage: Eukaryota > Metazoa > Mollusca > Cephalopoda > Octopoda > Eledonidae > Eledone > Eledone cirrhosa. Next base: position 86,440,236 of record OZ024747.1, read on the forward strand.
AACTATTTTTTCAAACTTTCACAAACATCACCACTTTATATACAAATTATTATTTTTGTTAGTAGGGGTAGTAGTAGTATTTTAAAAGATTTTTTTAATTATATATATATGGCAGGTCTGGCCTTGCTTCAAACAATCTAGTTTGAAGCGAGCAACCCTCTATTGGAATTGTACCATAAATTTATATCTATAACTACATCTATATCTACTCTGCACATAAATATGTATTGAGTACTGTCTGATTTATGCTCTTTCCAGTCTTTGAATAAATAAGTACCTCCCTCACACACAAACACAAAGTGACATATACAAACATACACATATAACACTCATATATATATAGTAATAATAAATGTGAAGTCTATAAATATAGAAGAATATATAGACACAGATATATAACGAGATAGATAGATATATCTCCACTGATATGCAGTTATAGAAATATTTATGTTTCTCTTTGAAATTGCTAAACATGGAAGTAAAAGCTATTGTGATACATTTGGGATTAATCTACCTGGGATTACTGCTGCCAAAAGTCATGGGAGAAGACAATTCTGTAAGTAAAATGTTTATATTAACTTTCCTTCTAATATTGCAGTTGTTGCTGAGTTGTGTGACATGGTGGTGTTGTGTATAGTCTGTTATGGTGTAGTGTTGTACAATATACTCTATTTTACATTAACCCTTAGTGCTAGTGCCATGTTAAAATGCATCCAGCTGTAGAAACCATGCTAAAAATTGAATGTATGAGCAAGATGGGTTTCTTTGACTTGTCTAGTCTTGAACCGTGATATCTCATAAAACCCATGGACATAAAATGATGATGAGCATAATGGGATGAGGATTGATGATAATGATGGTGGTGGTGGTGATGATGATGTTGATGATGATGATATATATATATATACAGTTTTCCCATGTTGAAAAAACGCGAATATTGGATATGGTCCATAAAAATGTCTATAAACATCAAAACATAATGTAAAATATAGGCTGGCAAATATGGTATATTGTTATTGATAATTTAGCATTAAAAAACATGAAAGAATATATGTTGCCTCAAAAAAAGCCATAAAATATTGTAGAAGATATTTACGATTCCGCGAATATGTGGTGGTTTCCACAAACAATTAGGTTCTAAGGAAAATTTCACGAATAACTGGGATCACAAATGCCAGGAGTACACTGTATAAATATCTATATATCTATATATCTATATACATATATATATATATCTATCTATATATATATATAGATATATATATATAGATATATCATCATCATCATCATCATCGATTAACGTCCATCTTCCACGCTAGCATGGGTTAGATATATATGTGTACATGTGTGTGCGTATTGACTATCCTTTTGATAACAACTAAATATATATCTTGAAGATTCATATGAAAGATGCAAGCACTATATTCAAATTATACATGTTTTATTATTATTGTTTTCACCCAACTGATAATTAATATCTTATTACATCTCCACATAATTATAGTTTATCAATATATACATATATATATTGATAGTCTGCAGTACTTGGACTAGGAAGACCACAAATCAAAGAAGTACTCGACACATGGTATGATCAGAGTGGGTATATTAGTAAAAGTAGAGGATCTACCATGAGCTTGGCTGTTTCAGCTAGTTACTTCTAGCCTTCATCAGGAAAATTTCTCGAATTTCGATATGTATATATTTATATATATATATATATATATATATACATATATATATATACAAACATCATCATCCCCATTTTTATGTCTGTTTTTCCATGCTTGAATGGTTTGGACTACATATATATATAATAATGAAGTCAGTGTATTTGAATATTACATCATTTTATTGATTATCTTGTTACTGTTATATATATTTCAGTGGTATCTATTATATAATAGATACAACCTATATATATATATATATATATATATATATATATATATATATATATATATACAAGGTGTCCATAAAGTCCACATGCAATTTAAAATACTTGTAGCTTTGTAACTATATTTGTTAGAAGCAGCCTGTAAAAAAGGATAAGAAAAAAGTATTTAATTTTTTATTGAAATTGTTAATTTTCAACATGTCTACCATCATAACTAATACAAAGAGTAATATGATTCTGTACTTCTTTGAAAACATTTATATATATATATATGTATATGTATATATAGTCATATGTGTTTATATATATATATAGGCATATGTGTTTATATATGTATATATATATATATATAAAAACACATATGTCTATATATAAACAGACACACACACACATTTTACGGGTGTAGAAATTGTCTCCGTAGTTTTTAAACACATTTTTAAAATAAGTATATAAAGATATAAAGTAAAAGCATAAAGTTATAAGCATGATATAAACATGTAGGTATTCACATATTTTACTAAATAAATATAAATTGTATATACAGATGTGACAACCTCATCTTCTTATGTCTGTTTTCCCATACTTGCCTGGATTGACCAGCTCATTATCATAACATGTCAATACCAGTGCATTATTCTTTCTTGCACACTACCTTTGATTCCCCTAACACCCAGTTTCTCCCTTACCTCATCTATGCTCATTAACATCAAACATCCATCAAAGCATGCTCACTTCATTTCTCTGCAGCCCCTGCATCTTCACTGCCCATGTTTCACTTCAATGCAACATCACACTTTGCACGCATATATCATATAACAACATTTTCATTCACAGAGAGAAATCTTTTGTTGTCAACAGAAGCAGTAGCTCTCTAAAACTTTTTAATTCAGCTCTTATTCTTGTTTCTATGCTTTTAGAGCATCCTTCTCCACTGTTAATCACGTTAACCATGTAATAGAAGCTCTCAACTACTATGGAGCCTTCCTAAGACTAGATATGTTTATTTCACTAGGGCTCTATTCCTAACTACTGCTCAGCATCTCATACATACAATGTCTATCTTTTCTGTTTGTTTACCTACAACCCAACTACATTTCTTGTGTGCCTTTGTTTTACATTGTGTATATCGTAAAGTCCCTACATGCAAATAGTTAGGTCATATGCATCACTGAATTAGATAAACCTTGAACCATATCTATACCAACTGTGTACTCTGAAGTATCCATCCTGGTGTTAACTACCATGTACATTAAAGTCACCAGTCAGAATGATGAAGCCACTGTCATCTCTTGTCAAGTTCCTCATAGAAACAGTTTTTTGTTTTTTACTTAGTCATATGATCATTCTGAGCTTGATAATTCTGTCATTTACTCTAATTACATAAATTACATTATCTATCCACTTCTCAGGTAGTACATTGTCTAATCCACCTACCTCATCATCATTTCCTACCCAGAACAACATATATCCATGCTGTTTGCCTATGAAGAATCAAGCAGAGGTTCCCTTCCAAGTCACTTCTGGAATATAGCATGCATATACATGACATCACTCAAGCATCTTCACAATTTGCCCAGATTTATCTTTCAGTGTGCCAACATTAAGTGTGGCAGTCCTGAGATGTGTTATATATATATATATATATCTTCGACGTCACAACAGTAAACATTTGAAGACTTTGATTGCTTTACTTTTTGTTTCTATGAATTGAGAAATGTTTTAAATAACGACATGATACTATATGAAAAAAGTAAAATAATACAGCAAAAAAAAAAAAAAATGTAAAGACAAGAACACAAAACCACAGGCCTTTAAACTTTTCGATACTATATTTCAGATGAAAAGCACTGCTTTTGATTTTCAAATACTTTTGAATATAATCAAGATTTTGGAGGGTTTTTATGGTATAATTAACTTTCTCATTATTAAGTTGGTGCTTGAGGTATAACTCAATAAAGTGTTGTACATAAAATTATAATGGAAAGTTTTTAGATAAATATAAACACATTAACCCTTTAGCATTTACATTTATCTATATTTACTATTGTATTTTCATGGTAAACACTTTATCTCACATAATTATCTCATATAATATTGAATCTATGAGATTTTGATATTATTTATTTTGAGTACAATACCTTAACATAAGTATGAGCAGCCAGTTACAGCTGGTTAGAACAGAAAGAAGTGAGAGAATTCTGGCCAAATACAGCTGGTTTAAATGCTAAAGGGTTAACACAAACATAGGAACATTAGAGGATTTTAAGCAATTTGGTATCAAAAGAGTTTATTAACGATTCAAGTATCTGATTATATATTGAAACAGGGAAATATCAAGACATTTAAACAGATTAATATGATCTTAAGAATATTGAGGAGACGTTAATGGCACATTGTTCTACAAATGGAAGCATATTTCATATACATATTTACATACATGTACAAAAATATATATAAATATAATACATACACACACACATCTATATGTATGTATGTATGTATGTATGTATGTATGTATGTATGTATGTTCTGGTTTTATAATTTTATAAATTTTACCAATAGAGACAGAGTCGGTTTCTAACATAGGTACAAGACTATCTCATTGGAATTTAAACATCAACTAGGTAGATATGTATGCATGTGTGTGCAGGTATGGATGCTAATGTATGGATGGATTTGTATGTTTTGAGTTATATGTGTGCATGTGTATATGCTTTGTATCTGTACATGTGTATATGCAGTTATTAGATGCAGAATTTTTGGAATGTTTTACATATTTTTGCTGTTCCATTAATGGAGTGTACTTGTAATTTCCTGACTAGTCATGTTCTTTCTGTTTCTGTGAAGCCCAGCTTCTCAAGATTTGTATTGAGGCAGTTACTAACATATCCCAGTGCCCCAATAATCACAGGTATAAATCTGAAGGTATAATCAGGCTGGAATATCTGCAGATTTCTCATTAGTTCTGCACAGATATTCTCCTTTTCGCTAATCTTTAATATTATATTGGCATCTGCTGGGCAGCTAACTTCTATTATTGTGCATGCCTTCTTTTCCCTGTCCCATATCATTATATCTGATCTGTTATGTTTGCATTTTATTGGGGTTTTGACTGGAACATTCCACCAGTACTCTTTCAGATTATGTATGTATATATCATTCCACTTTGAATGTGTTTATTCTGTGGATTGCATTGTACAGTATTTTGGTCACTACATCATGCTTCATAGGTAGATAGTACCGTGATAACATCTTTCAACAGCTGCTTATGGCATGGGCAATGTTAATTCGGCAGAGTCCGCATTTGTTGTCACATCTAGTTGTTTTGCTTGCATCCCTATCTCTTTTGGGAATCAGGTATTTCGTGTTGATTTCCTGTTCTTGGGTCCTTCAAAGTGGGAGCCAAAATAGCGGTTATTGGTCGAGGATAGACTACTTTGCTTATTTTTATTACTCTCACTCTGAAGTTTCCTGGCAACATATCCATGCATGACCTTTTGCTGATAAGCATGCAGTTTTTCATCCATGGATTCACTGCAGTACTGCTGGGCAATTTCCCTGGGTGTGCGTTTTTCATTATCATGCAGGGAGTATCTTTCGAGGAGATCCTTCCCAACTTTCATGATCTTTTCTGTCTCATGCAGATAGACTTGCTCAATAGATGGGCTCCTACACCCGGAGGTTCGTAAATGTTGTCAGAAGGATATAATGCGACATTCAAATGCTGTCTGGACTGATGTTAGCCCTCTGCCTCCCTGCTTACATTTCAAGTAGAGGCAGTCTATACCACTGTTGATGTGGAAGAATCCGGTATTGTTTAGAATTTTCCGAGTTTTAACATCAATTGCTCGGATTTCGTCTATTGTCCACTCGAGTATTCCAAAGGTTGGTGTTAGGATAGGCACAGCAAACACATTGTGAGCCATTGTCTTATTGTGTGCAGAGAGTTCCGATGACCATAATTTTCTTAATTGGGTGTAATATTCCATGGTTACGCATTCCTTATTACAAATACCATTATAGGATATATTCTCATCTATTGCAGTTCTCGTCAGTGAATATATATGTATATGTATATGTATATATATTATATGTATACATGTTATATGTATATATATGTATACATATATATCATCATCATCATCATTGTTTAAGATCTATCTTTCATGCTAGCTTGGGTTAGATGGGTTTGTCCCATTTAGAGGCAACATGGGTCAAGTGACTGTGTCTCGCTCATATAGGAGAGTTTATGGCTGGTTTTCTATGGCTGGATGCCCTTCCTAACACCAATATATGTATATATATATATATATATAAGTATGTACATGTACATACATATATGTACACAGACGTACAGTAGTATGTATATATATATACATACACGCATATGCAAATTGGGCTACTCAGCCGTTAATATGCATATGGTAAGTATATACGTTCAACAATCTGGCAGGAAGGTATACGTTGCTGACGATAGTTAATAAGCTTGAAACTAGTACAGCATTCCTTTGTCAGTGTTGAACAAATGAGCAACGATGGTTGCTAGACGCTGTACGGCTTAATACGGGATGTTTGTTTACAAACACACCAAGCATTATAATAAATGTTTGGTGAATCCATACGTACATATATATATATGTGTGCGTGTATGTATATATACATACTACTGTACGTCTGTATACATATATGTATGTACGTGTACATACTTATATTTAAGTAACAGCCGTACTAAGAGTGGGAAATGAAATTTATTTTCTTTTTTCCGTTTATATATATATATATATTTATATATATATATACATATATATATATATATATATATATATATATATATATATATATATATATATATATATATATATATATATATATATATATATATATATATATAGTATTAAGGATACTATTTATAGTTATGTATATACTAAAACCTTTTATAGTTATATATATTTTAAACCCTAAACAGTGAAAGACAGTAATTTATTACTACCTTATTACCAGTAAGATAAATAGCTCAATGTAATAACATCAGTTGTTCTACAGAGCAGTTATATAGAAATTACATGAATCAAAGTTCTGTTTAAACCATTTATTAGCTTACAATTGTTTCGTCCAAACCGAGGTTTGGAGTCTTCGGAGCAATTTTTCAATGATTGTTTACATACATGACCTCCTTTCCAACACAAGAGACATACAGAAACATATGTATATATCGATGCACAGTGGGTTGACATCCATTATAATATTTTAGCATGGCAATTTACATTCAAAGATTAAAATCATATTAAAAGAAAATTAAAACAAAATTAAAGTTAAAATACAACATCGGCAGTTTATGAAGATAATGCAAGAGGATAGTTTGAAGTAGTTAGTGTATGCAATAGTTACACGTGGGGCATGCACGTGTGTCTTATTTATATAAGATTATAGTGCGGCAAGGTGTTATATGGAATACAAGCACTTTAAGCGGGCAATCAAGAGTATTATGGGGGTTGTATTGGTAAAGTATTTTTTATGTATGATATAGAAGCTTGTGTGCAGAGAAATATTAAAAATGAGAAGCAAAATAGTGTTATGGTTTTCGTATACACCACCATTTTCACAATCCAGGAAACGGAAATATATTTCTATATATATATATATATATATGTATGTAAAAGGTAAACAGAAATAACAACACAATCAGTACAGTATATGGAAGGTATATATTAGGTTAACGCTTGATATAGCAGGAAGAGGGTCTTAACGTTTCGGACGCTAGTCCTTCACCAGAAGAAAGAAGAAGAAATAAAATAGATTGAGGGGACGGGCATATATATATATATATGTATATATATATATATATATATATATATATATATATATATATATGTATATATATATAGATGTATATATATATATATATATCATCATCATCGTCGTTTAACATCTATCTTCCATGCTAGCATGGGTTAGATGGGAATTGTCCCATTTGAGGCAAGATTTATCAGGTGACCGTGTCTCGCTCGTATAGGCTTTCTACGATTGGATGCCCTTCCTAACACCAACCACATTAACAGTGTGGACTTGGAGCTTTTTACCATGTTACTTACATGACATATGTACACACACACACACACACACACACATATATATATATATGTATATATATATGTATATCCATATATATATATGAACTCAATATATATAATGAGAGAGAGAGAGAGAGAGAGAGAGAGAGAGGGGGAGAGCATGATAATGCTTCACATAGACAACACCCAGTGTTTGAGTTCATAGTGACACCAGATATATATAAATCTATTAGCATACAAACTCTTGATTGCTGACGTCAATGTGATAGGGACTTTATCAATATTTATCAAAACCTGTACAAGCATGATAAATAAACTACAGACAATCACTTTGATATCATACTGTTGTTGCTACAGCTCACCACAAATGTAGATTTAGCTGGTTTCCTATGAGGTTGAATCACACTATTTTCCCTTAGCTGGTGTGGAGTGTAGTGATTAAGACGTGAGAGGAGTATGGAAGGGGGGAAGAAGTGGTGCATACTAGAGACCACTAGTGCACATAGGAAGACAGGTCTTCTGCAGTACTGCATGACACCAGAAATCATGATCCTGTGTCATCACCTTTGAGAGGTGCAATTGTGTGAGGTCAGTTTTTATCACCTCATCCCAAGCTTTCCTAAGTCTTCGTCTTACATAGCTATCATCAACTTTGAGTGCCTGGCACCTTTTTATACAGCTCTCATCACATGCCCTTACATCAGAATCTCTTCTTTTGCACACTGCACCTGATCCTTCTTATGTCCTGTTTTTCTCTCAGTTCATTTCATTCCAATCTTTGTAGGTCCTCTGCACACACCATCCAGCCTTGTTGTTCATATCATACAACCTGCCCTTCTTTTTGAGGACAAAATCTTTTGTAGTTGGTTACGGTAGTAGCTTCCTGAACTTTCTCCATCCCCTTCTCACTCTGGCTTCTGTACTTCTAGAACACTCATTTCCACTGCTAATTTGGTCCCCCAGGTAACAGAAACTATCAACTACTTCCATAGAGCCCTCTGGGCATTTAGAGGAGCTAGTATCCTGTGAACTCTTGCTACTAACTGCTCCTGTGCACCGATCACATATAAAACCTATGTTCTTTGAAAGCCTGCCTAAGATCCCACTACATCTCTTGTGTACCCATAGTTTTCATTTGGGATATAGGATGTAATTCCTCCCTCCTTCTTTCCTGCACACTGAGGGAATCTGGGTCCTATATTCCTTTCAACATACTAGGACTTCAGTCTTTGTCAAGTTGACTTTGTCAAGACATTTTGATTCTAGGCCATGCTTCTAGGTTTGGACTTTCTTCTCTAATTTTAAAATAGATTCAGCTACAAGGGTTAGATTATCTGCATACAGTAGTTCCCATGGGTAGCCAGTCTTAAACTCTTTTGTTATAGTCTACAGAATGATAATAAACAGGAGAGGGCTAAGAATAGTGTCCTGATGCACTCCTACCTGCATGCTAAATTCTTCACTATGGTCATTGTTAATTCTAGCCGTGCTGACAGTTCCACTATACATGGCTTTTACTGCCCTCACAAGCCACTCATCTATTCTTAGTTTTCTAAGAGCCCACCAGATAAGAGAATGGGATACTCTGTCAAATGCCTTCGCCAAGCCAACAAATGCCAAGTAGAAAGGTTTACTTTTAGGTAAATACTTCTCCTGCAGTTGCTTCATAAAGAAGAAGGCCTCAGTAGTACTTTTATCTGGCACAAATCCAAACTGCACCTCATCTAAGTTAACTCGATCCTTAATCAGCTGTGCTATAACTCTTTCTGTGACTTTTATGACCTGGTCCATCAACTTCATGCTTCTATAGTTTTCTCTGTCTATCTGTCTAGAGCATCTCCTTCCTTTGCTCTTCTAACAGTTGACAATGATGCTGTTATACCAGACATTG
>OZ024747.1:86452594-86457594 GCA_964016885.1 Eledone cirrhosa
AGGCGGCTGGGCCTTCGGAAATAGTTGCTGAGATGCTGAAGGCATCTGGCTCGGTGGGACACACCTTGGTCAACCGGATAGTTAACCAAGCCGTACAGAATGGGATTGTTCCGAAGGACTGGCATAGCAGCATCATCGTTAACTGTTATAAGGGTAAAGGAGATGCCCTAGATAGGAGTAACTATAGAGGCATTAAACTAATCGACCAGGTCATGAAGGTCACGGAAAAAGTAATAGCGCAACTAATCAGAGAGAGAATTGACCTAGATGAAATGCAGTTCGGGTTTGTGTCAGGAAAAAGTACCACAGACGCTCTTTTCATTGTACGTCAACTACAGGAGAAGTACCTAGCTAAAGGTAAACCCCTCTACTTAGCTTTTGTCGACTTGGAGAAAGCCTTCGACAGAGTCCCCCGTTCCATTATCTGGTGGGCCCTTAGAAAACTAGGTGTCGACGAATGGCTTGTGAGAGCTATACAAGCCATGTATAAAGAAACAGTCAGCAAGGTTAGAATTAACAACGAATATAGTGAAGAGTTTAGCGTAAAAGTTGGCGTCCATCAGGGCTCTGTTCTCAGCCCCCTACTATTTATTATTGCCCTTCAGGCTATAACAGAGGAGTTCAAGACCGGCTGCCCATGGGAACTCCTATACGCAGACGACCTGACACTCATAGCTGAAACAATGGCCGAGCTAGAGAAGAAATTCCAAATATGGAAGCACGGCCTAGAATCAAAAGGCCTTAAAATTAACCTGGCTAAGACTAAAGTTCTAGTTTGTAGGAAAGAAAATAGGCGGCGGTCCCTTCCGGGAAATGGCCATGCTCAGTGTGTAGGAAAGGCGTAGGTAGAAACTCCATTTTATGTCCCAAATGCAAAGTATGGGTGCATAAAAGATGTAGTGGGATCACAGGTAAGCTAACTAAGAACTTAGATTTTACATGTGGGCGGTGCTCTGGTGCAATAAGTAGCAGCGAGTGCCCACAAAATACTAACTCTTTCAATTGCGCAGGGGGCTCTATAGAAATAGTGGACAGCTTCCGTTACCTGGGTGACAAAATCAGCAGTGGGGGAGGGTGCTCCGAAAGTACAGTAGCTAGAGTCAGAACTGGATGGAAAAAGTTCAGAGAGCTTATAACACTATTAGCCGCTAAATGGTTCTCCCTAAAAATGAAAGGCAGGTTGTATGATGCCTGCATACGAACAGCAATGTTGCATGGCAGTGAGACCTGGGCATTGTGCACAGAGGATATACGCAGACTAGAGAGGAACGAAGCTTGCATGCTCCGCTGGATGTGTAATAGTAATATACGTGAACGGCAAAGCATAAACGAACTAAGGAAAAAATTAGAAATAAGAGGGATCAGATGTTGTTTACTCGAGAGAAGGCTACGTTGGTACGGACACGTGATGCGCATGAAAGTCGATAGCTGTATAACAAAGTGCAGAGCAATAAAGATAGACGGTAGCCACGGAATAGGCAGACCTAGAAAATCCTGGGACGAGCTGATAAACTCCGACCTCACACACTTACACCTCTCCAAGACAATGTCACTGGACCGAGACCTTTGGCGGTACTCAGTAACAGAGAAGACTCGCCTTACCTAAATACATAGTAAAACCTACTACAGCCAGTAGGCATCTCTAACAAAATACACCCCCGTCCCACCACCCACACCACCCCCTCCTATGTAAAGTTATGTTGGTGCCACAACATCCAGGCCGAAACAAATGAGATCGTGTAGGTGTCACGACAAAAAAACATACAGTCCACGCTGTAATGTGGCCGTGTAGGCAACACGGTAAAAACCTCCCAGTCCCACACTGTACATGTGGTTGGTGTTAGGAAGGGCATCCAACTGTAGAAAACCTGCCAGACAGTCCTATGCGAGCAAGACAATCACTCTTGCCTCAAGTGGGAATACCCCCGTCCAAACCCATGCAAGCGTGGAACACGGACGTTAAACGTTGATGATGATGATATGTATATGTATATATATATGTATGTATATATCATCATCACCGTTTTACGTCCGTTCTTCCACGCTAGCATGGGTTAGACGGGTTGTCCTGTTGTGGGCAGTGTCTGGTCGGCTGACCATGCCTTGCTCATACAGGAACTGATCTGGCTTGATTTCTACAGCTGGATGCCCTTCCTAACACCAACCTCATTTACAGTGAGTGCTGGGTGCTTTTTCGTGGCGCCTACACGTCCACTTTACAGTGTGGGCTGGGTGCTTTTTTGCCGTGGCACCTCCACGACCACCTTGCGGTGGGGGGGGGGGGGGCATATTGTTTATATGCTTCAGCATGTACCCATGGGAGGTCGGGTATATATATATATGTATATATATATATGTATATATATATATGTATATATATATGTATATATATATGTATATATATATGTATATATATATGTATATATATATATATATGTATATATATATGTATATGTATATATATATATATGTATATGTATATGTATATATGTATATATATGTATATGTATATGTATATATGTATATATGTATATGTATATATATATATATGTATATATATATATGTATATATATATATATGTATATATATATATATGTATATATGTATATATGTATATATATATGTATATATATATATATGTATATATATATATGTATATATATATGTATATATATATATATATGTGTATATATCATCATCATCATCATCATCAACGTTTAACGTCCGTGTTCCACACTTGCATGGGTTTGGACGGGGGTTTTCCCACTTGAGGCAAGAGTGATTGTCTTGCTCGCATAGGACTGTCAGGCAGGTTTTCTACAGTTGGATGCCCTTCCTAACACCAACCACATTTACAGTGTGGGTCTGGGAGGTTTTTACCGTGTTGCCTACACGGCCACATTACAGCGTGTACTGTGTGTTTTTTTGTCGTGACACCTACACGATCTCATTTGTTTCGGCCTGGATGGTGTGGCACCAACATAACTTTACATAGAAGGGGAAGGTGTGGATGGGGTGGGGGTGGTGGGACGGGGGTGTATTTTGTTAGAGATGCCTACTGACTGTAGTAGGTTTTACTTTGTATTTAGGTAAGGCGGGTCTTCTCTATTACTGAGTACCGCCAAAGGTCTCGGTCTAGTGACATTGTCTTGGTGAGGTGTAAGTGTGTGAGGTCGGAGTTTATCAGCTCGTCCCAGGTTTTTCTGGGTCTGCCTATTCCGTGGCTACCGTCTATCTTTATTGCCCTGCACTTTGTTATACAGCTATTGACTTTCATGCGCATCACGTGTCCGTACCAACGTAGCCTTCTCTCTAGTAAACAACATCTGATCCCTCTTATTTCTAATTTTTTCCTTAGTTCGTTTATGCTTTGTCGTTCACGTATATTACTATTACACATCCAGCGGAGCATGCAAGCTTCGTTTCTCTCTAGTCTGCGTATATCCTCTGCACACAATGCCCAGGTCTCACTGCCATGCAACATTGCTGTTCGTATGCAGGCATCGTACAGCCTGCCTTTCATTTTTAGGGAGAACCCTTTAGCGGCTAATAGTGTTATAAGCTCTCTGAACCTTTTCCACCCAGTTCTGACTCTAGCTACTGTACTTTCAGAGCACCCTCCCCCACTGCTGATTTTGTCACCCAGGTAACGGAAGCTGTCCACTATTTCTATAGAACCCTCTGCGCAGTTGAAAGAGCTAGTATTTTGTGGGCACTTGCTGCTACTTATTGCCCCAGAACACCGGCCACATGTAAAATCTATGTTCTTAGTTAGCTTACCTGTGATCCCACTACATCTTTTATGCACCCAAACTTTGCATTTGGGACACAAAATGGAATTTCTACCTACGCCTTTCCTACACTCTGCGCATGGCCACTTCATGGAGGGGACCGCCGCCTTATTTTCTTTCTTACAAACTAGAACTTTAGTCTTAGCCAGGTTAATTTTAAGGCCTTTTGATTCTAGGCCGTGCTTCCATGTTTGGAATTTCTTCTCTAGCTCGGCCATTGATTCAGCAATGAGCGTTAGATCATCTGCGTATAGGAGTTCCCATGGGCAGCCGGTCTTGAACTCCACTGTTATAGCCTGGAGGGCAATAATAAATAGTAGGGGGCTAAGAACAGAGCCCTGATGAACACCAACTTTTACACTAAACTCTTCACTATATTCGTTGTTAATTCTAACCTTGCTGACTGTTTCTTTATACATGGCTTGTATAGCTCTCACAAGCCATTCATCAACACCTAGTTTTCTAAGAGCCTACCAGATAATGGAACGGGGGACTCTGTCGAAGGCCTTCTCCAAGTCGACAAAAGCTAAGTATAGGGGTTTACTTTTAGCTAGGTACTTCTCCTGTAGTTGTCGTACAATGAAAAGAGCGTCTGTGGTACTTTTTCCTGACAAAAACCCGAACTGCATTTCATCTAGATCAATTCGCTCTCTGATTAGTTGCGCTATTACTTTTTCCGTGACCTTCATGACCTGGTCGATTAATTTAATGCCTCTATAGTTACTCCTATCTAGGGCATCTCCTTTACCCTTATAACAGTTAACGATAATGCTGCTACACCAGTCCTTCGGAACAACCCCATTCTGTATGACTTGGTTGACTATCCGGGTGACCATGGTGTGTCCCACCGTACCAGATGCCTTCAGCATCTCGGCAACTATTTCCGAAGGCCCAGCCGCCTTGCCTGTCTTCATATCTTTGATTGCCTTACTTATTATACTACCCTCGACTAACACTGCTGGTCCCTCTATTGGGTCGATGTGGGGGAGACTGTCTTTCTCCCATTTATTCTCCTCATTTAGTAGCCTTTCATAGTGACACTTCCAAGCTACCTTCTTATCGGCGTTGGTGATAGCAAGTACGCCGTCATCGTTAAGTACACACTTCTCCCCGACAATATCACTGTTTTCCTTGACACATTGCCTAGCAATCCTGAACACCTCACGTTTTTGGTCCTCACGTTGTAGAAAATGCTTGAACTTTCTTTC
>OZ024747.1:86460094-86502594 GCA_964016885.1 Eledone cirrhosa
TTTGTACAACCAGGTTAACCTTTATATCCTGGTCATACCGAAGTTCAGCTTCCCCCACCACAATGTCAGTTTATACTGGAATAATGGCCTGGCTTTCTTCCAGCATTGTGATGGTCACATATTAGGTTCCTTCTGTAAAGAACTAATATCTACCTTCCATAATTGATGTCTTAAGATAACTGTAGATACTAACCTAACCAAGTCAGATTTCTGGGATGTAACACTTGCCTTAATCACAGGTACTTATAAGCCCTTCAAGGCATGAACTGACAGAATCATTAGAACTGCTGATAGAATGCTTTGCAATATTCATTTCCTGCTATGTCTATAATTGCTGTTTTCCTCATATGTCCATATGTAATGTCCATATTGTCTGGTCATGGATGTTTCGTCTTGACATTACAAGTTCCAATCTGTAGTAGTAAATTCTTTCTATTTATTTTATAGGTAGGTTGAATTCTTTGGTCTGTATTTCAACTTTTGGTTGATTTCTATCAACCCAGTAGGCAAACAGATTTGATGAGTTAGCAACTTTCTGGCCTGGGGCTGCTAGCTTAAGCAGGTGTTAGCCAACTACTGCAACAAAAAAGTTGCTCCCACTAGCAAAGGGAACCTATGATACTCCTTCTTATATCAATAAAGATACTTACAACCTGCAACTGTCTCTTTCAGAGTTATTTCCACTCACTTGGGAGTGATGAAGTGCTGTCCATATACAATGCCAATTTCATATTCCTCTTCACTATACCTCGGCTAATATCAGAAGCAAGTGCCTAGCTCAAAGTACACTTACTACATCTCCCCATTCATAGATCACTACAAAAGAATGACAAGTCAGTATGTTCAAAGCATTCATGAGGTCGGAGGGGATACCAGATAGTGGTCAAGTATGAGCCTGCATATCACTCTTAGGGTTCAGTCCACTCTGTAAATATGGTTGGCATTAGAAACGGTTCTGTATGAGCAAGACATGGTCATATCTCACAATGGGACAACTCGTCTAACCCATGCCAGCATGGGAAAATGGACATTAAACGATAATGATGATGATGATGACACATACACGCACACAACACACATACATGCACACAACACACATACACACAGACAACACACATACATGCACACAACACACATACATGCACATAACACACATACATGCGCACAACACACATAACACAATATATACATTTGTGCATTCAAATGGATGGCCGTTGTCTCATGTGAGTTCCTCCACACTTTGATGGATTTTTATTTTTATTTCATAGGATGTCCAATAATCATCCTTCTCACAAAGCAAGCTTAGCGGGTTTGCTTGTTTAGTCACCAATAACCCATCCATGTGACAGTTTGTACTGGCTTACATGTTACTAGTTGTGATCTGACATACATACATACATAATAACATCATACGAGACACAGATATTAACACTGATGCAACATTTTCACCATAAGAAAAAGGTCAACTGGCATTCTTCCCAGGTTTGTGCACATGAAAATAACAGTATTAAGATAGCCACTGATCTAGAAGAGAGATATGAAATAAAACCTGATACAAATCTCTCTCCCATCAACACCAGAAGACTCTACTCAATGCTCAAACAAGATGAAAAAAATGAACCATTTCACTGAGCAGATTATACATGGGTACTTGAGATGAAAAACACAGACCATAGATGGGATAAACCATACTAAAAGCTTGACATGGAGTTCCGATAAGTTCATAACATCCCACCTTGAAGGATATCTCCATGCAATCCAGGAACAAGAAATCCTCATACACACACATACATACATGCACACACACATACACACATACATACACACATACATACATATAATCATACATAAGTATGTATTTATTATCATGATGATGATTATAATGACCAGGATTATTATGATCATGATGATGATCATCATTTTCATCATTTTCGTAGTAATTGTCATCATCTTCATCATCATTAAGATCATAATCCTCATTTTCATTAGTGCTCTTACATTCACATTCAATGTCACCTCAATCATCTTTATCATCATCATCATCATCATCATCATTCTATGAAATACAGTGTCTTTCTCAGAGAAAATCAACCCACTGCCAAGAATGAACTTATGACCTTGCAATCGTGAGCTGAAAAACTCAACCACTTAGCCATGCACTTTTACTCATCAACATAACAATCATATTCACTGATATGTATGATAAAACATTACACTTATTTAGGTTTTTGAGCTCAATACTTGCTGTACATGTGGTCGCTTGGTTAATCCTCACCAGCTTAGTCATGTAAGAAAAACTGGTTGCTGATTAAGGTGCATGAAGCATCACTATACTTGTACTGTAAATCTGTAAAGTTTAAGTCTGTTACCGTGGATACTGTTGATATTAAATAAACAGCAATCACGCAAATACAAGAGTACTACAATATACACAATATTATGTGTTTATAAACATATATATATATATATAGATTAATTTCTATAAATTAATGTTTTGTCTCTCATTTCTTACTCCACTAGACCGCGTTTGGCTTATGTCAGACACTGTGATCTCCGGGTGGACCAGCACTACCGTTGGTAGAGGTTGAAATTGCCAAAAGTCCATATCAACATCGATGACCCTGGAATTCCCTGTCCTTCGTTTGTACTTTTATTTAAAAAAACAAATTTTTTAAGGTTTCCCCATAAAGATCTACAGTTTGAAGTTCAGAACTGGGAAGTGCTTTCTTTAAAGAGGGGTGAATGGAGAGCACATGTGAAGGAAGGCTGCATGAAAAATTGACCATGAATAACTTAAATCTCAGCTTCGAAAAGGCCACAGTATGAACATCAATAAGAACATAGGGAGCTGGATTTGTGAGGTGTATAGTCGTCTACAACTCTCTAAATCTGGCTACATCACTCATTTAAAATCACATAAAAAGCCAACTGTATGCAGCTCTATCCCTCCCATACTAGGTGAGACAACATGTGTGGTGTGCAAAAAGATCTGCAAATCAATTTCTGGTCTTAAAAGGCATATGAGGTTACATAAGGATGACATCCCACAAACTGACGCAATCAATCTAATAGAGGGCACATCTTTTGTCTTTCACATTTGCTGCAGACCGTGCAAATCTAATGCTGGACTTAAAAGCCACCAAACCACATGAACGGACATTTAGAGTTGGTGACGGTTGATGGGGGTGCATAGGGAGACGGCAATCATCTGCAAAGATGAAGCAATCACCATGTATGTATGTATGTGCATGTGTGTGTGTGTATCTATAAGTGTATGTGTGTATGTATGTGTGTGTGTGTATATGTGCCTATGCCAGTCAATTTACTCCATGCCTTTTTATATCGATAGTAAACAATATATCCCACAGCCTAGTGGTCAACATGTCTTCACAAATTCCTGCATATATATAAATGAGTGATGTAGCCAGATTTAAAGACAATCACACCTCGTGGACGAGAATGCGAGCATGCCTCTTTGTTTCGGCCGCGGATGGCTAACATAACCCCATCTCCCCCCGCTCCCCACCTTTCCAACCCCCCAAACGCAATCCAAAACTTCAGATTTGGTACCTTGAATGTAGGCACCTTAAAGGGTCGCTCTAACGAGGTTGTAGAAATGCTTGAACGTAAGGAGGTCGATGTTTGTTGTATTCAAGAGACCAGGTGGAGGGGTGGATCTGCTAGATACATTGTGGGTAGAAAACGATGCTATAAGCTTTTCTGGGTGGGAAACGACAATGGGCTGGGTGGAGTAGGAATCATGGTAGCAGAAAAGTGGGCAGATAAGATAATAGACGTAAATAGAGTGAACGACAGAATAATTAAAATAAGACTTGTCCTCAATAGAACTACGGTGACAGTAATATCCGCGTACGCACCCCAATCTGGACTGCCCAGCACTATAAAAGACAGATTCTATGAGACACTGATGCTCACTACCTCCCAAATAACCGACAGTGACTATATAATTATTGCAGGCGACCTAAACGGTCACGTTGGACAACATTGTGACGGCTACGACGAAATCCATGGAGGCTATGGGTTTGGTACTAGAAATGAGGAAGGCTCCAGAATCCTGGAATTCTGCGACGCAAATAACCTAACTATCTGCAACACTAACTTCAAAAAACGAGACAATCACTTGATCACCTACAGATCAGGGGAACATACTAGCCAGGTAGATTATATCCTTACCAGAAGACGTGACAAAGTGACTGTCGTAAACACTAAATCCCTCCCCCATGAAGAATGCACTTCCCAACATAGACTGATAATTAGCGACCTAATAGTCAGGACGAAACGTACTAGACAACAGAAGAGGACTATCCTCAGGAGAAAAATATGGAAGCTAAAGGACCCCACAGCCAAAAATAAATTCCAAAGCATATTACTTGATGCTTTCGACAGTGAGGAAGAGCAATTAGAGACGTACAAGGTAGAGGAACAGTGGGAATTCCTGAAAGCAAACCTACTGACGGCGGCAGACGAAGTCTGTGGCTGGAGCAGGCCTGTAGGCAGGAGGAGAGTAACATGGTGGTGGAACAGTAAGGTGGAGGGGTCAATTAAGGCCAAAAAGCAGGCTTGGAAAGTATGGCGGGATGGGGGAAGCAGAGAAGACTATCAAGTGGCCAGGAGGGAAGCTAGGAGACAAGTGTACTTCGCAAGAAGGGAAGCAGAGGAAAGAAAGTTCAAGCATTTTCTACAACGTGAGGACCAAAAACGTGAGGTGTTCAGGATTGCTAGGCAATGTGTCAAGGAAAACAGTGATATTGTCGGGGAGAAGTGTGTACTTAACGATGACGGCGTACTTGCCATCACCGACGCCGATAAGAAGGTAGCTTGGAAGTGTCACTATGAAAGGCTACTAAATGAGGAGAATAAATGGGAGAAAGACAGTCTCCCCCACATCGACCCAATAGAGGGACCAGCAGTGTTAGTCGAGGGTAGTATAATAAGTAAGGCAATCAAAGATATGAAGACAGGCAAGGCGGCTGGGCCTTTGGAAATAGTTGCCGAGATGCTGAAGGCATCTGGTACGGTGGGACACACCATGGTCACCCGGATAGTCAACCAAGTCATACAGAATGGGGTTGTTCCGAAGGACTGGCGTAGCAGCATTATCGTTAACTGTTATAAGGGTAAAGGAGATGCCCTAGATAGGAGTAACTATAGAGGCATTAAATTAATCGACCAGGTCATGAAGGTCACGGAAAAAGTAATAGCGCAACTAATCAGAGAGCGAATTGATCTAGATGAAATGCAGTTCGGGTTTTTGTCAGGAAAAAGTACCACAGACGCTCTTTTCATTGTACGACAACTACAGGAGAAGTACCTAGCTAAAAGTAAACCCCTATACTTAGCTTTCGTCGACTTGGAGAAGGCCTTCGACAGAGTCCCCCGTTCCATTATCTGGTGGGCTCTTAGAAAACTAGGTGTTGATGAATGGCTTGTGAGAGCTATACAAGCCATGTATAAAGAAACAGTCAGCAAGGTTAGAATTAACAACGAATATAGTGAAGAGTTTAGTGTAAAAGTTGGTGTTCATCAGGGCTCTGTTCTTAGCCCCTACTATTTATTATTGCCCTCCAGGCTATAACAGTGGAGTTCAAGACTGGCTGCCCACGGGAACTCCTATACGCAGATGATCTAACGCTCATAGCTGAATCAATGGCCGAGCTGGAGAAGAAATTCCAAACATGGAAGCACGGCCTAGAATCAAAAGGCCTTAAAATTAACCTGGCTAAGACTAAAGTTCTAGTTTGTAAGAAAGAAAATAAGGCGGCGGTCCCCTCCGGGAAGTGGCCATGCGCAGAGTGTAGGAAAGGCGTAGGTAGAAATTCCATTCTGTGTCCCAAATGCAAAGTTTGGGTGCATAAAAGATGTAGTGGGATCACAGGTAAGCTAACTAAGAACATAGATTTTACATGTGGCCGGTGTTCTGGGGCAATAAGTAGCAGCAAGTGCCCACAAAATACTAGCTCTTTCAACTGCGCAGAGGGTTCTATAGAAATAG
The DNA here is from genome assembly GCA_964016885.1 of Eledone cirrhosa. Lineage (NCBI taxonomy): Eukaryota > Metazoa > Mollusca > Cephalopoda > Octopoda > Eledonidae > Eledone > Eledone cirrhosa. The sequence goes on from OZ024747.1 coordinate 86,466,108, forward strand.
TGGACAGCTTCCGTTACCTGGGTGACAAAATCAGCAGTGGGGGAGAGTGCTCTGAAAGTACAGTAGCTAGAGTCAGAACTGGGTGGAAAAAGTTCAGAGAGCTTATACCACTATTAGCCGCTAAAGGGTTCTCCCTAAAAATGAAAGGCAGGCTGTACGATGCCTGCATACGAACAGCAATGTTGCATGGCAGTGAGACCTGGGCATTGTGTGCAGAGGATATACGCAGACTAGAGAGAAACGAAGCTTGCATGCTCCGCTGGATGTGTAATAGTAATATACGTGAACGACAAAGCATAAACGAACTAAGGAAAAAATTAGAAATAAGAGGGATCAGATGTTGTTTACTAGAGAGAAGGCTACGTTGGTATGGTCACGTGATGCGCATGAAGGACGATAGCTGTATAACAAAGTGCAGGGCAATAAAGATAGACGGTAGCCACGGAATAGGCAGACCCAGAAAAACCTGGGACGAGCTGATAAACTCCAACCTCACACACTTACACCTCACCAAGACAATGTCACTGGACCGAGACCTTTGGCGGTACTCAGTAATAGAGAAGACCTGCCTTACCTAAATACAAAGTAAAACCTACTACAGTCAGTAGGCATCTCTAACAAAATACACCCCCCCCCCCCCATCCACACCTTCCCCTTCTATGTAAAGTTATGTTGGTGCCACACCATCCAGGCCGAAACAAATGAGATCGTGTAGGTGTCACGACAAAAAAACACACAGACCACGCTGTAATGTGGCCGTGTAGGCAACACGGTAAAAACCTCCCAGACCCACACTGTAAATGTGGTAGGTGTTAGGAAGGGCATCCAACTGTAGAAAACCTGCCAGACAGTCCAATGCGAGCAAGACAATCACTCTTGCCTCAAGTGGGAAAACCCCCATCCAAACCCATGCAAGCGTGGAACACGGACGTTAAACGTTGATGATGATGATGATGATGATATATATGCATATTTAATTAATTCTTTATCTGAATTATGATTTTTTACTCATTAAATTTCTGAAACTTTTATTGATAAATTCTTCTTATATCTATTCATTAGGCTTCCCCCTTAGAATTCTTCGATAATATTCTGACGGTGCTGATTTCATCAAGTTCAATGGCCCCAGATGAAAAGGATAATGGCTTAACATTGCAGTCTAAAACTAATATTATGCAGGAGACAGAACATTCACAGAATAAGATTACAAGCAGAAACATGGGTCTGCAAACAAATGGAATTCAACCAAAATTGAATAAGCCATCATTGACTTTGGAAATGATGAAAGCTGAAACAACTAACAAAGAAAGGTTTTTCACAAGTGCAATATCATCAATAGAGAGATCAGAAATTGGAAAGTATGAACATTCCAAGATTATGACAAAATCAAATAACAAGCTTACTTCTACACAACCTTTTACAACAAAGGCTACAGCAGGTAAGTTTCTGTTATCCTTTACATATTTTGTGACCATTTCCAACAAGAATATACTGCTATTGTGTTTTAATTATCAAAATAAATAACAATTATGAGAGGTTTAGTGAAATAATAAACAAATATTTAACTACTGAAGTCTAATGTATGGTATGTAATAATGATTTCTAGTATAGGCACAAGGCCAGTAATTTTTGGGGAGGGGAAAGTCGATAAATCAACCCCAGTACGTTACTGGTGATTTATTTTATTGACCCCGTAAGGATGAAAGGCAAAGTTAACCTTTGTGGGATTTGAACTCAGACCGTAAAGGACCGTAACTCTTTGCTGGAAAGCATGGTGTCCGACTCCCTACCAATACTGCCAATCCACCGCCCTTGTATGGTATGTAATAATGAGATTTTAGTTGAACATTTTAAAAGAAGCAATATTGAGTGGGGTTGTGTTTAATGAAAGACGTTTTTTTCTGTTTTATTTTATCAAGAATTTTTTCTGTTTTATTTTATCACAAATTTTTTATTGAATGGTGAATGAGTGGATTATTACTGAGAGAGGACAAACAATTAAAGAGAAATATAGCCTGTAATACATGTTGAGAAAATAAATTAAATGAGATGGTTGGGTCTTGTGTTGAGGAAGGGTGAAAGTTATTGGGTGAGAGGAGTGATGGAAATGAATATGGAAGGAAATAGAGGAAGAGAAAGACTAAGAAAAACAGCTAAAGATGATGGAGGGGTAAGTGAAAGTTAGGAGGTTGGTCACAGACAATAGAGTAAAATGCTAACTCCTGCTTTCGTTGGAAAATGGCTTTAATATACTTGTTATTTATTGTCTTCATTGAACTTTTATGTGTTCTAAATTCTTCATGGATGTTCTTTTCAGTGTCCATTACCTTATTTAACAAATGTCCATATATCATAAAATCCCAGTTGTGGGTTTACTGGAACAGTGGTATTTCACAAAATACTCTTCTGTCTCCTGACAGTGAAAAGACATGATTTCAGTTTAAGATACATTTTATCTTGATATATCATTAATCCATTTCTCAGAAACTGTTCAGATTAAAAGAGTATGAGTAACCAAGCTGTTTTAACAACAAAACTTGTCAGAGAGGCACCTTATCATCACATACTGGAGGCAGTATACCTTTTAATCCAATTTGAAATTTAGTTTATCTATTTCAGTTTAGTTTATCAATTTCTTTGGAATGGAAGCTAAGTTATATAAAATGTTTCATATAAACTATACTGATGATAAATACTCTGTTTCATTCTTTTTTCATTAGCTTTTTTTTTTAAATTGTTTTTTCCACTGCAGGAATGCCATCCATGCTACAAGTAACTAATGCAACAGAAACAAGTATAAGTTTATCATGGGATGCACCAACGAATATAACACAATTTTTTATCAATTTTGGATCAATTTTGGATCATGATAATAATGAAAATAAACATTTTAAAACTAACAACAAGAGTGCAACAATTACCAACCTTACATGCAGTGGGTGTGCTTACAATATTTCAGTAGCAAGCATATATAATAATAAAAAATGCAGCCAAGCAGTATTCATTACTAATTACACTGGTAAGTGATTAATTGTTGTTCATGTTGTTAATTAATTTTAGTTAACCTCAGCAGAATTTGAACTTGGAGCACAGAGAGCTGGAATGAATACTGCAAAGCATTTTATCACAATGTTCTAATGACTCCGCCAATTCACCACCCTATAGTGGAATATCCATCTATGAGCCCTAAACTTTTGAAGATAGCAATGTTCTTCCAGAGGGCAAGTGAGAGAAAGAGAGAAGAATCAATCTTAATACTAGACTGGGATTTTATTTATCAACCTTGAATGGATGAAATGTAAAGTTGACTTTGGCAGGGTTTGAAAATTGGGATGAATGCAGCAAAGCATTATATGCAATGTTCTAATGCCTCTGCCAATTCACCATTTTATAGTGCACTATAGTAGGAGGGAAATGTAGGGTAGTACTTGGAATAGTTTCAAGATCCTAGTTTTATGCATGAAGTGCACAACATTTTTCAATATATTCTATATTTCTGACATTTAAGTATATCTGTTTTAGAATAGATACACAATATCCCTGCATGCCTTAAGAGATGACTGAAATGATTTGGACTAGGAAGGGAACTCAGTTGCCATGATATATATGAAGCCTATCATGGGGGCCTACAAGTCTTTAGAGGGGAAAATCACCTTAAAACAGGCGTGTACATTTAGTGTAATTCTCAAAGAGATTCAGCATAACATAGTGTGTAATAAAGTTGGCATTTTGAAGTATAGGTATAGTCCATCCGACAGGTTTCCAAACAGTTTCTATCTACCCAATTTGATCTGTGCCTATGGTAAGTGGTATTTGCTGAAGATGCTATGCAGTGGGATCACACCTGGAAGCTTACAGTTATGAAACAAACCTCTTAACAATTCAATCATGCTGTGTTTACACTTGGCAATACATTCATGTGTAAAAACAATTATTCCCACAATTTGAAAATTATGGAAATTTACAATCAAAAAGAACAAATGGGTCAGTCATTACCAACATTCTATGGCACAATTGTTAGAGCATTGGACAGAATGTTGTCTGGTATTTATATTGGCTCTTTGCATTCTGAGTTCAAATTACATAATGGTCATCTTTGTATGTCATCCTTCCAGGTTGATAAATAAAGTACAAATAATATAGCAGTCTAGTGTAATGGACTAGCAGAATTATTAGAGAGTCAGACAGGATGCTTTGGATTATTTGTTTGGGCTCTTTACATTCTGAATTTAATCCAACTATAATCTAGGTAAACTTAATCTGTTGTCCAGTTAAACACCACCACTTCAGTTTGAGGATGTCCTCTCTCTCCCTCTTTTTCACCAGTCTCTGAAACCCTGAAAAGTAACTGGGTATAAGCACATAGACATACACAAATATAAGTACAGACATGAACACACACACACACACACACACACACACACACACACACACACACACACGCGCGCACGCACGCGCACACATATATATATGCATAGTAAACAGTTTGTAAAATTGTACACAGATAATATATTAGTCAAATTTCAATACATCTGAATTTTCAAATTCTATTTCATATTTCCACAAGTACTTTCATGTCTTTTGCGAGATTCTTCAGGTGAATGTTAGCATCACCATGTTATCATATAGGTTGTATATATGTATACTCAATATGAGTATACATATATATAATAGGCTTCTGCAATTTCTGGCTATGAAATTTCACACAAAAAGCATTGCTCGAACAGAAGCTATAGTAATAAACATTTGCCCAAGGTGCCATGCAGAGAGAGTAAACCACTTGGTTGCAAACCAATCATCTTAACCATAGAGGTCTTCCTGTGTCTGTACAAAAATCTTCAGTTTTAGACTAAGTCTAATATAACAAGATTTGTATAGTATTCATAAAGAATTATTGTGTTTATAGTAAAAAAAATGTTTAATTCAATAGCATCGTAACCCTTTATAATTCCAACCGGCCATATCCAGCCAGAATTCTCTCACCTCTTTCTCTTCAAACTGGCCATAACTGGCCACTCATACTGACGTTAAGGTATTGTTCTCAAAATAAATAACATCAAAATCATATCTTTGCAAGATGCTTAGCATAGACTTTACTGAGGCATCATAACAAAGAAATCCCTCTATAATTGGAGCAATCTTTCTTGTCTCTGTTTTTTGAAAATTGAGATTATCACTCCCATTTGTCATTGCTTAGGTGCTTTTCTAGAGGTCCAGGCCATCCGGCACTCATGAGTCAGCTAGAGATTACCTTCTCTTTTAAGGCTTTTAAAACCTTGGGCCGAATACGATCCTCTCCAGCAGCCTTGCCACATTTGAGTTCTTTAACTGCTCCTGTGACCTCACCCTCTGAGAGATTAGTCATTGCTCCCAGGAGCATTTCATGCACAGCAGAAGATGCTGTTGTGACTGGGTTTAGGAGATCAGCAAAACATTCTCTCTACCTCACGTGGATACACCTCTATGAAGAGAGGAGAATTCCAGATACATTCTTGAAAGCAGGCATGGACGAGAACTTCTTATAAAGTTGGCAGATAGTCTGCCAGAATACTTTATTTGCTTAGCTGAAGTTGGATTCCAGCTTAATCCCAACATCCTCCCATGTCTTAATTTGGATGGCTTTACTGTCACTGCTGCAATTTTTTATGCCTGCTTGCACCACAAGTGCAAGAAGGAGGACTTATTTCCTAACCACACTTTATAAGTCTCCTTCTTTTCTCAGATAGCAACTTTGACCACTTGATTGAATCAAGGAGTCTTCTTGTTACCCCACACCACACTAACCAGTAACATTTAACAGCTGAAGCAGAAACCACTAAGTTGAAAAGTCTCCACTCCATTTTAACGTCCTCAGTTTACTCAGGGAGTTCTCTGAATTTAGATGCAATAGTATCCACATACCTTCTAACTTTATCCCGTAGGTGAAGTTGGACCTGTCAGTTTTGTGGGCTTTGTTAGCTCTAGGTAGTCTCGGATTGCAGATAACTAGATAATCAGTTGACAGCTCAGCCCCTCTCTTAACATGAACATCCAACACAGAATTGAAGAGACAATAACACAATCAATTATTGATCTCTGTCTCTGATTCCCTTATACCATGTGTATTTATGGATGTCTTTGTGTTGGAAGAAAGTATTCATAATAGAGAGCCCATTACTAGAACAGAAATCTAATAAGGCCTCTCCATTCATATTTAGATTGGGATCGTCATTCCTTCCAATCACTCCATTCCATGTCAGGTGGTCAGTGCTAACATCTATGTTGAAGCCTCCTATTAGGTAATAATAACAAACACCATTTGTATTTAATCATATCTATGTAAAGTGTATGTGTGTGAGTATGTAAAGTGAACTTCTTAACTTCACATGCTTATGCCTATATGAAAAAATGTAAAAGAAACAATGTAGTTTTTCACTCTTCACCTTGTTTTTCAGTACCCAAGATGCCAAATGTTACTGTGAAGGCAAAGCTGGATCATGTGATTATCAAAATTGATATAGGTGGTAAAGATTGTAATACCTTGAAAACTGACAATCACTGGGAAATAAATGCAGGAAGTGTTTCGGAGAATTGTCAAATAGAAAATGGTGAACTAAAAAAATGTGTTAAACACTCTTTAAAAATATGGAGAAAAGTTGGTGTCTGGGAAAGTAAAAAACAAGTAATAACCTTCCAGCTTAAAAAAACAAGTATGTCCTTTTTGTTTTTAATATGCCAACCAAGCATTTTATTATTTTATTCATTTATTCAGGGTGGTGGATTGAAGAACTTTTATGGAGTTGACAAAATAAAGTACCGATAATGCACTGGGGTCAATTTAATTGACTTTCCCCTTCTTTTCGAATTGCTGGCTCTGCGCCAAAAGTAGAAACAATTATTATTGTTCTTGTTGTAGTTCTTTTTCTTCTTATTATTATCACTTTGTCATGGAGCTGTCAAATCACAACAAAGACCTCAGATAGATACTGTTTTCCCTAAAATATTTGCAGTGCCTAGCAAGGCTGATTTTTGTATGACATCAATCTTGCATTGTATTCTTAACTGCTTTAAGAAGACTTAAAGATTCAATGAGATTGACCATAAAGCCCAATCACATAATAATAACTATAGGCACAAGGCCAGCAATTTTTGGGAGAGGGGAAAGTCGATTAAATCAAACCCAGTGCATTACTGGAACTTCATTTTATTGATCTCGTAAGGAGGAAAGGCAAAGCTAACCTCAGTGGGATTTGAACTCAGAACGTAAAGGGGCGTAACTCTATGCTGAATAATAATAATAATAATAATAATAATAATAATAATAATAATAATAATAATAATAATAATAATCCTGTGGACTGAAATCGGAGACTGAAGGACTGATTATATCAGCACAAGATCAGTGTCTGCCAACAAAAAATTACCAACCCAACATAATAAAAAATGGATGCAGCCCATTATGTAAAAAATAACCAGAGACTATTGATCATATAATTTCAATGTGCAGTCCTATAGCTCCAACCGAATACCTAAACAGGCATGACAGAGCTGCACAATACATAGGATAATGTGTAAGCATTTTGACCTGCCCCATTAAAAGAATTGGTGGGAGCATCAACCACCTCCCATACTTGAAAAAGATCACATCTCAATCTTGTGGAACTTTAGCATCCAAACAGACTGAAAAATAGATGCAAATAGACCTGATATAATACTGAAGGACTTTAAAAAGAGGGTATGCCTGCTAATTGATATGTCCGTTCCAATAGACAAGAATGTATCTATAAAAACATTTGAAAAATTGAGCAAGTATAAGGACCTGGAGATAGAAATTGGAAAAAATGTGGAAATTGAGAACTAAAACAATACCAGGCACTCTAGGAATGATACCTAAGGGGTCTAATGATTACTTATCGCAAATCCCAGGAAACCCTTGTATAGGAGAAATACAAAAGATAGTACTAATGGGAACTGCCCATATACTAAGGAAGATTCTGTCAATATAAGTACATCACAAGTCTAAACACCTAAAGATGCATGTGTGTGTATGTATGTTCCTTCTTGAACATGGCGGACCTTGTTGTCTCTTGAGGTCACTGGTTGTGACTTGGTGATAACTCGTATGAACATAAAGCAAGATAAATGCAACTATAATAATAATAATAATAATAATAATAATAATAATAATAATAATAATAATAATAATAACATCAGACAGTTGCTGGGCAGGAGTATGGGGTCCTGGGAGACAGAGTTGACATCAACTGGAGTATCCTTGGGAAGCGTGAAGATCAAGAGAGGTATCTTCCAGGGAGATAGCCTGTCCCCTCTGTTGTTTGTCCTTGCCCTGATGCCCTTGACCATTATGCTGCGAAAAGTGAGAGCAGGATACAAGTTGGGAAGGGGAGAGCTTACCATCAATCACCTCCTCTTCATGGACGATCTTAAGCTCTTCGGGAAAAGTGAGGAGTTGGATGTGCTTGTTGACACTGTCCGTATTTTCAGCAGTGATATATGTATGCAGTTTGGTATTGGTAAATGTGGAGTCATTGTGATGAAGAGGGGTAGGTTGAGCAGAAGTAACGGGATCCAGATACCAACAGGTGAGATGATAAAGGAAATTGACTCTGAGGAAGGATACAAGTATTTGGGCGTTCTGGAGGCTGATGGCATAAAGAACAAAAAAATGAAGGAATTGTTAAGAACTGAATACATTCGGAGAGTAAGGAGCGTATTGAAGTCACATCTGAACAGCAGAAATGCCATAAGCGCAGTAAATTCCCGAGCTGTGTCTATTATTAGGTACAGTGCGGGAATTCTGAGATGGAATGTTGCTGAACAAAAAGAAATGGATAGGAAGACTAGGAAGCTATTGACTATCTACAACATGTTCCACAAGAGGAGTGATGTCGATAGACTCTACCTAAGGAGATCTGAGGGTGGAAGAGGTCTTATCAGCATAGAGGACTGTGTTCGGATGGAGAAAAACAACCTATACAAATACGTGACCTATAGTAAGGAGCCAATGCTCAGAACTGTACTGAAGGAGGGGACAGTAGGCCAGGGGATGTCCAAGGAGGAAGTAACATCAAGGAGGAAGAGCAGCCTTAAGGGAAAATCCCTTCATAGTACCTTCTTTGAGAAAACTGAATTTAGAGATCCACAGACATGGAACTGGTTGAGAAGAGGAGACCTCAAAAAGGCTACAGAAGGAATGCTAATGGCTGCGCAGGAGCAGGCCCTCAAAATGAAGTGGTTGAAGCACCATATCTACAAGGAGGAGGCTAGCCCACTGTGCAGGATCTGTGGAGAGAGAGAGGAGACTGTGGCTCACATTGTGTCCGAGTGTAAACACCTAGCCCAGACCCACTATAAGGGCTGGAGACACGATGTGATGGGCAGGGTGATCCACTGGCACCTGTGCAAAGTAAACAATCTACCACATTCTGAGAAATGGTATGAGCATAGGCCAGAGGCGGTGATGGAGAACAGTCAGGTGAAGGTGCTGTGGGATTTTAGGATACAGACGGACAAAAAACTGGAACACAATAGACCTGACCTGGTGGTTATGGACAAAGAAAAAAGATCGTGCCTGATTGTGGATGTGGCCTGCCCGTTCGACACGAGAGTGCAAGAGAAGGAGAGGGAGAAAATTAACCGATACCAGGACCTAAAGTGGGAGGTGAAAAGGATTTGGAACTGCCATGAAGTCAAAGTGATCCCGATTGTCATAGGCGCACTGGGGACTATCTCCAAAGGTTTCCAGGGATGGTTAAAGAAAATCGGCCCCTTCACGCTTTTTGGAACGCTTCAAAAGGCATGCTTGCTTGGAACAGCAAGAACCCTCCGATACGTCCTGAATATCTGAGGCTGCAGGTAGTGGCTTGATATTCAATCCAACGGACTTTCCAGTTAACCAACATCAATGACTGAGATTCAAGGAATAACAATAACAATAATAATAAGAGTTTCCAAGGATGGTTAAAGAAGATTAGTCCAGCCCCGCTTTTTGGAACAACCCTCTCCCATACCGAGAACAGACCTCACAATGAGCCACAAGGTGTATGCTAAAAAGCCACAACAAATATGGACCAGAAAGGAATACAAAGCAGTGATGGCTGCACACTATACTGCCATCCTGTTTCCAAGAGAGATCTTGTCAACTCAAAAAAACCTACAGTATCTGGAGGAATTCCAACCATAACTCTAAAAAATACATGGACATGAATAAGCTAGCAAATGTGAGAAGAGACATTATGAAGAATGAAAGACTTACTGAATCAGAACTGGAAACCATCAAAGTGGAGATAAGTGAGCAACATAACAACCCGAGTCAAGAAGGAGGCCTGCATCCAACAGAAGCAGCAGACGGTGAGAGTATTGCTGAAACTCCCACAGATGAGAACCTTGAACATGTAACTGATGGCTCACTGGTTGATGCTGCTGTCTGGACAATGCATGAGCATTTTGAAAATGCAGTATCTGATAGAACAGACAATTCTTCAGAAAGTACCCAAAGTGATGCATCAGCTGAAGAAGAAGGTGAACCTAGATAATAGAGTGCTAGATGTAATCAAAAACAAACACAGAAAACCACTGACACTTGATGACATTAACCAGCTGCTATATGCCACTGCATTTGCTGGCAAGCTGTACCCCAAAGTACAAATAAGGAATAAAAACACAAATGCAAAATCGAAATGGCAGAAACAGGTGGTGAACAAAATTATAGAGTCGAAGAAGGATGTCTCTCATATCTGAAATAGATAAAAGAACTGAGATCAACTCCAACAAGCTTTCTAGTGTGAGGAAGAAATCCAAGGTTAATTGAGAATCAGACTGGAAAGAAATTGCTGAAGCAATCAAGCAAATGTTACAGGCGAAGGCACAGAAACTAAGAAGATGTAAAAAAAGAGCTAACTTCTTTAAACAGAAGGAGGATAACTGGGAGGGGGCACTTACACTAGCAGACAGAGGGAAAATGGTTTTTCGTGGACTTTCTCTACAAATGATGTTTGGAAGTTTCCTCTTATTGGGGAATTTCTTTTTGTTTGAATTTTTATGTGTTTTCTTGTTTTTTCCACACAAAAACCCACACTGTGGCATCCTGCACCACCCTTAATGCTTTCTTGATGGGGATTGGAAGAATTCAGATGCACCAGACAAAATGCCAACAGTGTTTAGTTATGCCTTAGTTATGTATGCACAAGGACATTGAAATACTCACATTGGTGTTTGAGCATGCAGTTAGCCCACCAGGAGTGAGAGACCCCTAGTTCTTGGTAAGACATCATTCTAAGAGAAGGAACACTGATGTAAACTTGTGACTCGATGGCAGCCACTGATGGATACCTATCACCATTGTTCAGAGGGCGGGATTGGTCCACTTAAAAAGCTTCAAACCTAGGCATCACTTTGCCCAAACAACTTTCACATGTACTGCACGAGCATGGCCTTTTCTTTTTTCATTCACTACAGCATATGCAGAAAGGAATCAAAGTCCTTGGAAATGCTAAAAGATCATGATCAAGCCACTTATGTATGAGAAAAATCTCAAGGAATTGCAATTCTTGAACTGAGAGTCAGCCTGTATGTATGTATGTATGTATGTATGTATGTATGTATGTATGTATGTATGTATGTATGTATGTATGTATGTAGGCATGCGTGCATGCATGTATTTATGTGTGTGCATGTATGTATGCATGTGTGTTTATATATATATATGTTTGTATAAAACTTGAAAAATCATGATGTGATTTGGTTAATAAGCAGAAGATGCTGCTATTTATACATAGACTTATATAAACACCAAAACACATGCCATTCAAACTCATGCACACACACAAATTTATGTATGTATGTATATATATATATATATATATATATATGAAGTTTGTCAAAAAATATCCAACTGTATTTTTCCATGAGAGTAATGTTGTTAGGAAGATAAAAGAGTGCAGAGGGTGCAACATATATTCATACGCATGCATGGATTTTGGTGAATTTGCTGGATGCATCAGTTGTTTTCTAGCAGCTAGTTTGGCACATCCCCATGACTAACATCAATGTGATGCTGACTGTTTTCTTCAATTAATGAGGTATGGGCCATCACAAATGCATCACAAGACGGATAAACAATTATGAAAGAGTACTATCAGGAATTCCTCTCATGTCATCATGATGCAGTTTGATGCAAGTGATCTGTATGCTTTGCAAAACTGGTAGCTCCATCAAGAAACTGCTCTGGCTCATTTGTCACAGCTCATCTGAGGTTTCTTGGCAAAGAAAAGCATTTTGCTCATTTACCAGGCAGCCTACTCCCCAAGAAGCTTTGCAGATGTACGTCGAACAGTGGAAAGATCGCTGGGTTAAATGTGTGCAGGTACAAGGGGCCTACTTCAAAAAGCATTTCCCAACCTAAGGTTGGATAGTTCTTTAGCCTCACACACACACATACATACACACACACATATGTATATATACACACACTGCACATCCTATATATATATATATATATATATATATATATATATATATATATATATATATATATATGTATATATACATATGTACATACACACACATATATATAACTAACAACTAGTTATTGCTCTACATGGCTAAATACAATAAATGTAATCTGAGTTTTTTTAATATTAATAATAATATTCGATTCGTTTGCAATTATGCAGTTCTGTTTGCGTGCCAACACAAGAGCGAGAATGATGGGCTCATTTTACTGACATGGCTTATAAAAGAGGCTGTTTGCATAATTGCAAATAAATCGAATATTAAAAAAAATCAGATTACATTTATATATATATATATATATATATATATATATATAAATGTAATTTGATTTTTTTTAATATTAATATTCGATTTATTTGCAATTATGCAAACAGCCTCTTTTATAAGCCATGTCAGTAAAATGAGCCCATCATTCTCGCTCTTGTGTTGGCACGCAAACAGAACTGCATAATTACAAACGAATATATATATATATATATATATATATATATATATATATATATCATATGATTAGAAAACTGGTGGCATTTGAAAATTGAATTGAATTAGTAACATCACCATATTTTTTACTACAGAAAATAGACTAACAATAATGGCGTATAAGACCCCATTACAGAAAAAATGGCGATGCTTTTTTTTTCATTATAAGGGCTTTGTAGTAAAAAATATGGTGATGTTTCTATTTCAATTCAATATATATATATATATATATACATACATGGAGTATATTAATACTTTCCTTTAACACATTGCAGAACCTCTAGCAGTGAACAATCTGACTTATATTTGCCAAAAACAAGATTTAACTATTTCATGGCTGAAACCAATTGGTTCATGTGTAACTTCATATCTGATCCGTATTCATTTTAAGAATCCTAATAAGTCTTATATCACAAACACGAGTACAACAAATTCTTCTTATACAATAAAGTCTTACAAACCAGGTAACTATTTCAGTGACCTTTCATGTTTGAAGCTTCCCTTGTTTGAACAATCCAGAAACCCTTATTAATATTCTTTTCTTTTTGAATTAACCTAACTGTTTTCTACTTCTAACATTTACTTCTCTAGCAGAATTGATAAACGACTTACAATATTAAGTTTTTACCCCCCGTCTCTCTCTTTTTCTCATTAAGGTGTGTGGCTTTGTGGTTAGATTGTTGAACTCACATTCATAAGCTCGTGTGTTCAATTCTTTAACCAAGTGGCATGTTGAGTTCTTGAGCAAGACACATTCTTTCACATTACTTTCCATATAACTGGAGCTCCTATAATTAAGATACTCAAGAAATCTCTTATGAAGTATCAATTAAGGGGTTAGTTGAATTGGCATAAATGTCAGCAGTAAATTTCATTTTCATTTCGTTCTCCCTTTCTTTCCTCCTTTTTAGTTCAAATGCTGCCAATGGTTTAGGTGTTTGACACACAATCACAAAGTTGTGAGTTTGATTCCCAGACCAAACAGCATGTGGTCTTCAACAAGACAGTATTTCACATTGCTCCAGTCCAGTTAGCTAGAAAAAAATGAGTTGTGATGACACTAGTGTCAAGGTGTATCAAAATTAACAGCATAGAGAGATGTGACTGGCATGCATGGACAATGCTGGTCTTTCACAAAACAACCTGCCTAGGCTTGTACTTTGAGGAGGAACTTTCCAGCTCCAAACATGGATCAGTCATGACTAAAGGGGGCCTATTCACTTTTCACCTTTCTGTCTCCTCATTTTGTATTCAAATATTGCCAAGTGTTGGAGGAAGGGGTGTTGTCTTTGCCTGCCTATCATCATTCTAAGGTGCCGAAGGAAGGTTAATAAAATAATTAGCAGGCATGTACTTCATATGATTGACTATAACACTCACCTACAAAAATCAACCAATTTTATGCTTTCCTATTTAAATCAAAATCTTCCAACATAATTTTATATAAGAACCATATGTTAAATTTCTATCTTTCTAATGAAATAAATAATAATTTTAGTAAAACTATCAAACATCTTCATTAATTAATTGAAATAGAGTGCATTTCATTAAAAATATTGTTACAAAAGAGTTAAGCAATTTGGTAAAAAATAAATAAACCTCTAAAAAATATATTTCAAAAATTTTGAAAGTAGATATAAAAAAACCCAAGTACTTCACCAGTATTTTTTCTTTTACTATAAGACCTTTTTAAAAAAAATCTGTTAGCTTGGGTATTTTGTTTTATTATTCTGGATGCTGTTATTTTGGAAGTGTGCAAATAGCTATTAAAGATATCAATTATGACTGCAAAGTTTGTTGGCAATAAGTTAAACATTTTATAAATCAGTGTCAATGGGAAGAAATCTGTTGGTCTTAATCATTGTCTTAGGGCTAGAGGAAAATGTTTCTTATGGGTCACGACTCTCAGTGACTCTTTTACTCTTTCTCATCTCCTAGATGCCATGGCAAAGGTGGAGTGGGAGTCACTGCATCTGTAATAAAAGGAATAAACTACTCTACAGAAATATACTTTATCAGTGAACAATCTCTTTTAGCTTGTGACATTCAAAACGTTTGAGGGTGTGGGTCAGTGATAATTACCGTATATGCTTGTATATAAGTCTAGAAATATATTAAAAAAAAAAAAAAATCATTGGTAAAATGAAGTCGACTTATATTCGAGGTCAATATTTTGACAATTTTCACCAAATTCAAATTCTACATAAATAAGATGCTAAAATATTTGGAGTGATTATTTTACAATGAAACACTGTTTTTCTACATTTACTACATTATTATGAGTGTTATTTATGCATTCCCTTGAGAACATTCTCAACAAATTTTTATAATTTGAACTTTTTATTATATAAATATCCCTTACACATATGTGCAAACGTGCACACTTACATACATGTGCACACATGCTCCATCTGTTTTGTGTTTTATTGCTCTCTCTGTCTCCCTTCACTCACTCTCACCCTCTCTTTTGCTACTCTGCTTCTTCTCCCTCTAGCTTGCTGTCTCTCCCTCTCCCTTCTACTCTGAATCCTTATTCAATGTTCTCCTTGTTGTTCTCTTTCTTTCAACTATTCCCTATTACTTATGTTCCCATGCACATAGTTTCAATTTCCCCCAAGTATTTTTAATGGTCTCCATAATGATTAATGAAATTTAAAAAGGAATATATTAAACTCAAAATATATCTCAATGGGCAATCGGATAAAAGGGTAGAATTTGATATATTATTAATATATCAAATTTATCAAATAATAATCTGGCTGATTTAAACAAATTTAACCAGCTTACATGGCTTTAAAAACATCGAACTGAATGTACTAATCAACTAATAAAGAAAACAATATTTTCCAAAACTATACTAGTGTTGAATATTGAATTGTTTAGTTAACATGCAGGTGCATGACGTGTGTAAGTTTTAAAAAAACCTATCTAAAGCTTTAATACATTAAATTATTTCCAATTTTTAAAGGCACGCATTTTATTTGATGTGCATATTAAATAAAATCAGTTATATTTGGGAGATGGTGCTATTGTTGTCTACTCAAAAAATAAAAAAAGATGCAAAATGCTCCCTAATTTGAGTAGCCGGAAGTAAAAAAAAATTTGAAAAACTTGTTTAAACTTTATAAAAATGGATGAAATGGTAAAAAAAAGACCCATTATGTAATGGAGTTGTGAAACAAAAACTATACTCTAAACAATACTTAAAATGTTTTAAATGTCAAAACATTAAAACTTCATAAATATATTCTCCACTCATGAGAATTTCAAAATCACAAAATCTAAACATTATATTTAGATCAATTTATATTTGAGTATATATATGATCAATTTATATTTGAGTATATATATATAAGTGAGTTCTTATCATTGCTGGCAATGATAAGAACTCACTTCACTGAAATATTAGGTGATGGTCATGAAGGTGCTTGGATATTTCTGTGTCATAGCATTGCTATCACCTGCAGTGAGTGGCTTGGCTTCTTTCAAAATATTTTATAGGGAAATACTAACATTTACTAACAGTTACCGAGTGTGCATCTCATTTTTTCCTCTCACTGATTTTAATCAATTTGTTTCTTTTGTATATCATACATTGTGTTTCTATGTACATGATATTCATAATATTGAATAAATTATATATACTAAATATAACAAATTTAATTGGAAATTCTGTTGATAATGGTGTTGCTAATCAATATGTTATATTAATAACAGCCCATAAATTATATAAAAGAATGCTTAAAGTAAATTGTTTAAATAATTATATGTTTTAGAGAAATGTAGAATTCTGAAAACTTTTGCCATGAATTATATTGATTATATTTCAATTTTTTGTTTATTGATTTTTTTTATTTTCTGAAGCTTCCAATTACACAGTTTCTGTTTATGCTGTTAATTCTATTGGAACGGGTCCGAAAGCTGAGTGTATGATTCAAACCCGATCTGAAAGTGAGTATATTCTAATCATTTGTATTTCGGGTATTTAGAGGTACAGATTAAGAAACTTTTACTCAAAGTACCAAGAACTGAAAACCTAAAATATCCAAATGCTTTCTAGTGCTAAAACATTATATTAAACTCCCCTCAGGGTACAAGTGTTATGTATAAAACTATATTCAGGGTATATATAATTTATATAAAACTAGCTTCAGGTTATTTGTAATAGACATAAAACTACTTTCAGGTTATAGATAATTTATATAAAAGTATATTCAGGGTACATATAATTTATATAAAACTACCTTTAGTGTTATATTTGGGGAGGGTCATGTTGTCCTAATATTGTCAAAAATAATAATAAAATACACTTATTGTTTGGTTTGGTTTTTGCTTCAGTATATTTTTATATTTCTATAAATAATTTATCTGGCAATCAGTGTTTATCATTGATTGACCAACAGTTAAAAATATAAATATAAATATAATTTCTTAAAGTTCTTTCATCACACATTTCGGTGACATCTGTTTCTCCCTGTTGTGTTTCTATAATGTTTTATTTTTTGGTTGTCTCTGTTTATGTATGCATTTGTGGGATTTTATGGTAGTTCCTGGCTTTTCTACTACCTTAATACTTATATAGGTTTTTCTAAGGGCCTTTCTAAATTGACTAGCTAGTTCACTTCCAGGGGTTTCATCCATGAATATCATACTTTGGTATCTCTGGTTGTCATACCATGAGTTGGTTTTCCCTATTTTTTTCCTAGTCCTATCTATGCTATTCCATGGTTTGCTCCTGTTCATCTCTATGAGGGTTTTGTTTTTCACCATGGCCCCTTTGTACACTCTCATACCGTCTCTTTGGCTGTAGCTAGAGAACTGTAATGCAATGGATGAAGTGTTGTATGTGTCTTTCTAGTCCAGTTGGATTGCACTTGCGGGACACATTTTTCATTACTCTTAATAAGTCCGCGATCAGGGTATTAAACTTAGCACTATTGGACATCGCTGAGTTTTTGTGTATTAGGTAGTTGGAGGCCATAAGTTTAGCATAATGTGAGTGGAGGATTTGAGCTTTCTCGTTTATAGTATGTAACCAGAGTTCAGTGTCTAATACTGGTAGTTTATTGTTAGGGATTTTGGTAGGGTAGTCTAAAGTTACTTTGATCCTCTGGTGTATGGAATTAGCTATTTGCTGGAAACTCTCCATTGTGTTAGCTTCTAATTCAAGTTCATAGGTACTCTCTTGTGGGGAGTGTTTTTATTACTATATTAATGTTGTCTACATAATGAGACTACATTATGAGAGCTATGGAGTTCTCTGATAAGCATTCTTTATTTATTATTATTTTTGGCAATATTAGGACAACATGACCCTCCTCAAATATAACAATATCTGTTTCAACACACAATTTCATATAAAAAACCTTGCAAAACAAATACATCACTGCCACCTTTAGTGTATATATATATATCCAGTCCGAAGCAAATGAGATTGTGTAGGTGTCACGACAAAAGAACACACAGTCCACGCTGTAATATGGCCATGTAGGCAACACGGTAAAAACCTCCCAGTCCCACACTAAATGTGGTTGGTGTTAGGAAGGGCATCCAGCTGTAGAAAACCCACCAGACAGTCCTATGCGAGCAAGACAACCACTCTTGCCTCAAGTGGGAAAACTCCTGTCCAAACCCATGCAAGCGTGGAACATGGACGTTAAACGATGATGATGATGATGATGATGATATATAGTGTATACATATGTATATATATATATAGTGTATATATATGTATATATATAGTGTATATATACATGTATATATATCAGCAATATAAAACTACCTTCAGAGTATATGTATAAGTGGTATTATGATATAAATTTTATGTTTAGGGTTGGGTTCCATCCCTAAGCTGTTCTATACAAATATTCCAAATTTCAAAAAGATCCCAAATCTGAAACACTTTTGATCCTAAGCATTTCAGATAAAGGGCTCTCAGCCTGTAGTAGTAGTAGCAGCAGCAACAATAGCAGCAGCAGCAGCGGCAGTAGTAGTAGTGGTAGTAGTAGTAGCAGCAGCAGCAGCAGTAGCAGCAGCAGTAGTAGTAGTATAACAGCATTTTCTTTATCTCACTCTCTCTTTTTCGCTTTCATTTTTCAGCACCCGATGCAGTAAAAATCTTCGTTAAAGACACAACAGCTGTTAATGTCACCCTTTCCTTAGGTGAACCAAACGTTTTTAAGGGAGATATCCGTGGGTATATAATTGAAATTTCTGAGATAGACAAGAAAAAAAAAAATGGAAAGTCAACAATAATATATCATATTAAATTCCAAGACTGCTGGCTGGTAAAGACTCATACGTTTCAATATTACATATTTCAGTATTTTATTAGTCTTTTTGATATGAAACTGCATGAAATTGTACCTGGTTCTATGATACTAAGCAATTCCTTTTAAAGTATGTATATTTGTCCAAATCCTTATGGACTTTACCTGCAATTCAAAGAAACAACCTTGTCATCTTGTGTGACACTGATTCCACATGAAGATTATGTTAAGGAATATTCAGCTACTTTGCCTCCATATATATACACACACACACACATATATATATATATATATATATATATATATATATATATATATATATATATATATATATATATATATATATATAGTTAGAGAAGCAAGACATTGCTTATTGTGATCCAGTTCTTGGTTATAGCAATATAAGGTTGCACTTACCAATGAAACGGTCGTAAATACCTGGATAAAATCCTTCTCTTAATGCTTACCTGCGTTTTCTCTTTTATACTATATATATATATATATATATATATATATATATATATGTATATATGTATATATATATATATATTCAGCCACTTTGCCTCCATATATATACATATATATATAGGTAAGTTATTCCGGGTTGAATCGGAGGTAACCACACTAAGTAAGGTACTCAATACATAGCAGAGTATAAAAGTTTTAATATAGATGAGATTCTACAGGACTAGAACTGTTTCATTCTTTAGAAATTATCAGGAATCTATGCTCTAACCACTAAGCCATGTGCCTCCATATATATACATATATATATATACATACATATATACACACACACACACATATATATATATACAGTGCCCCGCAAAAGTTTACAACACATTAGGAAAAATGCGGTTTTAGATATTTTTAATAAAGTTAGAGTAATGAAAATTTAACTACTGATAGAACATATAATGAGGCATTTAATGATACAATCATATTTAAAAAAAAATAACAAGGAAATAACTCATGAAAAAAAAATCAATATTTTTATAACGCAAAAGTTTACAACACATTTTATAGTCATCGCTTTTTTTTCAAGAAAATTCTTAAATTTTCAGATTTAAAATTCAGTAGAATGTTCTAGATTAGGTTTCAGGTAACTTCTAAGGACTATTAAAAACATTACGTCATTATTTGTCTGACAACCATCCTGTAAACATTGACAACCGTCCTATAAACATTGACAATATGGGGAAAAATAAACTGATTGATCAAGACCTCCGTAAACGCATTGTAGACCTTCATACAAATGGTGTTGGTTATAGAAAGATATCTTGTCAGTTAAATGTGCCATTGAGTTCAGTTGGTACTATAATTCGTCACTGGAAATCTCATCATTCTATCTGTCCTCTAATTAGTTTTGGTCGTCCTAGAAAGATAACGGAACGTGCAGCTCGGTTATTGACGAGAAAGGTTGGCAACGAACTCCAGTGTACTCATTAAAATCTTTAGGATGACCTAGAAGGAAGTGGAGTAAAAGTGAGCACAGATACAATTCGTCGTTCACTTCGTCGATATAATATCTTCTCGAGGTCTCCAAGGAAAACACCACTTCTTACGAGGAAACAAGTTCTTCGTCGATTAAACTTTGCAAATGAGCATCTCATCAAATCTGCGTCATTTTGGGAAGATGTACTTTGGTCAGACGAAACAAAAATTGAACTTTTGGGTCGAAATGCTGTGGCAAAAGTCTGGAGAAAGAAAGGTACTGAATATTCGCCGAAGAATACTATTCCAACTGTAAAATTTGGAGGTGGATCAATCATGGTCTGGGGTTGCTTTAGTGCCACAGGTGTAGGAAATATTGAAATAATAGAAGGAAGAATGGGTGGCGCTTATTATAGAGGTATTTTGCAAAGGAATTTACATCAAAGTGCACATTCTCTCAGCTTAAAGCCAGGTTTGTTTTTTCAACAAGATAACGATCCAAAGCATACTGCAAAGCTAACACAATCTTGGGTAAGTACGAATGGAATAAATGTTCTAAAATGGCCAAGTCAGTCTCCAGATCTTAACCCGATCGAAAAAGGAAACCCCAAAATATCCCTGATCTAAAGAAAATTTGTTGTGAAGAATGGAAAAATATTAGCCAAGAAACATGCAAGAAGTTTGTAGGAGGCTACTCCAAACGCCTACAGGCTGTAATTAGCAACAAAGGTTACGCTACGAAATATTAAGAGATGATTTAATAAATGTGTTGTATACTTTTGCGTTATAAAAATATTGATTTTTCTCTATGAGTTATTTTCTTGTTATTTAAAAAAAAATATGATTGTATCATTAAATGCCTCATTATATGTTCTATGAGTAGTTAAATTTTCATTACCCTAACTTGATTAAAAATACCTAAAACGTATTTTTCCTAATGTGTTGTAAACTTTATATATAGTGGTTAGAACATTGGCCTTGCAATCGAAAGGTTGTGAGTTCAATTCTCAGACCGGGTGATGTGTTGTTTCCTTGAGTAAGACACTTTATTTCACATTGCTCCAGTTTACTCAGCTGTAGAAATGAGATGATAGGGACTGGGGTCCATATCATTCCACTGCAAAGTGGTCGTGGAGGTGCCACGGCAAAAAAAGCACCCAACACTCACTGTAAATGAGGTTGGTGTTAGAAAGGGCATCTAGCTGTAGAAATCAAGCCAGAATCAGTTCCCATCCCACCCTTGCAAGCAGGGAAAAGCGGACGTAAAATGATGATGATATGTATTATATATATATATATATTATATATATTATATATATATTATATATAACTAACTGGCACTTCGTTTACGACGGGTGTTCCAGCTGATCTGATCAATGGAACAGCCTTTTTGTGCAAGTAACTGAGCATTCCACAGACATACGTACCCTTAACGTAGTTCTTAGAAGGTTTCAGTGTGACACAGAATTTGACAATGCTGGCACTTCGAACTACAGGTAATTTTTCCAGCTGAGTGTACTGGAGCAATGTGAACTAAAGTTTCTTGCTCAAGGACACAATATACTGCCAGTAAACAAACTCATGACCATACGATTGTGAATCAAATACCCTAACCACAAAGCCATGTGCCTTCATATTATATACATGTGTGTGTGTTTGTGTGCCCACGCATGTGTGTGCATGTGTGTGTGTCTCTGTGTGTAATTATTGTTTAATCATTCTACTGTTCAATAAAGAAAATAATTATCATAAACTTAAGTATGTTTCCTTGTTGTTCTCTTTCATAGGTCAATTCCTCATCTAATAGCTGTTCTTGTCTAGGAAATGATCATGTGAATAATACAATCACTCTCCAGTCTTTGAATCAAAGTTTTACCTTGACTAGACTGACCCCATATACAAGGTATTCCATATCAGCCAAAGCTTATACAGATGCTGGTTGTGGAGTGAAGAGCAACAAAACCATCAAGACAAATGAAAGTGGTAAGTAGACATCTTCATGGCTGCATGCTTAACAGAATTCTGACAGGACCATGGGTTTAAGAATATGCTTAATAGAGTGCTGGAAGGACTGGGTGGTTATGGATATGTTGAACAGAGTATAGTGAGGTTAATAAGCTTAACAGGACACAGGAAAGCTTGTGTTGCTAAGAATATGCTCAACAGGCCACAGAGAGGACAGTTCCTTGCAAACACATGGTTCATGATTCAATCTCAGTATGTGACATGTTGGAAAAGTATCATCTATCATGGCCTTCTTCTTCTTCTTCTTCTTCTTCTTCTTCTTCTTCTTCTTCTTCTTCTTCTTCTTCACATACTCAAGTTGTATTGGACCTCTGTTGGTTCCAATGACAAATGTTCCAGTTGTTCAAATGATGGAAGAACCTGCTTGTGAAATAAATATTCAAATGACTGAATATTCCACAGATATGTGCACTCTAAACATAGTTCTTAAGGAGATCTAGCATGGCATAGTGTGTGTGACAAGATTGACCTTTTAAATTACAAGCACAACTCACATTTCCCAGCTGAGATGACTGGAACAACATGAAATAAAATGTTTTGCTAAAGACAAAATGTGTCTAGATGGGAATTGAACTCACAATCTTATGATCATAAACTGACTACATAAAAGACTGAACCATGCACCTTCACACTTTCTCAAGAAAAATACAAATATTTCCACATCTCTTTTTTTGTTCAATAAAAATGTTAGTCTTCATGTTTGTGTGTCCAGCTTTTCTCACAAGACAATGAATTATGAAAATAAAGGTTTCATTAAAGTTAACTCTTTTGAAAATAACTCAGCCAAAACCACCCCTGGTTTTATAAAACAAAACCATCCATTTTAAAGGGCTCTTATTTATATTGAAATCTTCCAACATAATATGGTGTAAGAATCTGTTATTATGTTACAAATACCATCTTAACAATGAAACAATTTTTAATTTTAATAAATCCCTCCAAATTCTTCTTCAATTAATTCAAATACAGTGAATTTCTTTCGAAATATGGTACCAAAAGGGTTAACTATTATTTTTTTTCTGTGTTTCAGCTCCATCTAAAGTGCAAAATTTTATGGTAGTTGATAAAGGAAGCAGGTGGATTAAAGTGAATTGGACATGTCCCATGTATCCTAATGGAATCATTCAGATATATCTTATCATATTCGACAATATCACGAAATATATCAATGCCACCAGCTTTCAATTTCAAAATCTCAAACCATATCACAACTATACAATTGATGTAGCTGCTATGACTATTATGAAGGGTGAAATCTCTAGGCTTAAAGTCCAAACATATTCTGATGGTAAATCATTCTATTTTAATTCATTTCATAATTTCTAAATGTGATAGAAAATAAATGAAAAAGATCAGAACCAATCATTGAATCAGATAAAAGAAACTGCTTCTTTTCTTTTATACCATTGCTGATATTATGTGCTGGTTGCAACTACTAGCAGAAGGATGGTGGATTTCACCTCAGAAATCACAGAGCTAGTTCAGATACCACAAGGCATCTAGTTAAGCTCTGTAGCAATTCTACCAATCCACCATACCTAGACTGGTACTTTATTTATCAACTCCAAAAGGATGAAAGGTAAATCTGACCTCAATGAGATTTGAGCTCAGTGTGCAGCACACCAAAACACACCCTGAAATATTTAATCCAACACTCTAACAGCTTTACCAGTTTACTACCTAAATGCAAATTAGATGCTGTTGTCAATATGATCAACTAAAATCTTTTCAAAGTGGCAGTGCTCCAGCATATAACTGAGATCAGTAAAAGTAAAACACAGTGGTGGATGAAATCCTTGTGTTATTTTGTTTCTTTCCTTGACATTTTGTGTTGAGAGCCTCCAAAGTTAACTTCTTATTTTATCAAGTACAGTGACTGATAAGCCAGCTATATCTTACCAAGTATAAATGAAAAGGGCTTAGTCCTACTGCCTTCCACATTACTTCCCACCACTCCTCTCACTTACTCACTTTCATCCTTCTTCAACACATGTCTGAACCATTTAACTCCATTTGTCTTTACAACATTCATCACTGACTCTATCCCTGTCATCCTCTCCTATTCATTGTTTATCTCCCTCTCTCTCTCTCAGTGATACTCCAGTCTTCCCAGACCATTCTCATTTCTGTTCTCTCTAGCCTTCTCTGTTGCCCCATGTTCATCATCCATGTCTTACTCTTATAAATCACAGCACATCTCATACATGCAGCATACACCTTTCTCTTCAATTTTAATGACACTCTTCTCATAAGCATGCCACTTATTGTGTATTTCCCTTATTTAAAAAATTCTTTAACTTGTTTCAGTCATTAAATTGTGTCCATACTTTAAAGGTTCAATCAAACATATTGATCCCAGCACTTTATTTATCCTGCCTTGTATTGATCTTTATAGGTCAAATTGTAGAGTTATAGGACTTAAACAAACAATAGATGTAAAGCAGAGGTTCTCAAAGTAGGTGCTACCCCCCCCCCCCCCCCAAGAAGGTCCAGGGGGTGCTATGGCCTAAGGGAGCAGTGACGGAGTTGGGCGGTAGAGATGATATAATAGTATATTAAATATCAAATAGTACATATTATATATAAATATAGTAAAATAAAAAATATATAATATTTATTTATACATAATATATATTATATTATTTATTATATATAAATTAACGATTTTATTTATTAGATAATTTTTACAAGGCAGGTCTCTCTGGAAATAGGGCTGGGGGTGCTGAGGGTATTGCATGGCTGTGAGGAGGGCGGTGGCCCAAGATGTTTGAGAACCTCTTCATGTAAAGACAGGCAAAGGTACACACACATACACAGACTCCTCCCCATACTCATGCACACACACACACAACAGGCTTCCCCACAGTTTCCATCTACTAAATTTCACTCAAATGTCATTGACCAACTTGAGATTACAGAAGTAGATAGTTCCCAAGAGCCATGTAGTGGGACAGAACACAAAACAACTTGGTTGCAAAGCAAGTTCTTTAAACACACAGTCATGCCAACATCTATATATGCAATGTTATTTTTAGGGAAGGCACATGGCAAAATTATTAGAGTACTTAGCTCATGGCTATGAATGTGAAGGCACATGGCTTAGTGGTTAGAGCATTGGGCTTGCAATCGAAAGGTTGTGAGTTCAATTCTTGGACCGAGTGATGAGTTGTTTCCTTGAGCAAGACACTTTATTTCATGTTTACTCAGCTGTAGAAATGAGATGATAGGGCTGGGGTCCCTATCATTAAATTACCCAAGACACCTCCAGCGAGATATACCTCGGAGGAGGCCAGCTAAACCTGTATAGGTGTGAGCTACCACACACACACACACACATGGCTATAAGTTTGTAAGTTTAATTTTCAGAAGCACATTGTGTCCTTCAGCAAGATACTATATTGTACATTGTTCCTTTCTACTCAACTGGCAAAAATGAATAGTACCTTTAACTCTTTAGCATTTAAACCGACCACATCTGGCCATGATTATCTCACCTCTTTCTGTTCAAACCGGCTGTAACCAGTTGATCATATTGATGTTAAGGTATTGTTCTCAAAATAAATAAAATCAAAATCTCATAGATTCGATATTATCTGAGATAATTATATAAGATAAAGCTTTTACCACAAAAATACAATAGTAAATATAGAGTAATGTAAATGCTAAAGGGTTAACTGAAAGTTCCAGCCTTGTCACATACTGTGTCATGCTGTATCTCTCAGAGAACTATATTAAAGATGCATGTGTTTGTAGAATGTTCAGGCACTTGCATGTTAATATCATGGACGGGCTGTTCCAATGTACAAAAACAAATGGATCACTCATCATGAAACTGACAAAGGCTGAAAACACACACACACAAATGTCGGTGGAAAGCTCAGCCATTTTGTATGTCAATTTCAAGAGTAGGTTGTTCTGTTCAAACAACTGGAGCACTGGTCATAACTGACAGAGGTTTAACACACATATTGTCAGACACACATGCACGCATGCATGCAGGTCCAACACAAGATTTTTAAAAGTTTATGTATAGATTCCACTTTGGATTTCTCACTGCACACTTAGATTTATTCTTTCTCCTTCACAGTTCCAGACTCTGTAGCAATCCAAAGTAGCAACTTTACTAGTAAATCAATAACCATTAAATGGTACCCTCCCATTAATTCAAATGGCCCAATCAAAAACTACACGATCTACTGGAGGAATGTTGAAGAAAATTCAACAGACAGCAGAACTATTTTCAATAGAACTTTCACGATTGAAAACCTTGAACCATACAGGTGCTATTATATTTATGTAGAGATCTGTAATGACCTCTTCTGCAAGAAGAGCAGCCAAGTTGTTGAAAGAACAATATCTGGAGGTTTGTAAATACATCTAAAATTATTTTACTTTTCAACAACTAACCCTTTTCATACCAAGTCACCTGAAAAAGAAAATTGGGTATAACTCTGTCTTGTGTTACCTGATTGACTATGTGGGGTACTGGTTCAACTTATACTTCTCCCAGTGCTTTTAACATCTCATCAACTATTTCTGACAGTCCTGCAGCCTTACCATTCTTCATCTTTTTGATTGCTTTTTGACCCTATAACTGTTAACTTCATTAGCTGGTCCTTCTGTTGAGTAAGCTGGTCTCAAATCACTGAGATTCATAGAGGAGATGACTAAGCAATGTGGTGAGTGGAGAGATGCTTGGCTAAAATGAACCCTTCCAACTCATGCAAGTGTGGAAAAAGAGACGTAAAAATGATGACGATGATGTATCTGCTTATATATGTATGCATGTATTCATGAATGTATGTATGTATGCAACATGTATCCCAGTACAATCTGTCCCATGGTCGGGTCGTTGGCGACTAAACTGGCAACCCCACCAAGGTTTCTTGGTGAGGAGGGTGACTTTGCACATCCTGCAGGACTAAAAACAAAACCTGTCAAAGGGCAAAGGAGCTCTTAAGAGTCAATGGCCATCCAAAATTACCGGGAGAGATGACCCTTTAGCCTTTGTCAAGGCAGAATTCTAGGAGAAGGAAAACTCTGATATAACACCTGCAACCCTGATGGTATCCAATGATGTTGACTTGTTCTTCTTTTTGGTAAATATCATCTTGGTTAAGAGAGTGGGACTGGCTTTGTGCAGTGCCTTTGCTCACTATAAAAGCTTCACGGCACAGGCATTGCTTTATATCTGGAGATCTCTATGCACTTGTCATCACATGGTACCATGGGCCCAGCACTATGTGTCAGTAATTGTCACAAGTGTAGTGTTTGTACCAGAGTTTTCAAGTCGCTGGCTGGACTAAAAAGTCACACTCGTTCAGCGCATCGGTAGGGGTTCTCCTACATGGATATAAAGTAGTGGCCATACTCGGAAACGAGTTGGCAGCCACCATATATGTATCTATGCATGTATGTGTGTGTGTGTGTGTGTGTGTTTATGCATGTATGTATTTATGTATGTATGTATTTAATTTCTTTCCTCACAGTTCCTCATCCAGCACGAAATGTGAGTGCTGAGGCACTGTCAGCAACAAGTATTCGGGTCCAATGGCAAGAACCATTTGAATTTACAGGACCAACATCATACATCATCAAGGGCTGCTCTCTGGAACTACCAAAAACACTGCCCCCTCTTAAAGAATTCAACATATCTGGTAGGTTGTCCTATTGAAATTGCTTTCATCTTTTAAACATTGCCTTGACAGTATTTAGCTTTTTCCCTTTACAACTTTGCACTTTTCTGCTATACTCACTGCTGTCATCATCATCATCATCATCATCATCATCATAAGAATCATTACCACTACCACCACCACCACCACCACCACCACCAACATGATCATTTTTCATGATGATGATCATCATAAATATCACTGCAACTGCTATCATCATCATCACCACCAACATTTCCAGCTCCCACACCTCTATCATCACCTCCAACACTATCATCATCATAATCATCATAATGGCCATTATCCTCCTTATCATCATCATCATCATCATCATCATCACCACCATAATCATCTTCATCCTCATCACAACCACCATCATCTTCACATCACCACCAACACTACCATTATCATCTTTGCAGTCATCACTATCATCGTCATTATCACCACCATCACCATCACCATCATTATCATTGTCACTGATTTCCATTTATTTTCCACTCTCACATGCGTTGGTTAGTTAGTCATGTTCTGTGACTAGATGACCACATTCTGCTCAAACATTCTAGTTAGGCATAGTTTCTCTGGCTGGGTGCCTTTTCTAATGTCAACCACTTTACAAAGTGGGTTGGATGTATTTCATTGTGGCACAAGCACTACCACTTTACAGAGTGAGCTGGGTGCATTTTATTGTGGCACCAGCACTATTGCTTTACCAAGTTTGCTAAGTGCATTTTATCTTGGCACCAGCACTACCCCTTTACAGAGTGGGCTGGGTACATTTTATGTTGGCACAAGTGTCCTCACTTTACTGAATGGGCTAGGTACATTTTATCTTGGCACCAACACTACCATTTTACAAAGTAGACTGGGTGCATTTTTCATGTTGTCAGCACTACCACTTTATTGAATCGGCTCTGGACACTTCATCTTGGTACAAGCAGTATCACTTTACAGAGTGGGTTGGATGCATTTTATCTTGGCACCAGCACTACCACTTTACAGAATGGACTAGGTCATTTTATCATAGCACCAGCACTTCCTCTTTACAAAGTGGACGGAGTGCATTTTATAAGTATTAACAGTGCTATTAGTTATTCAGTTATTACTTATTTCTACCTCACAGGCTTTAACAATACCTCAATCATTATTAATGATTTGCAAGAATATTGGCTATATCAATTTAATGTAACAACAAAGACTTCAGCTGGATTTGCTGCCACCATATTGACTCTACAAACTCGTACACAAGAATCAGGTAAGTTTCTCTTCTTTCTACCTTTCTTTCTCTCTTTGATTTATTTATTCAATAACAGGCACAGATATGGCCATATGGTTATGGAGTAAGTTTACTTTGCAGTCAGTGGTTCTGGGTTCAGTCCCACTATGCAACACTTTGGACAAATATCTTCCGCTATAGTGATCACCTAACCTGGCTTTGCTCACAACAGGATAACTCATCTAACCCATGCCAGTGTGGAACAGTGGACATTAAACGGTGATGACGGTGATGATGATGATGATGATGATGATGATGATGATAATGATAGTCTCAAGTAGACCAATACTTTGTGAGTAAAATTTAGTAGATGGGAAGTGTAGAAGTCTATCATATACACACGTGTAAGTGTAAGTGTGTGTATATATATATATATATACACACACACACAAATATATATATATATATATATATATATATGTATATATCTATGTGTGTACATGTATGTGTCCATGTCTATGTTTATTTGTTTGCTTATGTTCCACAACATGGGGGTTTGGCAAAAAAGGGATTGATAAATTTAGTACCAGATATAAAAGAATATGGACTAGAGTCAACACTATATTATGCAACACTTAGAAAATATCCTATACATAGTCACTTGAACCTTTAGAAAGAGTGGAGGAATCACACTCAAACACTCAAATTACACCCTACCATCTTAGAAAAGAATACATTCATCAGCGTTATTATATATAATAAAATTCGAATGATTTATTCATAATCATCATTATCATCATTAAGCGTCCAGTTTTCCATGTTGGTATGAACTGGACAGGTCAATACAAACCAAGTCAATACTTGACTGGAGTTAGTGTTCTCCAAGCTGGGCTGTGGGTCATGTTTTGCTAACAAAAAGAAAAAAAAATGTAATATGAAAGCAAACATGATTAAAATTGAATTGCTTGATATCACTGAACAATCAAGTACCATTCATCTATATTTTATTATCTGAATATATATGGTGATTGCTGAAGATTGCCAAATGTTTATGATACTTAAAAGAGACTTAAAATGAAAGTATGCTTATATCATAATCATCATCATCATTGTTTTTACACCCATTCTTTTTTCTATGCTTGCATCCTCCCATCCCTCTCTTTCCTTTGTTATATCCTTTGTGAGATATATTGATAACGGTGGAGTTGCTCCAAGTAGAGCCACTACTTCTTTGAGAGATCACAGCTCTGGTACTAGAGACATGCAACTAAAATATCTAAGGAAAGAATCACAGGACAGATTTTGCAGGCAAAACACACTGGCAGGAGAAAGAGGAAGAAGTTGTCACCCATTGACAGGTTGCACCTAGCCATCCCATTATCAAGCACACAACTAAGGTGACTAATGTTAGTCTTGGATGTGCAATTTGGATTTATAGTTTTGGCCTGGTTTTTCTGGCTGGATGCCCTTTCTATTTGTATATGTATGTATATGTAATGTGTTAAACCTAAATAAAATCTATTTTTTTTTATCACCAATACAGCACCTGGACCAGTGGAAAGTTTGAACATTTATGTCAACTATTCCAGCTATAATGTTTTACTAGTTACTTGGAAGAAACCACTTCCTGAGGAGGAAAATGGTATTATCATTAAATATGAGATAACATATTGGGATGATAATAATGCAAAAGTAAGTCAGTGTCTTCAAAACCAGTGTAGTGTAATGTACATACACACCATCATCATATCATTATCATCATCATCATTGCCATCATCATCATCATTTTAAATCTGTTTTCGAAGCTAGTATGGGTTGAACAGGTTGTGATATTAAAGAAAGTTTTTAGAACTATGTTACCACTTAATGTTCTGTACTAAATGAATCAGCATTAGCAAGATGTTCTTGAAAAGCATAAAACAGCATTATGACTGCATCATATTAAAAAGTAAAGTCTTTACTCTAACACTGCAAATTTTCACAACGATCTGTTTAATATCAAATATTCTATAAACATTTGAATTTACAAACCTATTTTTTAGATATTTTCTGCCACATCTGTTGAGAGTTAATATTACTTATGGTTGAAACCAGAGGTAGGGAACCTTAAGCTTAACCCTTTAGCATTTAAACTGGCCACATCTGGCCAGAATTATCTCACCTCTTTCTGTTCAAACAGGCTGTAACCGGCTGCTCATAATAATATTAAGGTATTGTTCTCAAAATAAATAAAATCAAAATCTCATAGATTTGATATTATGTGTGATAAAGCCTTTACCATGATAATACAATAGTATACATAGAGTGATGTAAAAGCTAAAGGGTTAAGGCTACAAGAGGTCTGCTGAAAGAAGCATAACATTCAAAGGCAAATTTCGTATTGAAGTATATTTTTGATGATTTCATGTTATTTAATATCGATCTTTTCAACTAATTATGACTCATAGAAAAACCCACTTGCATTTCTTTATATACATTTGTAATTATATTTTGTAAAATAAACGAGATTTAGTGAGACAATGGTTTTTTTCAAATTGAGGCCTCATAGGATGTCAGTTAATTTCTATGCAACCTTCCAGCATAAAATGTTTCTTCAAACCCCGTTTACAATTTTTCAAGTAATGGATTTTTGTTTTGTTTTGATTTTTTTCCATGCAGAAGAATATATCTTTCACTGATTTTGTATTCTCAACTAAGATGCTTGCAATTGCAGAACATAACTACACAATACAGGTATTTATTTGGCATAGCTATATATGTGTGTGTGTGTGTGTGCACATGCATGTGTGTGTTGGACCTCTGTTGGTACTGACAAATGCTTAATTAAGTTTCCCTATGTTTATTTATATAGATTAATGGTAGCATTCTTTCTAACAAACTAATCTATTCAAGAGGTGGGTTGTCTCTTAATATAAGTAAAGGGCCTTTAACTCTTGATGGAGTTGGAGTTGTAGGGATGTGGTTCTGATACCCAGCATGTCTTGGGCATTTTAAATCTGGTGGAGCTTATCCCTTTTCAAGTTGGAGCACAGCCAATTTCTTTGAGGGAATGAAAGGGAAAGAGAGAAATAAAAATGAAGAATCAACCCCAGTACTGGACTGGTACTTTATTTATCAATCGCAATAATACGATGAAAGGCAAAGTTGACCTCGACGGGATTTCAACTCAGAGTACAGTGAGCTGGAACAAATACAGAGGCATTATTAATCCAATATCCTAAGGACTGTGCCAATTTACCATCTCTCTTAATGAACACCCCTTAAAACTAAACGTAATCCTTTTATTACCAAACCACCTGAAATCAACTCTGTTTCTAATATGATATAAAGCTGCTTTAATGTGTTTATATTTATCTAAAAACCTTCCATTATAATTTTATGAAAGAGGGCGGTGGATTGGCAGTATCAGTAGAGGGTCGGACGCCATGCTTTCCAGCATAGTTACGTCCCTTTACGATCTGAGTTCAAATCCCGCCGAGGTTGACTTTGCCTTTCATCCTTACGGGGTCGATAAAATAAAGTACCAGTAATGCACTGGGTAATTGCTGGCCTTGTGCCTAAAGTAGAAACAATTATAATTTTATGAAAGAATCTTTGTTATGTACTAAATATTAGCTTAATAATGATTTCTAATTTAGCCACAAGGCCAGAAATTTGGGTGAAGGGAAAGTCAATTTCAGTACCTCAGAACTTAACTGGTACTTTATTTCATTGATCCTGGAAAGATGAAAGGCAAAGTTAACTCAAATGAGATTTGAACTCAGTACATAAGGAGCCAGAACAAATTCTGCCAAGCATTTGTTGCTCTAACAACTCTACCAATCAAGTAATGGTTCCTAACTTAGACACCCGGTCAGCAATTTTTGGGGAGGGTAAAGTCAAGTATATGATCCCCTGTACTTGACTAGTATTTTACTTTATCAATCCCTGGATGGATGAAAGACAAAGTTGACCTTGGCAGGATTTGAAATCAGAGTGTAAAGAGCTGGAACAAATACTACAAAGCATTTATTTGACACTATGATTTGCCCTAAATACCATCTTAATAATGAGAAAATTAGTTAAAATAGTAAATCTCTTCAAATTCTAAATTATTTGAAAATCATAACTGGTGACTTTCAGTAATAAAATGGTAATGAAACAGTTAAGCATTGACTTTGTAAACTATAATAATATAAGAAAACATTTAAAAATATATACAAATAGATGTTGCAAGGAAGCAAAATCTGACCTTTTTTTTTCAGATAAGAGCAGCAACTTCAAAAGGATTTGGAGATGTAAGGAATAAAACTGTTTATGTGGAACCTCGAAGTAAGTTTTAACAGTGATCAGTTTTCTGTCTGTATGTCATCACTATTTCATTTATAAGAAATGAAATTTACAGCTCACACTTATACAACTTTAGCTAGCATCCTATGAGGCTGCATCTCATAGGAGGTTTCTCCAGTGTTTTAATGATAGGGTCCCTAGTTCTATCATGAAAAGCAACATGATATTGAACACATGCCCTTGTGATGATGAGTTCAACCTCACTATATTATTTATATCTTAAGATTCTTTCTGATATAGTCAGAACTTAATCAAAATTCCTTTCTCTAATCAAAATGCCTCTCTTGAACCGATGACCTTATGATTGTGAAACTAACACCTTAACCACTATATTATTTATCTATGCAGATTCTCTCTGATATTCTAACTGTCAATTTAATTTAAACAGTTCCTATAGTGCAAACTGATGTGATTATCAATAAATCAAATGAAGAAGTTGTTGATAGCAGCAGACAGATTGCTATAAATCTGCCAGAAAAGTTCTTTAAAGATTTCACATATGGAATACCAATAAAATGGGGACTGATCGTTGCTCAATCTGAAGCTGTTAATTCCAATGGTAAGTTGTTTTGTTGTAGTATTTTTAATCAAGTAGGGTGCTCTGGAGGAAGGAGCAGTGCCCATGGCCTTCACAGACCCTCTCCAAGAACTAGATACCCTTCCTATAACCAATCACTTTACAGAGTGTATAGGTGCATTCCTTCATGGCATCCATGCTAGGGAGGTTGTCATGTCCTTGACACAGCTGAAGAGTCCTTTCAACACTTTGTTTCACATGGTTTCTATGGCTGGAAGAACTTCCTAACACCAATCACTTTACAGAATATATTGTATGCATTTTATCATGGCTTCAGCACTAGGGACGTTGTCATGTCTTTGACATAACTGAAGAGTCCTCTCAACCCTTTGTCCCTCCTAACACTAACCACTTTACAGAATATACTGGGCGCATTTCATCTAGACCCGTTAGCATGGTTTCAGGGAAACATTTTCTTTCAAAAAATATATTTCATTGAATGTAAACCTGTTTTATGCCTATTCACATATTGGTTGTATTTTATTTGTTTGTTTAATCATCTGTCAGCCCAGAAAGATGAGTTATGTCCCAATAAACTAAAACGATGGGATGATGTATACTCCAGTGAAATTTCACATCCTTATCGACCAACACGAACTGATTGGAAACCACAATTTATTCTGGAACAGGGTAAGCTAACCTAATATAGTCGTAGTTGTAGTCCTGTTGTTGATATTATTGCTGGCAGTAGTGGCACTTGGAAAAGAAGGTGAGGGTGGAGACAGAAGTGCTGCCCCCCAGTACATTTGCTGAAAGGTGGGTGAATGTGGCAAGAATGGCGGCCCGTGTGAGTGGGCCTACTCTGGTCATGCCCCTGTAGGTGGGTAAATTTGAGGAGGAGAGGGGTGCTCTTCCAGGGTGCTCTCGAAGCGTCGGGTCATTCAGGATTGGTGGGGTATCTGAGCGAACCCTGGATGGTCATCCCCCCCTTTTGGGGAATTTTTTTTGTATTTTTCTTGTTTGTTATTGGTATTCATATTGTTTACTCGACTTTTCTGTAAAACCCCACTGTCCCAGTCTTTTGTATTGTCCCCTATATGTTGGCCCTTGTGGCCAATAATTGAAATCATTATTAGAAGTAATAGCAGTAGTAGTAGTAGTAGTAGTAGTAGTAGTAACAGTAGTAGTAGTAGTAGTAATAGTAGTAGTAGTATCAGTGGTATTAGTGGTGGTGGTGGTAGTAGTAGTAGTAATTGTGAGGTGGTGGTGGTGGTATTAGTAGTAATAGTGCTAGTCATAGTAGTAGTAATAGTATTAGTAATTGTAGTAGTAGTGGTAGTACAAGTAGAAGTCATAGTACCACCACCACCACCACCACCACCAACATCATCATCATCATGATCATTGCAACACTACATGTTTACTTCCTTTTTCCAGGCAAAGATTCATCCTACATACTTGGTAAGGAGGAGGACTGTGAAGATAGTCACCTATACTGCAACGGTTATTTGAAATCAAACACATATTACTGGTAAGTTACTTGGGGTATAAGGGAATATGAGGGATATTATAAAAAGTTTACTGGTTCATTGTCATCATTATCATAGCTTTTTTCTGATGAAGGACTAGCATCTGAAACGTTAAGACTCTTTTCCTACTACACCAAGTGTTAAACTAACATATATCTTTATTGTACTGTATTGTTTGCTTTGTTTTCCATTTACTTTTCACATATATATAAATCTATAATATATATATTTATATTTATTAAAATAACAGATTAAAGTTTAAGCAAAGAATCACTGCTTTCACCCTTAACGGGATCTTCTGAAACTAAAAACGTTGCAACCAATGGAAACAGGAAGATGATACTTTGGTTCGTGAAGACGTAAGGGTGAAAGCAGCGATTCTTTGCTTAAACTTTAATCTGTTATTTTAATAAATATTTGCTCTACGGTTCTTATATATTTGTTATATATTTATCCTTATCGAGCCCTCTTTGGATTTTAGTCTTCAAATTTATTATTAT
>OZ024747.1:86505094-86522594 GCA_964016885.1 Eledone cirrhosa
CAAACACAGGAGACCACTTAACATCAGCAGACAACCCCTGTACCCCAACCATTTTTTAGACACAGCACACAGATACAGGCAAACAAAATAACACAAGACAGGGAGGAGAAACCGAGAGTAATAAAAATTATCAATCTAACTAGTGCAGAACCAACACCCAACCTTATCAACTTACTCTCCAAAGGTCTTAAATTCAAACCGACCCCACTACGTCCTAACTACTATGAAATGAAGGAAGACATCACAGACTTCTGTAGAAAGTTACGACTCAGTGAAGAACTATTCGACCAGTACAATGAGGTTGAATCATTAGCCAGAAATAGAAGCAATTACACCCCATCAAAAGGTAGAAATAAAATCCTGGACGAATTCTGTGAACACATCACAAACTTCCCTTACCAACACTTGCACAGACAAAAACACAAGCCAAACCTCAACAAGAAAGTATGGGAATAATTAAATAGATTAAAAACCGACAGAACCATTACAATTAAAGAGGCTGATAAAGGGAGTACAGTAGTCCTAATGGAGACAGAATTCTATATCAACTTAGCGCTCTCCACTTTGGAAAACGAAACATACTACGAAAAGGCTGAACACTACAATCAACAGAAAATTATGAGAAACCTTAAACCTCTGATCAACCAATACAAAGAAGGACTCACTAACAAGGAATTCAGCTTCATCACAGACTTCACAAGTAAATCCAACCTTTTCTACGGTATCCCTAAAGTACATAAAAGCGAATTAATAAGTAAGGCATGCAAGGAAGCCACAGACATAGTCATCAATGTCCCCTCACCCAATGATCTCAAATTAAGACCTATAATAGCAGGCCCCGCTTGCGAAACCCACCGCCTTAGCAACTTCATTGATACCCTTCTCAAGCCTTTTCTCAAACACATCAAAAGCTATATAAGGGACGACCTAGATATGCTCAATCACCTCCCTAATATGCCCCTTTCTGAACAAACCCTACTAGTGACGTTCGATGTAGTCAACCTATACTCCAACATCCTCCACAACCTAGGAATAGAAGCTATCCAATTCTGGCTGGATAATTACCACAATGAACTCTCACAACGCATCAAAAAAGAATGTGTGATATAGGCACTCAAATTTATCTTGGAGAACAATTACTTCGTTTTCAATAACAAACCCTACAGGCAGAAATCTGAGACCGCTATGGGAACGAAAACAGCCCCCACTTATGCCAACCTAGTCATGGGATACCTGGAAATGACCCTCTACACTAAAGTCCTAAACAAATTTGGAAACACTCTCCACTTACACATAGAAAGGAACTGGAAGCGATACCTAGATGACTGTTTCATCCTTTAGCACGAAAACATCGAGAAACTTGAAGAATTTCACACCCTTATAAATGGGCTCAACACAAATATTAACTTTACG
Organism: Eledone cirrhosa; assembly: GCA_964016885.1. Classification (NCBI taxonomy): domain Eukaryota; kingdom Metazoa; phylum Mollusca; class Cephalopoda; order Octopoda; family Eledonidae; genus Eledone; species Eledone cirrhosa. Next base: position 86,506,508 of record OZ024747.1, read on the forward strand.
ATGGAATACAGCCATCAACAACTCCCCTTCCTCGACATCCTCATTAAGATCCATAACAAAAAAATAGAAACAGACATATACTACAAGCCCACAGACTCCAAGCAATATCTTCCTTTCAACTCTTGCCACCCTAGACACATTAAAATTAATATTCCCTACAACTTAGCCAAGAGAATCTGTACTATAGTCTCCAATAAAAACACCTGCTACTTACGGCTACAAGAACTAAAGGACACACTCATAGACAGGGACTACCCTGCATCACTAATTGACAATGGAATCCAACGTGCCCTAAAACTCAGTACCCAGGACCTTAGACACCCTAAAGTAAATCAACCGAAACTAAAAGCTCTTCCATACATCTCCACACACAACCACCACAACAATGAGGCCTTTGACACCATCCTCCAGAACATCCCTGTGTTGAAAAAGGACCATAGAATGAACCAAATCCTACGAACACACGATATCATAAAGAGCAAAAGACAATCTAAGTCAATGAAAAACATCCTAACACATGCCAAAGTACTGCCAACCACAACAACGAAACCCACAGTAAAAAAATGCGATAGACCCAACTGTGGCATATGCATCAACCTAATAGAGGGTTCGGAATTCTATTTCAAAGAAGGACAACGCTTTATAGTAAAACACAATTTCACATGTGCATCAGAAAATCTAATATATGTATTAACTTGCTCAGGTTGTCGAAAACAATACAACAGGCTGCGGTTCGCACACACATCCCTGCTGACCATTATCACAACAACGAACCTCTTTACTACTACACACACACATATTTGTTTTGAAAGACTTATTTTTCAGTGACTTCTCGGACCGGGTGATGTGTGTTGTTTCCTTGAGCAAGACACTTTATTTCACATTGCTCCAGTTTACTCAGCTGTAGAAATGAGATAGAGTCCCTATCATTCCACTGCAAAGAGGTCGTGGAGGTGCCACAGCAAAAGAGCACCCAGCCCACACTGTAAAGTGGACGTATAGGCACCATGGAAAAAAAAGCACCCACCACTCACTGTAGATGAGGTTGGTGTTAGGAAGGGCATCCAGCTGTAGAAATCAAGCCAGAATCAATTCCCGTATGAGCAAGAGATGGTCAGCCGGCAGGACACTGCCCGCAACAGGACAACCCGTCTAACCCATGCTAGTGTGGAAGAACGGGCGTAAAACGGTGATGATGATATATATATATATGTGTGTGTGTGTATGTGGAAAGTAAATATATAAATACATATATTAGACTTTTATTTATGTCTTTTTCTAGTGTCAAAGCATTCATGTGCACAAAGGTAGGTTGTGCAGCAACCAAGTATTCAGGAGCAATGCGTACAGGTGTGTCAACATACTTTCCTTTCCTTCAACTGATTTCTATCACTAAGTTCCTTACTTGCAACCTCCACCACTGCCATCTATTTGATCTCTTCTCATCTCTTTCATTCTCACTCCCCCACCCCTCTTAAATTCACAGTGTCTTACTACTCACATGACCTAAGGATGACAACCTCAGTCTTTGACACTCCCTTCCCGTCCACTTTCTACAATACCTCCCATGGCCCACAATGTATGTGTCCAGTGGTGGTGATGGTAGTGGTGAAGTGTCTTTAGTCTTGGCCATAGCCACAGCATCAACCTTAGCAGCCTGTTTCCTTTCTTATCACTAGGGCATCTCCCTGATTTTCCTCTTCAAGTGAAACCTGAAAAAGTTAATCAGGGTTTCACAACTTCTTTCACCATAGCCACCAGGCAGATAAAAACTTCCTGTCGTCTAATGGAAACTGGCAGAGTAATCTTTACAATGGACTCATTTGATATCCAGATCTGTCCCACATGTGATAGATGTTTGACATAAACCCACTGGTCAGCAATACTCGGGCACTCAATGAGGTCATGCAGGACGGTTTCATCACCCTGCACACACCACAGATAGGCCTGGCTGACAGTACTTCTATGCCTGTTAAGTTATCTTGAATTGGCAAAGCGCCTCTGTATCACTGCCAGGCCAGTGATTTTTATAATACTAATACTAATACTAATAACTGTTTCTACATTTGGAACAAGGCCAGCAATTATCCCAGTGCATTACTGGTACTTTATTTTATCGATCCCGTAAGGATGAAAGACAAAGTTAACCACGGCGCGATTTGAACTCAGATCGTAAAGGGCCGTAACTCCATGCTGCAAATCATGGCGTCCGACCCTCTACCAATACTGCCAATCCACCGCCAATACTACTACTAACAATAATAATAGAATGGACTTCTGTAAGTTACGAAAATGGGTTTTCCAGTTGTTCGATTGACAGAACAGCTTGCTCATTGGTAAGTATTTCACAGATACCTTCTACAATGCCTGGTGGTATGTAAATTGATTTTACCCATAACATAATTCTTTGGGAGATCCAGCACGACACAGTGTGGGACATGGCTGGTCCTTTAAATTACAGGTACTGTCCATCTGATGGGCTTCCACACAGTCATTGTCTGGGTCAACCCATGGATGTGTTAAATGACTCTTGTTCAAGATGTCAAACAATGGGATTGGTTATGAAGCAAACTCCTTAACAATTAGGTCATACTGTGCCCACTAATAATAATGATGATTTCTAATTTAGGCACAAGAGCAGTAATTCAGGTGGGGAGGGGAAGTCATTTAAATAAACCCCAATAATTGACTGGTACCAGAAGAATGACAGAGAAAGTTTATCTTGGCAGGACTCAACTTAGAATGAAAAAAGCCAGAACAAATGCTGCAAAGCTTTATATTTGATACTCTAATCATTCTGCTGACCCACTGCCATCTATTAATGATTTCTAATTTAGGCACAAGACCAACAAAATGACTGGTATTTTATTTTATCAATGCCAGAAATATGAGAGGCAAAGGTGACCTAAGTGGGATTTGAACTCAGAATGTAAAGCACCATAACTAAATGCTGTAAAGCATTTTGATGAACACTAATGATTCTTCCAATCCAGTGCCTTCACTGCACACTAATAATAATAAACATCTTCAAACCCACCTCCATCAATTTTTCTTGTCTCTGTCTCTCCCCCCTCTCTCTCACTGTCCTTCCTCTCTAATTTATTGCACTATATTTTTCTCTCTCTTCAGATAAAGACCCTACACCTATTTACATCACAGTTCCTGTCTTGCTAATAGCTGCTTGTGTGTCAGTCATCATAATATTTATTATGTGGAACAAGAAACTCTAGTAAGTAAGAAATGTTTTGTGAAGTCCTAGTAAATAAACCACTGCATGTTTTCTTGGACAAGTGTCTTTTACCATAGCCTCAAGTTGGCCCAAGTTTTGTGAGTGAAATATTTTGGTAAGTCTTAGTAACAAATAGTTTGGTAAATCCTAGTAACCTAGTGACAAATAATTTCATAAATCCTAATGAATAACAAATACTTTGGTAAATCTTAGTAAGAAATTTGGTAGTCCAATGGACTGACGCAATTTTTAAGGAGTTCGTATTTTAAACAAATCTATATTTTTTTTTCAGTTGTTTCAAAAACAAAAAAATACCCACAATTTCAAGTCTTGTTGATGCCAACCAAAATGGGAAAGTTAACCATTCTTTTTCATTGAAAATCAGTGAAACTACACGGTAAAATTTTCAGAAATATAAATTCAGTTTATTTTTTTCTTCTTCTTCTTCTTCTTCTTCTTCTTCTTCTTCGTTTGGTTTGGTAGGATGATGTGCTCATGATTAGAGGTGGATTTAGATTCAAGCTAAACAGGCTACAGCTTAGGGCCCCAAAATAATTAAAAGAGATGTTCTTAATTTTTGTGAGACCTTCTGCTGTAATTGTTTAACAAGTGGCCTGCAAGCTTTATATGGCTTCAGTTTTCACCAAGTCTAAATTCAGTGTTGATCATGACCATTACAGACTCGCCGAGAAAAGTAAAAGTGATACAATTAATGTTTCCTATGAACAGTTGTAAGTAAACAGTTGCAGAAAAAATATTTTCAGATGAGAATTCCAGAGAGCTGACAGTCAGGGAAGGAAGGGCTAGAATAGCAGTCTTATCACATTTTATTTAAACTTTTATCTTTGAACCTCTTTGCTTAAACTACTTATACAGACCATGTTTATTAGATTATTTTCATATTTTCCAGACCAATATTGTTGGCACATTTCCACAGCAAAGTGGAAATGATGATGAGAGACTCCAGTTTACAGTTCAGTGAAGAATTCAAGGTAAAATCAATTTATACATCACAAGACATTGTAGGTGTGTTTTCTTCAATACTAGTAGACTAATGCTATCAATATCGATGGCAATATCATTCAATGTATTTAATTCTTGAAGTATTGTTGATATGCCATATATAACACGACTATTGAAGATATGAACAAGTCATACAACCTGGGAAATTTGTGTTTTCATAAATTTATGTTTTGCATAAAAGAAACCTTATAGTTTATGCTGAGTACTGACACAGAAGTGATTGAACATAAAATTGAGATTTTAACAATTTACTTCTTTGATAAAATGACATAAATATTCAGTATGTATGTACATGACATTATATGAGAAACTTTAGAGAAATAACTATTTACAGGAACAATTGACTAGAAAATGAACTTTATATTGTAGCAACATGACTGATATAGAAAATGCATGGTGTGTATGTTTGTGTGCATAAATTTTACGTAAATACATATGACATATTATGGTTGATGCAGGAAGATGAACCAAGTCTTTGAATATGACTAGTGTCAGCATAGTAGCTCTAAATCTTATTGTCATCTATTGCATGAAACTGCATTAGCAAGACATTCTCGAAAAGCACAAAAGAGCACTTTGACTGCTTCACATTTAAGATTAAAGTTTTTAATTGAATATTACAAATTCTTACAACTATCTGTCAATTAGTAAAGATACTATAAATATTTAAATAAAAACATCTTTGAGATACTTTCTGTTAAATCAATACAAGATATAAAGAATTAATTAACAACCTTTCATATGCAATATTTTAATTTAATTTTATTTTCTAAAATTACAGTATCATATTAAAAATTAAAATCATTACAGGATGTTAAGAGTTAAACAAATAATCCATTTTAGGAAAAGTTAAAATAGAAATGATGATATGGAAGTTTTAATTTTCATATTTCTGTTGAAAGATACTGCCTATGAATTTCAAGTAATTTTGAAAATAATCAGCAATTTGGAGGAATTTAGTAAAATAACAAACTTTCTGATCATAAAATTAAGATGGAAGGTTTTAGATGAAAATAAACACTTTAAAATACATAGTTTTGAATCAGAGAACCAGAGGTAGTTTCATATAGTTTGATATCAAAAAGGTTAACATGGGTTTTTGTTCATGTTTTTGTATTGTTTGGTTGGCTTCTAACATTGTTTTGCTGTTGTTGTTTTTGGAGGGAGTGGGTTACAGAAATAAAATGGTAAGTTGTTGCAAATATCAAGAAGTGCAGCTGCTAAATTTGAACTGCTGAATCAAAAGTTAAACTGATGGATTCATTTATATCAGCCACCATTAAGACCATCACCGTCCTCAGTCCCAGAACTATCATTTTCCTTTGATAAATCAGGATGAGGGCTTAATGCCTGAAGAAGGAGATTAAAAATATGACAACATATATATATATACACACACAAAATTTGGTTAATTTGCAACATTTGCATATGTCAAACACGTGCGTTTTACTGATGAAGTAGCACTCACACATATATATATATGCATGCATTCACACACATACACACACACATATATATATATGGTATTCTTTTGACAGTTGCTAAAGACCCTGTCCCTAGTGCAACCTCATGCTGCAGCTGAGTTGCAAGCCAATCGCACCAAGAACAGGTACACCAATATATTAGCATGTGAGTAGAGTTTTTATTCATCAAAAATAATGTCGATGAGGATGATGATTATGATGGTGATTATGATGATGATCATCATCGTAACCATGATAAACATTGTCACAATTATGATCATGACAGTAGTGATAAGTTCATGGTAAAGATAGTAGAGCTCCCTATGGTCATGACTGGCCATGTGTTATACACCCATGACTGAATGACCATTGGTTAATCTCTCTGAGGCACAATCTTTAGCAGGGGGTTTTGTGGAAGACCAGCAGTAACTCATGCATGTCAGACTCCACTCTCCATACGCTGATCTTGTCTAAGGGAAAAGCGAAGGCCTATAAGCTTGACACCAGTGTCATTGTAATTCATATATACAATATATACATTATATATGTTGATGTCTAAGGGAAAGGCAAAAGCCAATATAACTTGGCACCAATGTCATTGTAACTCATTTTTTGCCAGCTGTGTGGACAGAAGCAATGTGAATTAAATTATTTTGCTGAAAAAAAAAAAGAACAAAAAACAATAGGCCATATGGTCTATGAGTTAAAATCATGACTTTTCAATTGTAAGCCCAACACCCTAACCACTAAGCCATGTACCTTGATAAGGTTGATAATAATGAATAATGTTACAGGTTTCTCATAATCAAGCTGTCCACCTCCCATTAACATCTGATGGCTTCTGTTCTTAGTTTGTAACAGTTACCATCAGTTTTGCTCATACAGTGTATGTTTTCCTTTTCTGCTATTAATAAGGGCAACACTGAAAAAAAAAAAAATGAAAACCTTTGAGGAATCCTACTTATGGTTGCTTTATTTTCTAGAAATAGCAACAAAATCTCCCTCTATCTAAACCTTAAGAGCTTTTCTCCTACAGTATGCATTTATATGTACTGCTATTAACAAGAGCAGCACTGATTGAAAAAAAATATCTTTGAGGGAGTCTCAACATGGTTGCTTAATCTATCTGCAACAAAATCCCTCTCTTTTTGTCAAAATTTGCAACCAGCAGATAGAGATAGTATGAACATTAGAAGACCAATGGAAACATATTTTCCTTGATCCAATCAGACAACTGCCTTTTTTCTTTTTTTTTCTTTTCCATGTGAAATTCCTCTTCTTTTGCAGATGACCATTCTCGAGTGAAGTTGTTACCATTGGATGATGAAGAAGGGTCTGATTATATAAATGCTAATTACATACCTGTAAATATCAACTTTCTTTCAAATATTGTGTACAAATGTATGTCAAGGGAGTGTAAATGTGACATGCACACACACAAACACACTCACACATGCGTATGTAAATACGCACGCACATATATATATGTATATATGTATATATATATATAAGTGTATATATATATATATATATATATATATATATATATATATATATATATATATAACGACAGCTGTATAACAAAGTGCAGGGCAATAAAGATAGACGGTAGCCATGGAGTAGGCAGACCCAGAAAAACATGGGACGAGCTGATAAATTCCGACCTCACACGCTTACACCTCTCCAAGACAATGTCACTGGACCGAGGCCTTTGGCGGTACTCAGTAATAGAGAAGACCCGCCTTACCTAAATACAAAGTAAAAACCTACTACAGTCAGTAGGCATCTCTATCAAAACACCCCCCGCCCCCCGTCCCACCACCTCCACCCCATCCACACCGCCCCTTTCAATGTAAAGTTATGTTGGTCCCACAACATCCAGGCCGAAACAAATGAGATCGTGTAGCTGTCATGACAAAAAAACACACAGTCCACGCTGTAAATGTGGCCGTGTAGGCAACACGGTAAAAATCTCCCAGCCCCACACTGTAAATGTGGTTGGTGTTAGGAAGGGCATCCAGCTGTAGAAAACCCGCCAGACAGTCCACGCTGTAATGTGGCCGTGTAGGCAACACGGTAAAAACCTCCCAGCCCCACACTGTAAATGTGGTTGGTGTTAGGAAGGGCATCCAACTGTAGAAAACCCGCCAGACAGTCCTATGCGAGCAAGACAACCACTCTTGCCTCAAGTGGGAAAACCCCCGTCCAAACCCATGCAAGCGTGGAACACGGACGCTAAACCTGATGATGATGATGATGATGATATATATATTGGTAAACGGAATAGAAAATGCTGACAAATTGTTCACAGTTGAAAATTGGTTTAATTAGGAATAAAAGAGTATTAGTAATTGTATGGGTTAGTATTCAGTTGTGGTTTTAAGTTTTTAAGTTTTTACCGGTTGCGCATTTCTAAATGCTTTTCAAAAATAATTTTGAGATAGAGTGTCCGTGTTGTTTGCTCTGATCTGATTAGTTTTGGGAATTCTACCTGTTTTTATGTTAAAAAAGTGGATCCAGCGCTACTTTGGTGTTGCAAAAATTCTTGTGGTCAAAACAATTTTGATTGGTCGGTAGAGGTCATGTGAATGTAAAAAATTGATTTTGCGCCAAGACTGTTTTTATGTTAAAAAAGTGGCTCCAGCGCTACTTGGTGTTTGCAAAAATTCTTGTGGTCAAAACAATTTTGATTGGTCGGTAGAGATCATGTGAATAAAAAATTGGTTTTGCGCCAAGATTGAGAAATGACTCTTTCACAACAAATATGTGTGTGTGTGTGTGTGTGTGTGTAGTAGTAGTAGTAAGGTGTTCGATGTTGTGATAATGGTTAGCAGGGATGTGTGTCAAATGGCTATTAAGATACATATATATACATATATATATATACATATATATACATATATATACATATATATATGTCAGAGAGGGGCATGTACCTCTGTAGGGGGGGGGTAGGGTAGCCATGCCCTTTTCAGGACAGCTCGTCCTGCATTGGGTCGCAGCTGACACTCAGCTCTCACCTGTGGCCCCAAGAAACTGTAGCATGCGACAGCGGCCACACCCTGGTAAACCGCCTTGGCTGGCAGCTGGAACCAGGCTGAGGGTAGCCGGATGGGTCTGAAACCCCCGGTGAGTTAGATAGGGGATGCCTACCCCTGCATGGAAAGACTGGACCCAGTGGAGTGAGTAGAGGAGGACAACATCATCCCAATTGTCACAAAGGTGGCGACAGCAAGCGGTGTGGAATGCTAGGGCACGGCCAGGCACTACAGACGTCATGGCCATCCACTGCAGCCAAGGAAGTCCCTGGTCGTGATGGTCCTCCGTACCACTGGATTCTGGCTTCTGCAGCCGAGTGAGTGGGACCATCACTGTGCACTGGCCCTCCCACTATAAACCTTTCCTGCATAGGTTTCTTCTTTAGTGTGCACTCCCAAAGCCCTGCGGCGATGGGCGAGAAGCGGAGGTAACAGGTGGAGGTAACCGCTGGGAGTTGCCAGTCTGAAACCCGCACGTGGGTGGCCTGGATGCGCAAGTTGTTCTCCTCCTGACCCTGGAGGCCCGTGAAAGGAGGAAAAAGGCATCAGCAGCTGCCCCAAGAGACACTGGCCTTTTCCCCTGCCCCCACTGTCCCCAGACCTGCAAGTCAAGGATCAGCCTCCACAACCACCTTCGTGCCCACGGCCTACGGGAACAACAATGAAGAAGATGTCATCGTTTACGATGGACAACCAAGAAGAAGATATATATATACATATATATAAAATTATAAGTTTGAAGAACAGTCAGAAAAAATATATCCAATTTTTCTCCTCCTTAGTCCGTAGAAATTAATTAGATAAATAATCATTTAAAGTTTAAAATGTAATTTTGAAGAAATAACAGATAAATGTCACAGACTTTCCTATGTGAAGAACTGTCAGGTAAAATTTACCTAGTCTTTCCTCTTAGTCTGTAGAAATTAACTATACAAATAATCAATTAAACAGAGTTAAGCCTAATATAAGTTTGAAGAAAAAATACATATAAACTTTACCAAAGTTCTTCTAGTCCCGACTATCGATAATTTCACTTGTACTTTGTGGATATGTCGAATCGTGGTATCATCCATGAGGCTTTGAGCTTTTCAAGAGACTTCCTCAGTTTGAACTAAAGTTTCTAAAGTGATTGCCACCAGTATCGAATTCAAAAAGGGTGAAAAACATCATGTGGCCAGCAGTCAAAGTAGAAGGGTGTGAAGGGTAGGCCAGATGGCAGGTAGGTTAATTGCTAGAAGGAGCAGTTAGTTACCGACTAAGATTTACTCAACTGAAAGGGAGTATAGAATAAATTCATAAGGATATATATGTATATATTTAGACATAGTCACAGATACATATATAAATGTGGCTACCTTCAATGGTGTGGCTCAATGAAAAAATTAATTAAGCAAATAATTATTAATCAGAGCTATATAAAATTATAAGTTTGAAGAACAGTCAAACAAAATATATCCAATTTTTCTCCTCCTTAGTCCGTAGAAATTAATTAGATAAATAATCATTTAAAGTTTAAAATGTAATTTTGAAGAAATAACAGATAAATGTCACAGACTTTCCTATGTGAAGAACTGTCAGGTAAAATTTACCTAGTCTTTCCTCTTAGTCTGTAGAAATTAACTATACAAATAATCAATTAAACAGAGTTAAGCCTAATATAAGTTTGAAGAAAAAATACATATAAACTTTACCAAAGTTCTTCTAGTCCCGACTATCGATAATTTCACTTGTACTTTGTGGATATGTCGAATCGTGGTATCATCCATGAGGCTTTGAGCTTTTCAAGAGACTTCCTCAGTTTGAACTAAAGTTTCTAAAGTGATTGCCACCAGTATCGAATTCAAAAAGGGTGAAAAACATCATGTGGCCAGCAGTCAAAGTAGAAGGGTGTGAAGGGTAGGCCAGATGGCAGGTAGGTTAATTGCTAGAAGGAGCAGTTAGTTACCGACTAAGATTTACTCAACTGAAAGGGAGTATAGAATAAATTCATAAGGATATATATGTATATATTTAGACATAGTCACAGATACATATATAAATGTGGCTACCTTCAATGGTGTGGCTCAATGAAAAAATTAATTAAGCAAATAATTATTAATCAGAGCTATATAAAATTATAAGTTTGAAGAACAGTCAAACAAAATATATCCAATTTTTCTCCTCCTTAGTCCGTAGAAATTAACTAGATAAATAATCAATTAAATGGAGCTAAGTCTAAAATGTAAGTTTGAAGAAAAAATGCATATAAACTTTACCAAAGTTCTTCTAGTTCCGACTATTGATAGTTCCGCTCGTACTTTGTGGATTTGTCCAATCGTGGTAAGGGAAACACAAAGCAGGCTTTGTTTCCAAACGGCTAGCGAATTTGAAAATTAGGTAGTAACATGTGCTTATGCCGTATTTGACTAAATGGAATTAGTCTGTTAGTTGGGATTTTAAAAAAGCCTCTCAATGGAAAAAAGGATGAGTATTGACTTACATGGGACATGAACCCACATCTTTGGTTTGCTGGGCCTATGTGTTATATATATATATAAATGAAACTCACGGAGGAGATGACGAAGGACCGTGACAAGTGGAGAGATGCTGTGCTGAATAGGACCCGTTCCCCCCTTGCAAGCAGGGAAAAATGGACGTAAAATGATGATGATGATATATATATATAACAGATTAAAGTTGAAACAAAGAATTGCTGCTTTCACCCTTAATGGGATGTTCTGAAACTGACTAAATAAAAATCAATCAGATTGATTTTTTTTTAGTTTCAGAAGATCCCATTATGGGTGAAAGCAGCGATTCTTTGCTTAAACTTTAATCTGTTATTTTAATAAATATTTGCTCTATGGTTCTTATATATATATATCCTTATCGAGCCCTCTTTGTATTTTAGTCTTCACATTTATTATTATTACAATATATATATATATATATATATATATATATATATATATATATATATATATATATATAGAGCATTGGCCTTGCAATCGAAAGGGTTGTGAGTTCAATTCTCAGACGGGGTGATGTGTTGTTTTCCTCATTATAAATAAATAATTTGAATATATTATTTACTATTTATTTAGTGTTAATATAAAATGAATTAATGGATTATGTTTAATATGATTGTGGGATCTGAACTTGAAAAAGAACTGCATTTTTAATCTACTATTTCAGATTTAGCACATATTATGTCTTAATTTCTTGTCAGTTAAACAACAGAAGGGTAGGGGTGCAACCATTGTTGGTCTATGCTTAGGGCAACAGTTGACCTTAAACCACTTCTGGATTTTGTTATGGTCAGGATTACTGTTTTTGTTGTCATTGTTGCTGTTATTGTTATTATTGAAACGTAATCAAATAAGTTTGCATTTTTCTTTCTGATGCCTTGAACAGGGTTTTAATCGACCCCGCGAGTACATCGCTGCACAAGGACCTCTGCATAGCACAAAGGATGACTTTTGGCGAATGATTTGGGAGCAGAATGTATCTATTGTTGTCATGGTTACATTGCCTGTGGAACGAGGGAGGGTAAGTAACTTTGTCATTGTATCCACCTTATAGAACGAATTCTTCATTACTATTATAGTTACCATTTTACACCCTTTTTCCATGCTGGCATGGGTCAGACAAGTTGTCAGTCTGAGGTTTGGCAAGTTAGATGACCACATCTTTCTCCTATGTTTAATTTTGGCATGGTTCCTGTTGCTGAATACCTTTCTTAATTCCAACTACATTACAGAATGTTATAGGTGTCTTTTGACATGCTACCAACACCATCACTTTATAGTGTGGGCTGGGTGCATTTTATTATGATGCCAACATTATCACTTTACAGAGTGAACTGGATGTATTTTATTGTGACACCAACACTATCACTTTACACAGTGGGTTGGGTGCATTTTAGTGTGGTGCCAGTTAGTTGTGATTTTTTCAGTCCAGCAGGGAGAGGTAGTGGTTACCTTATAATCATTAGCCTTGTTACCATCATCTTCATCATCCTTATCATAACAAGAAGAATGATATCTCCCGGAAATTATGTCCAGCTTTCTTTAAAAGAAGGGAGTATCTAGGCCTAGAAAGACTAATAACAAATTATTGATGTATTAATGTTTTATTTCAATGCAATATTCTATAACAGAGTATATCTGTAGATTTTTAACCAACAGCCTGTGTGTAGATAGATATAAACACCTTGTCTTTATACACACTGTTTCAATAATATACTCAGCTACAATCTTTATCAATAGATTTTTAGCCAATATTATATGTGTCGAGGGCGGTGAATTGGCAGTATTGGTAGAGGGTCGGACACCATGCTTTGACGCATAGAGTTACGGCCCTTGCCATTCTGAGTTCAAATCCCGCCGAGGTTGACTTTGCCTTTCATCCTTACGGGGTCGATAAAGTAAAGTACCAGTAATACACTGGGTAATTGCTGGCCTTGTGCCTAAAGTAGAAACAATTATATGTGTAGACATATATAACCACTTTGTCTCTGGATATAATTTTTTGCTGGACAGAAAAATAAGGATCAGTCAAGAATCATCATTTTTCATCCACTTTTTATGCTCACATGGGCTGAATAGGTTTGTGTCTATAGTGTGAGTTGTATTATTCATGATTTTGGCATGGTTTCCCTGGCTAGTTGCTTCTCCTATTACTAAACACTTTACCATGTGGACTGGGTGTATTTTATCATGACACCTGCAATAGAGATTATGTCTACAGCAAGAATAAAGTGTTCTTTTTACTCTGTATGAGATTTTATTTAGAGTGATTGCTCTCCTATGCAGGCTGCAAGTTGGCCTGTCCACTTTACTGAAGCCTTTGCAGGTACAACTCTTTTGCCAGCTGAGTGGACGGAGCAATATGAAATTATGTGCCATGTTCAAGTACATAAAACATTGCCAAGAATCGAACTCATGATCTTACAATTGGGATTTGAATACACCAACAATGAAACCATACATCTTCTCTATCAGCCTTAACCACTATATGAATCATATTGTTGGACTTCTATATTTTAGGTAAAATGTGAGGACTACTGGCCAAATGGAAATGAACCAGTTTACTTTGGTGATCTTGTGGTTCAACTAAAGTCAGAATCTAATCTTTCTGATTATGTCATCAGAATTATGGATGTGAATTTGGTAAGTGTGTTGTTTTGTTTTATTTTATTGAGGTGTAGAGAACCAGAGCATATTGTTTTAAATACTAAGGTAGGACAGAAGATTGGCAGAATCGTTAGAATGTTGGATAAATGGCCATTTATATTCTAAAGTCAATTTTGCTTTTCATTCTTCTGGTTTGATAAAATAAAGTACCAGTTAAATACTGGGGTTGATTTAATCTACTTTCTCTTCCACTAAGATTTCTATCCTTGTGCCTAAATTAGAAAACATTAAAGATGGTGGACTTACAGAATTGTTAGAGCATTAGATAAAATGTCATTGTGTTATTTGTTCAGGCTCTGTACATTTTGAGTTAAAATCATGCCAATGTCAACTTTGCCTTTCATCCTTCTGGGGGTCAATAAAATAAAGTAACAATTAACTTTGCCCATCCTCCAAATTTGATGGCTTTGTGCCAAAACTAGAAATCAATATCAATGTGGTGAGCTGGAGCAAGAAATACTGAACTGAGATCTTGAGTTTAAATAAATTCAAATTCTGCCAGGAAAGTTCCTGTAAACACACCAGATAATATGAATTTCTCTGTAAATAAAAAAAAAAAATGATACTAAGATATATATTAAGAAGTGCACTAGCAGCTGAAGTGTACGATAAAATTATATCTGTATACATTCAGAGTGGGTAACCAAGATTGTACCAATGTGTATATAAATATACATATATTTAATATGTAGGCATGTTAACATGCCAGTAAATATGAATTTCCTGTAAATTGAAAAAATGATAAATACATTTAATTGATTTTCACACTTAGTTGGGCCCTCATTAGAAGAATCTTTATCATCCAAACCACCATAAGGAAACACACATGTGATGGGCTTATATGTATATATATATATGAGAGTTACAAGGTTTGATTATTTGTAGTGGCTGACAGCAATTTTGTTTTCTGTCTTTAAGGGTCTTCTCTTTATTTTAGAAGCTATTTTATAGCACACCACTTTTTATATATGATTATATGTATATTAAACAGCATTTTCTTTTTTTTGTGTTTATCGTTAGGGTGAAAGTACAAGGGAAGTGAAACAGTTCCACTTTTTGAAATGGCCAGATTTCGGCTGTCCTAAGAATACATCATTACTGATCGACTTTGTACAGACAATTCGCACACATATGCCATATTTAATTACTGGACCAACCCTAGTGCACTGCAGGTAAATATACAAAATCTCTTTTATTGAATGAACTTGACCACAATTGATTTGAGGATAATGTATTACAGATGTCATATTTTCTCAAATAATATAAGAAATTTTGAACTAAATTAAGGGTAAAAACGTAAAAGCCATATTATACACAAATACATGTTTGTAGAAATTCTTACTGAGCTGTCAAATACTCATTTCCAATGAAAGCATTACACATACACTACACCTGGCTGTTTTACATTCTTTACCATCATAAGAAATTGAATTTTGTAATAAAATATATGCATGAAAATGAGATTTTGGTGGATACAAGTTTTAAAAAAAAATTATATAGACATAGCTGTACTCCAGGATGTAATTTATTCCCATTTTTTTTACTTTGAAAGTAGGTGTATATATATGGTATATGGTACTTATGTGAGAAAATAGGTGTATATATATGGTATATGGTACTTATGTGAAAGTTGAATCTAGCAGAATTTTAACTCAAACAATAAGTTATGAACCTAAATATTGTAACATTTCTAGTCCAGATTCCAACCAGTTGCACATTCATTGTTTTACATCTTTACATCTTAGAGTGCTTACAAGCATGGATATGTGATAAAGAGGTTTGCTTCACCACTATGTGGTCTCGGGTTTAATCTTAGTGTGTGGCACATTAGCTTAATGTTTTCTAAAATAGCCTTAAGTTGACCAAAGTGTTGTGAATGAAATAATAATCAAGGCTGTGCTTAGTCAATTCTCTTGCTTATCACCACCATATGGCCTATAGGTGTCTTTAGAAGAGTCTACACTATACCTATCTGAAAATAACTTCCCCAAATTGTCATTTTTCTCTACAAATTTCAAGCTGATCTATAGAGTGAGAGTTATATGTATATATATATATATAATATATATAATATATATATATATATATTAGAAAGTGAGTTTTTTTTTACAAAATGAAAAATAACCGGTGTCCTACATGAGTGAAAGTATAAAGAAAAAA
>OZ024747.1:86527594-86542594 GCA_964016885.1 Eledone cirrhosa
GAATCAATTACATAAAACAAATTATTGTAATGGCCGCTATAAAACAGTATATTATTTTCATGTTGATAGTTCCATTTGTTAAATACACAATATGATGGTCTCTTGCTGAAGGATTTTGTATGGACCATAATAAATGAATATAAGCTCTGTTTATATATAGAATATTCTTTTTTGTTGTTGATATATTGCAACACACAGACACACATATATATCTATACACATACATGTATGTGTACTATTCTTATTAGTATGTATATGTGCATACCTGCATATGTGTATGTGTGTATGAAGAAGTCTAGTACTGGTTAAGGACTAAGCTAAATGAGATTTATTGTCAAATATACAGATCAATAACCATAACTTGGCCAACATATTCCAAACATGAACCAATGTCTTCCAATTATCACAGATATCCAACCTTATGTAAACTAATTAATTAAATAACTGTTTTTAACTGAAAACGTTGTCATAAACTTTATTTTAAATGCAGTATACATACACACACACAAACACATGTGTGTGTGTGTGTCTATAACACACACACACACACACACACACACACACATATATATATATATGACTGATAAGTTTCAAAATGCTGGTATAATGCAGTAGCAATATATAAAAGGCAAAGGATGATAAATAAAACAAAACAAAGTAATGTTTCAAAGTAATATTTCAGGGCTAACACTCCCTTTTCAAATGTGAAACAGAAATGGTTCAAACAAAAATGAACGATCAATGTGTTATTCCCTAACTGGTCTATGTATCTGAAATACACATGCATCGAATCATTATAGTAGTCAATTTGCTTCATACATTTCCAATGTATAATTTATATGGCTTTTTCTTGTTGATGATAATGGCCTCTTTGATTTTTAAATTTCCCACATTCTTTCTATTGCCTCTTTGGGAACCTCAATGTTTTAGCTGTGGCATCTGTTTTTGATAGAATCTCTCATCAACGTGTGTTCCTTGGTCCATATGTGCAGCATCCAGACAGTACTTCCAATGTACGAGGAGCTACATTTTTTTTACATGTGATCTTGTACAACACATATGCTCTCATGTACACTTTTGTGTTGTTGATAGTACAATTAGAAAGTGTGCACAAATCGTTCTATGCAGGTCGGTGTCTGTAGAGTAGTCTCTTCAGTGAAGGTCTTAACTGCACCAACTGTATGTTCAGGCCCTCTCTACAGATGGCTTGCCTGATGGCAACCATCATCTTCTCATTGAAATGTAGCAGCTTTAGGTAGCATATGTTATCTCTAGGGGCATGTGTCCTCTTGGCATTTTTGTGTAAGTAGAGTAGCCATTCTCGGTGAGAACTCTTTGGAATTCCACCATGCTGGTATGTTTCTCACTACCCTTGCTGCATCTATTGCACATTCATGAGATTCCATATCTTAAGAAATGTAGGCAACCAAAACTGCACTGAGGAAGGACCGTTCATGTTAGCATAGTTCCACACCGCACCACATAATTTATGTGAGGAGCTCAAACACAGAAATAACTGTAAAACAGCTAAATAATTATAGCATAGACATTTGGGTAAAATACCCTGGAAGGAAGGGGTGGCTGATTAATATATGGGGAGAGGGGATGTAGTGGCCTTGTGATATGATTGATAGAGTGCAGTGGTGGGGTAGGGGGTCAATGCCCTCCTCCAATAATTATATTTTTCTCCCCAATCTACCAAAGCACACATCTATTTGTATATGCGCTCCGATTTATGTACATGTTATGTTTATCGCGTATCAAACTTTTTTTTTTATCTTGGTTGATATTTGATAATAACAATGTAATATATTATGTTAACCTTCATAGTAAATTTTTTGTCATGTCATAACTTTTTCTCCACATATCATTATTTACCAATTGCTAGTATGTGTATTCAGAGACAGATTTCACAGGTCATTTTGCTATAATTACTTTATTATTGAAAGCTGTAAATGTAATATGACCTGTTTGAACTCAAATTGCATTTTCTGACCATTTTAGAGTGCAAAGAGCTAAACTAATCATTACAACTAAATTGACCAAATTTGCCCCCACCCCACCCAATTCAGAAATGTTTCCATTGTCTCTGTATATATACATATATATATATATATATATATATATATATACGCGTGTGTGTGTTTCTATGTATGTATGGTCCCGTAACTCCCGATAGAGTTGTCGAGGCACTGTATTGACATACAGCATTTCTTGGGTATTTTAAGCCTGGCAGACCCCATCCCTCTCCAGGCCTGAGTACAGCAGATTTCTTCCAGAGAAAGATAGAAAGTGAGACAGAAGAAAATGAGAAAGAGATATGGAGGAAATATCGATCCCAGTATGAGACTGGTACTTTTTTATCGACCTCGAAAGGATGAAAGGCAAAGTAGAATTTGTATGTGGCAGATGCACAAAAGCAGTGAGCAGCAAGAGCTTACATGAAACAGGCTCTATCAAATGGCCAGAATGCTTTCTAGAAGTAGTTGATAGTTTCCTTTACCAAGATGACTAAATCATGCAGCTGAATCTTAGAAAGGTGACAGAGGATTGAGTTGACTGGTGATATGGCATATAAGATGGAAGATACATATTCTCATACAAGGAGTAAGAAACGAACATGGAGAGGGCAGAAAAGTGAAACAATTTGTAGGCCTCTGCAAACTAAGATACATCCACCCAAATCCTGCACCCACCTTAACCACTCCTCCACTAACTATCTTGTCTCTTCACTATCTATGTACTCTTTCACTCTCCTTCCCCATACACTCCATTCCAGCATGGAAAGATGTGTCCCCTGCAATCCACATCCCAGATTCATATCCCTTGTCCAACCCATGCCAGCATAGAAAGCCAGTCATACCCTATAATATACTGCCTCTTCAATGCTTATTTTTCCATTATAAGATGACCCCCCATGTCCTTCATCAAGCAATATATAGTCTGCCCCACTCTCATTTTACATCCCCATTACTATCTCCTTAGCTTAGCCAAGGACACAACGAGAACCCCTACACACTCTGTAAATTGGTAGTGCTGGTGGCTCAATAAAATGCACCCACTCCACCCCATAAGGTGGTAGTGTTGGTGCCAAGACAAAAAGCACCTAGTCCACTCTGTAAGTTGAAAATGCTTCTAGTACATGCAGTGAAGTAATTGGTATTAGGAAGGGCAAAAAACGGAGCAAAACATGGTCTTCTGACTGGTCTATCCTCAGTATTTGACAACTAGTCCTACCCATGTAAACAAAATAAACAGACGTTAAATGGTAATGATGATGACGATGATGAATCTTCAAATTTTAGATTTATGAAAAAATATTTCGTTTAAATTTCAAACAAAATATATATTATATTATTTTATATTTGTTAGTAATAATTGTTTCTACTTTTTGGCACAAGGCCAGCAATTATCCCAGTGTATTACTGGTACTTTATTTTATCGACCCCGTAAGGATGAAAGGCAAAGTTAACCTCGGCGGGATTTGAACTCAGACCATAAAGGGCCGTAACTCTTTGCTGTAAAGCATGTCCGACCCTCTACTGATACTGTCAATCCACCTTTGTTAGTAATAATATAGATATGGTAGTACTGTGGTAATACTTAATTCTGAAGTTGAATACTGGTGACTTTTGAAGTAAGAGACATAACTTAGTTTTGTCAGGCTATAGCGAACAGAGTTATGTACCTTTATAAGGCAAGTCATAACGCAAAGACTGTTGTAATTTTTTAAACTCATGCTTAGAAACAACCATGTTTTTTTTGCTAAAAAGTCTAAAGTCTATGAAAGTTTAAAATAGCCTAGAAATGATAGAAAAACGTATTTTGATAAAAAAAATAGCAAATTAAAAATGTTTTAGGTCTAAAATGTCTAAAATTTATTTTAATGTCAAAATAAAGTCTAAAAATCTTTAAATATTGATTAAAATCTTATTTAAAATGTTGATAATTGTCAAAACTTAAAAAATAACAAAGAAACATCTTAAGTCTTAGAGAAAGAAAACAAATTAAAAAACAAACAAACAAATAAAGCAATTAACAAAAGCATTTAGTCAAGCAATCCCCTAAGGAATTAAAAGAAATCAAAAGAAATAAAACTGGTGAAACCTAGAATCAGTGTTGATACAGTGTAACTAAACTTATATGCATATACATGCATATACACACACACAATCATGAATACTGTCACCAGTTCAGTTTTCTAAAGGACATTGGCAAGCATTGGACGGAATCTACAAGCAATAAAAGCAGAAGCAATGGTAATATTTATACAAACACGGTATAAATTGCAGTGAATTGGCAGTATCAGTAGAGGGTCGGACAACATGCTTTGCAGCACAGAGTTACGGCCCTTTAAGATCTAACTTCAAATACCACTGAGGTTAACTTTGCCTTTCATCCTTATAGGTCGATAAAATAAAGTACCAGTAATGCACTGGATTGATTGCTGACCTTGTGCCAAAAGCAGAAACAATATTTATACACACACACACACACACACATATATATATATATATATATATATATATATATATATATATATATATATATATATATATTCATTTAGGTTTGTTGGTTCACCACTGGATAGAACTGGTCATTCCGTATGGTCAACCTCGATGTAATATTAGGGAGAGCACTCGACATAATGCAACTCACTCGTCTTCGTTTGTGTTGTTGGTAGTGCGAGTACGGAGTTAATTATTATAATATATATATATATATATATATATATATATATATATATATAATAATAATAATAATTAACTCCGTACTCGCACCAGTATGCATATATATATATATATATATATATATATATATATATATATATATATATGCATATATATATATATATATGCATATATATATATGCATATATATATATATATGCATATATATATATATATATATATATATATATATATATATAGAGAGAGAGAGAGATAAGAAGAAGAACATATTAACAAGACTCGTCCTGGCCACTTCTGCCATGGTAAAGCTGAATGTCATATGGGAAAGCAGCTCCATTAGTTTTGCAATGAAGCTCAAACTATACAAGTCATTAGTGACTTCGATCTTTTTGTATGGATGTGTGAGTTAAACTCTGGCAGCTGACATGGAACGAAGAATCCAGACATTTGAGCAAAGTGAAAAGACGGAAGCTTGCCTGGTATGGTCATGTACCCCACAAAATCTCCTTGTCTAAAACCATCCGTCAAGGGAGGGCGAACAATAGGCAGACAAAGGAAATCCTGGACAACAACATAAAAGACTGGTCACAACACCGAGGCCCTTGTACGCATGACGGAGAATAAAGACTAGTGGCGACGACTGACTGCAAAACCGTCTAGAGTGGCACCCCAACGACTGGCTGCACTAATTGTAGGAACATGATGAGTTAAGATAAAATCTTACTTAATAAGCAATATACAATTATATATTGATCTTGCAGCTTCAATAGAATTAAATATTAACGAATGATATGTATATCAAATAATGTATACATTGTTATATGTTATTGTATAGTTTTGTATTATTTATTATACATGCAACAATAAGATTTATATGCAATAAAAATGCAAATCATCCTCTCTTTCTTAAATAGCTCTTCTGAATTTTTTTCGTTCCGTGGAATTTCCACGAGTCCCGCTAGTAAGAAATAATTGTTGGAACACCTCTTTCCTTTGTTCAAAAAATGCAGCAGCCTGCTCATGAAATTAACGTGCAAGTGGCTGGGCATTCCATGCACACGTGCACTGTGAATGTAGTTCTCGTGAAGAATCTGTGTGACACGGTGTGTGACAAGCTTAGCACTTCGAAATACATGTACAACGCATTTTTTCTAGCTAGGTGGACTGGAGAACGTGAAAAATAAAGTGTATCTTTCAAGGATAAAAGGAATCGTTGGGAATCGAACTTA
The DNA here is from genome assembly GCA_964016885.1 of Eledone cirrhosa. NCBI lineage: Eukaryota > Metazoa > Mollusca > Cephalopoda > Octopoda > Eledonidae > Eledone > Eledone cirrhosa. Next base: position 86,533,515 of record OZ024747.1, read on the forward strand.
CGCCATTACGAACATGAGCAGAACAATCTACCCACTAAGGCTTCATACGAAATAATTACCATATTAGTAATTGAATAACTTTGTTTTTTCTCAGTGCATAACAATTTCTAGTTTGTGTTTTAATATATTAAATATATCATTGCATTCAATATATTAACACTTAATGATTTTTTTCGTATGTAGCGCCCGTGACTTATTTATCATGTGAGTAATACTACTTTTTAAAGCCAAACAGAATCAAGTCTTGTAAATGGTTCTCTCATAATTACTTCGGTAGGAACAACGAAACTGTGCATTGCTTCTCGTACTTGCGGAAACAAAGTACTATTATTTTTTCCAGCCTGTTGCGTTCGAGACGTTCGGTGGAGTTGGGCCGCTGACAGCGAAGTTCTTGTCTTCACTGGCAGCTCACCTTACTGAGGTGTCAGGTGATGTCCGTGAGGGTGCCTGGTTATTTCAGCGCTTTAGCCTCGCCATCACTCGTGGTAATGCTACGAGCGTGTTGGCTTGCCTGAAAGTGTACAGTTAACCCCTAAGGTGTGAGCTGTTGCCGATTGTCGCACTTGGTGGTGAATTGCCCCCCCCCCCCCCTTTTTTTTTCTTTCTTCTTTCTTTCCTTTATGATTTTTGTTCATGAATTTATTTCTGAACGAATTGCGGCAATCTTTTGTGTTATTTACGCATTTGTTATGTTATTTTTGTATATATTTAAAACATATTTGCAGCGTTATTCTTCTGTAAATTTATACAACTACTAGCAGTGTATCCCGGCATTACACGAGTAAGAACATTGGTAATAGCACCTCCAATGAGAAACATTTATTTGTGAGTGCCTGTTAAAAACTCACGAAAATATACCGACAGGAAACTTGTTTTATTTGGAGAAAATTAAGAAGTTGAAAGTACAGTTTAGCTATCTACGTGCATTGTTCATAGAAATATTGTTGAGCCCCTTCTTTTCATACTCCTCTGTTTTGGCCTTTTGGAGTAAATGTGAAAGAGAAAGTCACAGGTTAAGTTGGCAGAAGGTTCCAGTGTCATAGCAGTAAGGCGTAGGCTACTTACCGCAAAAGTTCATTCGCACTCTTGTCACTAAGTTACTCTTTCTCTCTATCCCTCTCGGTGCAGTCCTTTACGAATTTCTCGCGTAGGCCTGGTGTAGATTTGCACCCGATCCATCTACCCGATGCACATGTCCGCTTTGTACGGCTTTTGGAGGAAGGAGTGACCAGTAGTACGTTGTTCGGTATTATTACGAAAAGGTGTAGCAGAGAATCCCGCGTGAACTAACAGCTCGGGATGAAACTGCTTACCTCGAATATTCATTCGTCATCGTTCTTGTCAACGCTCCGTTTAGTTGGTATTTGTTAGTCTACAGTTAGATGAATGGCGCACAAAGGGTTAATGTTTATTGGCAAGAAGTTTTTTGAATAATAAAAGACGGGTTAAAGCAACCTACAATGTATCTGTGTGTATATATATGTATATGTGTTTGTATATGTATATGTATATGTGTATATGTGTGTGTATATGTATATATGTGTATATATATATGTATATATATGTATATATGTGTGTGTGTGCGTGCGTGTGTGTGTGATTGTAGCGAAGATAATACGTCAGCAATGACTTGTTCGTCAGAATGTCGTTATGCAAACAGGTAGACATACAGACAGATATTATAAGGGCTCGACGGAGATCGATAACTCCCCCTTACTCCCCCTTAACAACAGAAAAATTGAAAAATAAAAGCTGCAGTTAGTATCTTTAGGCCGCAAGGAATATATAAATGCAAGTTGAAGTCAATCGGAGTAGAAATGTGGATTTGAATAGATTTTGCAAAAATGAGGACACACACACAGACAACAACAGTTTTATATACGATAATACGTATATAGATAATTAAAACAAATTCCGTTCTCACAGAATGAAAATATAAAGTACTACTATTCGTTGACTAGCAATGTATTTCCATTATTCCAGAATTATTTCAAGTTAGCTTGCAGCAAATATGATAAAATTAACATCATAAAAATTATCTAAAAGACACAACTGATACATTACGATCAGTTTTAAGCTGATTCATAAGTGATTTTCACATGACCGGTATCTGTGATGTGTGAAGGCGTTTGGCTTAGGTGTTAGGGCTTTTCGTCTCACTTTCGCAACGTTGTGAGTTCGAATCACGGTGGTACGTCCTTGAACAGTGGTGGTTCGTGTATAGGCACTGCAACACCCCCTATTTTATCTCGATATTAACGATAACATTCAATATAATCAGTCTTTCTTTATATACATTATATAATCCTGAAGATTAATATCAGTAACCAACCCCTCTTTTATGCAACAAGTATCACACGAAAGCCAAGTATATTTTTCTCTAAAATTTGAGCTATTCCAACAGTCTTCTCAAGATCACCACAACGTATATCCATTCTCAAGAAATATATGGACGTCAGGATTCCAAGTCCATCCTCTACAAGATATAATTGACAGATATTCTTCCACTAAACACTTAGTAGCAGCTAAATTGTTAAACAAGAAAAGCTTCTCTAGTTTTAAGATCGAACTGCTCACAGAAGAGATATTACTGATCACTGAATCATATCCCATGATTGACAAAGAAAAGTTTGAAAGTGAACTAAAAGTATTGTCCAACCGATATGCATGAATATTGCAAATTAATTGAGCTGCGGAAATTTATCTTGGAAAATAATCTAGATTTTGTTCCTAGTGAAATTACGAACCTGATAAAAATCCACTTGACAATTCCGATGACTACATCCGAACCAGAACGCTGCTTTTTAACACTGAAAAGAATAAAAACTTTTCTAAGGAACACTATGAATCCCGAAAGACTAAATGAACTGTGCTTTCAATGGAGAAAAATTTCCACAACAGTCATCCAGGGATCAAGGAGAAAAATATTAACCTTTTTGATCAAAGTAAAATAAGACAAATGCATTTCTTTTTTAAATGAATAGATCAAGCTTGAACTGCAACACTTTATTAGTAAGTAAAAAATGATTTTTTTCATTTAGGATTTCATCAATCGATGGGAGTACAACAACAGCAGCAATATATGTGGTGCAAGATAATTAAGGATGGGATCTTTAGAATGCTAATAGAAAGAAAGACGATGATATGCTAGTAACTTGATTGAATTCACCACAGTGAAATGCCAACGAAACCTTAAAGGAATTCACAGCGGTAAAATATCACATTTATATCAAAAGAATTCTCAGTGCAAAAATATCTAATGATGTTTCAAAAACGCCTGATGTATGTGGATACATACACATAAAAAGTGTATGTAAGAGGGTGATAAATAGGGTGGAGAGAAATCTCTAAAGAATATTATTATTTATTGATGCCCACATTCACAAATACGCACGTACACATACATATGAAACCATACACACACACACAATAATGGTTTTTATATAGGCACAAGGCCAGCGATTTTGGGGGAGGGCAAAGTCGATTAAATCGACCTCTGTGCGTGATTGGCACTTTCTTTTATCGACCCCGTAAGGTTGAAAGGCAAAGTTAACCTCGGCGGAATTTGAACTCAGATCATAAAGGGCTGTAACTTTATGCTGCAAAGCATGGTGTCCGACCCTCTACCGATACTGCCAATCCCCAGCCCTACACACACACACACACACGCACACGCACACGCACACACACAAAATAATAATAGTAATAATAAGGAGTAGGAAACCATGGGTCTGAGGAGTTATCGATTCCAAACTCGGGCGCGATCGATACTGATTGTATCTCGAACTGATTTTGCCGGGAAGGGCAGGCAATTTCCCCCTGTCTGGTGGCGGTAGCGAAAGAGGTTGTGTGGTGGACTAGGTTGAAAGGACTGAAGACAGACACTTTTCTCTTCGGCCAATCCCTCATCGACCTTTTCAATTTTCACTTGGAAAAGAATGTGAGGGTGGAGGCAGAAGTGCTTCCCCCTAGTACATTTGCTAAAAGGTAGGTGAATGGGCCTATTCTGAGCATGTAGGTTGGTTAATTTGAGGAAGAGAGAGGTGCCCTTCCAGAGCGTCCTCTAAGAGTTGTGTGACACCCGCTGCAACAACCACCAAACTTCGCGGGGCTCCCTCCTCAGACAGGCTACCGACACTACGATCTTGCGAAGGATCTCGGCAGTACGGGGTCCAAGTACGGCTGAGGTCTCGACGGTGACCAGTGCGAAGAGGAAGCGGTCAGATAATCCCCGGTATTTGTTTATTTTACGTTCTTCTGTGAGGCGGGCTGTGATGTTGGGGTTTGTGGACGAAGCGACTAAGTTGAAGGCGGAGAACGTGTCACAGAAGGTGACGTCCCAGATGAGGGATCTACCTCCTTCGAATAGGAAGAGGGTGATTCCGTCGGGACGCTTGCCATCTCCACGGTCTAGGCCTGCTGGCTCTAGTTGAGATGGAAAGCCCGCTGCGTCCAGGCTTCTTCACAATAGGTCGTTGTGAGCAGGCCTGAGCTCTGGCGGCAAGACAGAGGATGAAGGCTGAACTTATCAACAACCACCCCGCAGCGGCATTTAGGAGGCTCACACACGCGGAGGCCAAGGCGTTGGGCTACTCCGATGCGAGTGCACTCATGAATATCATGTTGTAACTATTTAAAGATTGTCTTTTCATATTTAGAACAACTTTAATGATTTTGGAAGTGCACGATGACTGAATTTCATATACGTTAATCACATTGATATTACAGTTCAGCTGTTGCAAACTGTTTAAACTTTTGCACTATTGTCATCTTGTTATTGTTATTTTCAATTTAATGTACATCTGTGACAAAGAAGCGTATAAAATGTAACTAAAGGAATTTAATAGATCGGAGTAGCGAAATAATATCTCATAATTTAAAAAAAAATCAAATTCCGAGGGAATTCGTTGTAGCTTACGTCGGCAAAAATTGGTTATTGAATTCGTATATGTGGGTAAATTCTGATGCCACGGAAAGAAGAAAATACTGGCGTCCTTTGTTAAAGAGAAAACTATTTTATAAAAGTTAGCAGTTTTCATTGTAGCAGTACTGCCAAACATTATTTCTACAGTGACGGTGGATTGGCAGTATCGGTAGAGGGTCGGACGCCATGCTTTCCAGCATAGTTACGTCCCTTTACGATTTGAGTTCAAATCCCGCCGAGGTTGACTTTGCCTTTCATCCTTACGGGGTCGATAAAATAAAGTACCAGTAATGCACTGGGTAATTGCTGGCCTTGTGCCTAAAGTAGAAACAATTATTTCTACAGTGACGATCTCTTAATTTCTTTTAAAGAATTTACCCTCTCAGACAACAGGAGTTTCTTATATTCATAGGCCCAACTATATTAACTTCACTATTATCTTGTAATATAGGAATCATTTTTCTGTATACCAATCCTGCAGGAGTCGACTTTTCCCGTCGTCTTTCGAGTTTTAGTTATATAGAACCCGTAATATATTGCTTCAATGCGCTTCTTTTTCTACAAAAATGTTAGTCCTTGAGGCTAGTCAAATTAAAATATTTATTATTCACATATAAAAGAATTGTTTCTTTTGCGTCATCTTATTCAAGGGATTTATCTTTCAATTCTGATTGGTTAAACTGAATGAGGAATAACTATTGAGCAAATATCTGTTATGGAAAAAACTTAATGGAATTGTTTGTTTGTTTGCATATGTCAATAATTGATTTGTACATTCCTATTCATTTTTACTACTCTATATTTTCATTTCATTTTCTTGGTTTTCTTTTTTTGTCTTTTTTCTAAAAATATATTTGTTTCTTATTTCTTTCATTGGCTTTTAATTTCTGGTTTATCTGTGTTTGTGTTTGGAAATGTGTTTCTATTTCTATTATTATGGTTATATTTGTGGATTATTTTCTTGTTGCCATTGGTCTGTGGCAAGGCGGGTCGTAGTCGTTTTTATTCTGTTGTTTGTGCATTCTAAAAAATGGAATAAATAATGTAGTGATGCAGGAAAGTTGCTTGACATATTAAAAAGGTTGTTGTCTACCATTTCACATGGTAAAACTCTCACGTATTCCTTTATAGCCAAACGTTCACACATGTTTATATGTGAATATACACACATATATATATATGTATGTGTGTGTTTGTGTGTGTGTATGTATGTATGCATATATGTATTCAACTTATCTCTTAACAGAATAAGGAAATGTATGAGTATAAAATGAGAAAGAGTTGAATAATATGCCGTCAAAAAGTAGCAGTAGATAGTTTGATATGTTGCACGATAGGTCGAATCAATATATTTCCTTTCCTAAAAATTCCAACTCTGCAGTTAAGATAATTTTGCAAAACAGTTTCATTGAATTCTAAATATTTTTTTAAATGATCTTTTTACTTTTTGCTTTTTCAATGCTTTCTTTCAATTTGTAACCAATTCAGTGATATGGCAAATATTCTACAAAAGAATAGGCATGAATATCATACGTAGAGCCCAATTGTACCTGGAACTTTAAACTAATATAAAAATACTTGTGTCTAGAATGAAACATGCATTTCTACTTTCTACGAGGTTTTATGTATTAATCTTATATAACCGGAATAAGTATTTGACTTAATATTAAGTAAGGATGTTAGAAATAATCACACAAGAAAATATTTCTCAACACCTGGCAAGTATAAGGCAAAATAATTTGTAGTATTTAATTCAGTCTCTTGTCGTTCTTAATTCAAATCTCAGCATGTTTCACTTTACCATTTCATCGTTCCGAGGTCGATAAAATAAATATAATAGATGATGTATTTAACTATAGTCGATGGTCCAGTGTGGCCACGTTCTATTATTGAAACCAGTAAAAGAAAAGAAAACAACTTGTAGCCATCCTTATATATACATTATATATATATATATATGTATGTATATTACTAAAAATTATTGGCAATGCGCAGCGGGACTGAATCCAGAACAATGTGGTTATCAAACGAACTCTTTAACGATACAGCTGCGACTGTGCTTGAAATACTTTCACAAGAAAACTACCATTGAACAGAAAAAATAATATAATGTTCGCTATGGAAAAGTTGGGTTCGATGAAATATGCCCTGTGTAACTAAAGAATTTTAATTTCCAGCCAACAGAGCATCGATTTGTGCCTAACAGTGCAATATTGGACCAATCAATCAAGTCTCTGTAACTGGCAGAGGCAAGCTTCCACTTTTTACCGCCACTAGGGCAGCAATGTTTTGCGGTCACCAGTCACCATTAGTCGTCGTCATGCACATATGAGTTGCAGTGTTGTGACCTGCCTGTTAATTCTTGATTTTATTGGAACAAGATTTTATTTGTCTGCCCTGGATAATGGTATTGAGCTAGGGGTGGGTTCGGTGTATGTAACAGTACCAGGCGAACTTTCGTCTCTTTACCGACACTAGTTGTTGTTCCTGCCACTTAGCATTATTGCTGACATTATTGTTGCTGAGGGCGCTGGATTGGCAGTATCGGTAGAGGGTTGGACGCCATGCTTTGGAGCATAGAGTTACGGCCCTTTGCAGTCTGAGTTCAAATCCCGCTGAAGTTACGGGGTTGATAAAATAAAGTACCAGTAATGCACTGAGATAATTGCTGGCCTTGTGCCAAAAGTAGAAACAATTATTGCTGACAATGGTAAATTCTTAATTATGACACTTTATAGATGAATGACGTCCATGAAAAATATTTAATATTAAATTTATCTAATAATAAAATATTTGTTCAGTATGGAATGCGACATGCTTTTGTGTAAGTTTCAAACATGTACATCATTTTGTAACGTTTTAACATAATGGAGTCTGACATTTTACGATAATCCAATTATTCGTGTACAAGCAGTTTCAGTCTTGATTCAATTTCGATACACTAAACCGCATAAAACTGCACTTGTTTTATTTTCTCCCTCATTCTCTCTTATTCTCTCTCTTGGACTCTCATTCACATGTTCATCTACGTCTCTCTCTCTCTCTCTCTCTCTCTCTTTATATATATATATATATATATATATATCTGGGGAGGGTCATATTTGTGTAATAATATTGCCAGAATTAATAAAAGAACACACTCACTGTTTGGTTGGTTTTCGCTTCTGCGTCTTTTATATCGGTTAATATAAAAACTCAGCAATGTCCAGTAGTGCTAAGTTTAATATTCTGATCGCAGACTTGGTACGAGTGATGAAGAACGTGTCCCGCATGTGCGACCCAACAGAAATGGAAAGACACATCCAATACTTCATCAACCGCATGCAGTTCTCTGGCTACAATCAAAGAGACAGAATTCGAGTATACGAAGGAGCCACGGAGAAGTATAAGACCCTCATAGAACTGGACATGAAAGGAATTTGCCCATTATACAGGAGAAAATCATGGAATAGCTTAGATAGGACTAGACATAAGATAGGGAAAGCCACCTCATGGTACGACAACCAGAGATACCAGAGTGTCATGTTTGTGGACGCTACCTCTGGAGGGAAATTAGCTAACCAGTGTAGAAAGGCCCTGAGAAAGACCCACTTAAAGATTAAGGTGGTAGAAAAACCAGGAACCACCATAAAATCCCTGATCAGCAAAACTTACCCTTTTAAGAAAACCCACTGTACTAATAGGAAATGTATTATATGTAAAGTAAACCCCGGATAAATTGTAAGACTAGAAACGTAGTCTATAGTATAAGATGTACAGAGGGTTCTTGCAGAAACATGACAACAACATACATAGGCGAGACAGCTCGTAGCATAGGTGAAAGGATAGACCAACACTGGATGAACTAAAAGGACGAAAAAACGGTTCAGTACTACACGAACATGCCAGACAACAACACGGCGGTAACATAGACAACATAGAAATTAAAATAATATCTAAACATAGAAATGACCCAGCAGATAGGCAAATCAGAGAGGCCAGCGAAATAGAACTTAGAAGGCCAAGGCTAAACAGATAAAATGAATGGAATAACAACAACACCCAAACAAACAATGAGAAGTATAAAATAAATAAATAAATAAATAAATAGACTAAATAAAGATGGCGTAGGCATACAATACAACAGGAGGAAATATAATAGCACCACTGACGATGT
>OZ024747.1:86550094-86567594 GCA_964016885.1 Eledone cirrhosa
TATGCTCACACATAGGCACTCACACACACACACACACAAAGACACAAACACACACACACACACACACACATATATATATGCAGTGGCGGACTGGCCAGGTTGGCAGGTTGCCCAATGGAAAGATGGCCCCAAGGGGCCCACGGCAGCATTGCAAGAGCCCACAGTAGCATTACAGGGCCCACTATAGTATTTTATCGGCCAATGCTTTGCTTTCAAAAAATACCGGAAATCTAAGAGAAAGAATAAAATAAAAAAAAATAAAAAAACATTTAAGCAAAGCATTTGGTCAACCAGTTCCCAGGTAATTACTAGAAACCAAAATATACGATAGTGGGAATAGCTGGAGTCGATAGTTGTACATACAACTAAATCTAAAGCTTAGTGTATTCGTTCATGCATGCAAACATACATATATAGACACAGACAGACATACAAGCACATATATATATATATGTTTCTTTTATTTGCCACTAGGGCATCAAAAGTGGGACAAGTACAAAGGGGGGAGTTTACACAAAAAGGCGTCCTCAATAAGGAGGAGGCAATAACAAAATATAAAAATAAAATAAGATATGACAAAAAATAAAATTTTTAACAAAATCCTCAATAGAGAGGAGGCGCCTTGGGGGGTCGCACACACCCCCGAAAAAAGTGTGCAACCCTTTTCCTCAGGAGCACAGAGAGGGGGTGCTCCCTCGTTCCTTCCTCTTTTCCACCTACAGGCTTATGTAAAGAGAAGGCCCATTCACACGGGCCATTCTCGCCACTTTCACCCACCTTTCATAAAAACGACTGGGGTGCAGCACCTCTCTCTCCATCCTGATCCTTCTTCTGAAATGATATCGGAAGAAACGGACCAGTTGTTGGCCAGAGAGAAAGGTGCCTGACCTCAGTCCTTTCAGACGCGTCCACCATACAACCTCTTTCGCCATGGCTATTACGCACAGAAACACCGCCTCTGCTTCATCTTTGAAGGGGGGAGGCGGCTTGATCATTACAATAGACTCGGTGGTCAACCGGATCGGTCCCACCCTTGACAGCAGTTGTTCGACATAGCCCCACAGATCGGCTACGCCCGAGCAGTGTACCAATGCGTGTGCAACGGTTTCCTCGTCGCACACGCATCTGGGACAGATCTTTTTGGCGGGGTCCCTACCCGGGCGCCCGTGTCTGTAGAGCCTTTCTCGAACGGGTAAAGCCCCTCGGTAGCACTGCCAGGCCAGGGACTTCTGGAAGTTGTCCATAGGTCCCGGGCTGAATGTCCTACCGAACAGGCTGGCCAGTTCGTCCTCCTCCATATCTAGGGCTTCTCCGAGGGCGTCGTCGCACCTGCTGCGTACCAGCCCTCTATAGAATGTTGCGGTGGAGTCTCCACTGATAACCGGATCCGCCTGCCAGAGGGCGGTGAGCGCCTGGGCACACTCAGTGTGCCAGGTGCCCAGTTTTCTCGGTCTTTGCTTGACCCAGGATTGCAGCTCGGTGAGTGAGACGAGTCTGGGAAAGGTTCGTCTCACAAACGAGGCCCACACCGGTTGTCCGGTGAGGAATACGTAGAGGTGCCGTAGCCGTAATGCGTGTTTACGCATCATTAGCCACGGCATCCCCAGCCCTCCTTTCGAAGGGTGTTGACAGCAGATGGATCTCCTCACCATAGGAGCCCGCCTCTTCCAAAGGAATTGGAAGAGCGCGCGCTCCATCTTGGTGAGGGTTTCCCTTGGGCAGGGCACTACGGTCAGGCGGTAGTAGATGACGGACGCTATATAAGTGTTCGCCACCTCCGCCCGACCTTTCAGGGATAGTTTGCAACTGGCCCACTTCTGGGTCAGTGCAAACACCCTGTTCGTAACCTCCGCCCAGTTTTTTTCCACCTGGAGGTCCGGTCCGAACCAGACCCCGAGCAACTTCACCGGGCCCTCCGTCCAGCGTCCGACGACGCCATCGGAGGGCATCGGTCTGCCCCTCCACGTGCCGAGTTGCAAACCGATCGACTTGTCCCGGTTCAGCTTAGCCCCTGTGAACTTTTCGTACTCCTCCAGTAAGGTGCCGACCGCCTCGATTTCGGAGGCCGTCGACACCATTACTGTCACATCATCGGCGTAGGCTGACACCGCTTTCCGCAATCCCGGTTCCAAAGGGATGCCCTGCAACAACTCCAACTTCCGCAGTAGTGGCTCGAGAGTCAACACATACAGAAGGGAGGAGAGAGGGCACCCTTGTCGGATGGACCGCGCGATTTTGAACGGCTCCGAGAGGTAGCCGTTCACCTTGACCCTAGAGCAGATGCGGCTGCTGTGCATAGCAGTGATCCAGCCCCTGAAAACGGGTCCGAAGCCTGCCGCCGCTAGCACCGCATCCAGGTAACCATGGTCGACCCTATCGAACGCCTTAGATTGATCCAAGTTGATCAGAGCCCCACCAAAGCCAGGTTCGTTCCCAACCCTCTCTATGATGTATCGCATGAGGTGGAGGTTGTCATGGATGGACCTGGACGGGATAGCGCATGTCTGCGCATCTCCCACCAGGTTGCCCACGACAAGCGCCAACCTCTTTGCTAGCACCTTGGCCAAAATCTGTAACTCTGTATTTAGCAGAGTTATGGGCCTGAAGTTACTTATTTCGTCCCCCTTGTTCTCGTCCTTCCTCACTAGCGTGACTACGCCCTTGGTCACAGTACAGGGAATTCTCCCGTTCTGTTGCCAGTTGCAGTAGACCGCCTCGAGGAGATCGGGGAACAAGTCCGGCATAGCTAGATATAATTCGTAAGGAAGACCATCGAGACCCGGGGATTTGCGTTTGCCGCATTGGCTCAGCACGTCCTCTATCTCAGCGGCCGAAATCAGCTCCTCGCAGGACTTCGCCTCCCTGTCCGAGAGGCGCGGCAGGCCGTCGAGGTATGGACCGAAGTCCACGTTCCCAACCGGCTCCCCGCCCCTCCCGAACAGTCGGGCAAAGTGCCTTTGAAAGGCCTCACACATCTGCTTAGGCTCAAGAATCGCCCGTCCATCCAGGTCTCGCAAAGACCGGATGGTGGATTTAGTTCCACTGTTGGCCTCTGTCACGCGGGCCCAGCTAACAGCTTTGGCCCCCTCGTTCCCTAGAGTACGTATTTTACTTCGGACAACGCAGCCTTCGTGCTTCGCGTCGAAAAACTGGCTCAAAGCCGTTCTCAACGCTAGCACTCTGGCCACGTCGCCGCTTCTAATTGCCTCTTCTACTCTATCTATTAGCTCCCTTTCCTTCCTATTCCTATCCGCAGCTAGAACCTTACTAAATTCAATCGAGACTACTCTAATCTCTCTCTTTAGAGATACCCACCACCTGCTGTTGACGATCGCTCCAGTCAACCGTTCCTTAACTAACGTACTAATCCGATTCCTGTAGGCTCTACTTGCCGGCAAGGACAAGTTGAGCTTCCAGTAACCGGGGCCCTGTCTATGCGTTCTATCAAGGTTGACCATGCAGGTCACCAACTTGTGGTCTGAATAGCCAACCATGAGCATTTCTGGACAACTTAAAAAGTCCCTGTCCTTATTTCTAACTAAAAATCTATCTAGGTACGATCTAGATGATCCGCTGCGATTTGACCAAGACCAGATATAATTACACGCGAACTACTGACCAAATAATATTTGGTATCAATGGGTTAAAGGCATCTGTCAAATAAATTAGTGGTGAAGGTGGTGTGTGTACACACACACACACACACACATATATATATGCCAATCATTGTAAGTTTGAATCTGACATGCAAAAATATATATATCCAAATCGTAGTAGATTCAAATATGAGAGAGGGGGGAGAAATGGGGTGGAACAGAGATGAAATATGGATCACAGGTTAAAATGTAGTCTAGATAGATGAGAAACAAAACGTGGATGTAGTTTATGGAACACCCAAATGATTTAGAAGTCGACCTTAAGTAGGGACAATAACATTAAGAAAGACATGAACGACACCACAACACTTTGTTTTGAACATTTTGAAAGTAGGTTTATAAGTATGAATTTTCATAGGATTTTTGTAATTATCTCTGTGGCCTAACGGTAAGTACTAGAGACTGTGGAGATCCTGGCCTTAGGTTCGATCCTGGAGAAGAGGTGCATTTTTCAGTTTTTATTTTACAACCCATTAGAAAAAACTGAAATAGTTTACCAGGATCGAACTTCAGACCAGGATCACCACCGTCTATGATCCATCCAACTAGGTCACCGTGACAGCTACAAAGGTATAAAGAAAATTGATAATTATAAACCTACTTTCAAAATCAATGTTAAAAGATGTGCTGTCGTTCATAGCTTTCCTAGAGCTATTAGTAATATTTAGGGTCAACTTCTGGCCATTATTGAAAGTCTCTGGATTTCGCATAATATTTTTTATTGGAGAAAGTAAGATATTTTCCCGCAAAAATTTGATTGCACTGTTTTGTTTCCACTTATGTATTTTTCGAAAATGTTATTTATTCATTATAAAAATTAAATGATAGCCTTCTATATGTAAATGGGGCTAAATCGAAACCATTGAATGTGGGAGTTGGACTCCGCCAAGGGTACGTACTGTCACCTCTTCTGTTCATAATTTACATGAACAGGATTGACATGCCGGGTTGGAAGTGATAGCATGACTGGTGGGTGTAAAATCAGTCGGCTGGAATTTGTAGTCGACATGGTGTTACTTAACTCGACAGATGATGATCTCCGATTTGCACTTGATAGGTTTGATGCTGAGTGCTGGATGGCTGGAGTGACAATCAGTGCTGCGAAAACTGGGACACTCGTCCTCTCAAGGAAGCCTGCACAGTGCACTCTACATGTAACTGAAGTTCCACTGAAGTATCTCGGGACCGTGTTTACGAGTGATGGAAGTAAGGAGGTTGGATTAAGTGGATGAATTGCAGGAGTTGTTGCAGTAATGCACCACCTTGAGCATTCATTAGTCAGAGGAAGGGAGGTAGGTGTAAGAACCTAACTAGCTATCTTCAATTCGGTTTTCATGCCAACACTTACCTATGGTCATGACTCTTTGGTAATGACCGAAAGAATACGATCGCGAAGACAAGCGGCCGAAATGGGGAACCTCCGAAGGGCCTTTGGAGTAAGATTACTCGATAGAATGCGTAGCTCGGAGATCTCCGAATTGAGAGATCAATTCGGAGAAGTAGTGGGCATGTGGTTAGAATGTCTCAGCAAAGATCGCTGGACAGATTTTCCGGGCAAACCAACCGACAGGAGACCTAGGAGAAGACCCCGAGAAAGGTGGTTAGATAACAGCCATGAGATTGGCTGGTCTCGCTTGGGCATCCAGCCGAATCATTTGGAGACGGTTGCTTCTAACAGAACCTGCTGGAAAGAGTGTTTGAGGACTATGCCTCCTCGACATTCTCAGAAATAAGTGGGAGAATAATAATAATAATAATGATTTCATTTATTATCCACAAGGGCCGACATGTAGGGGACAATACAAAGACAGGGACAATGGGGGTTTACAATAAGGTCGAGTAAAAGTGCACAATGGCAAGACTAATTTAACAATGAAAATATAAAAATATAAAATAAACTATGCATAAATATAAAAAAATAAATTCCCCGATAGGGGGTGGACGACCCTGGGGTGACTCGGTTACCCCACCATCCTGAACCACCCTGCGCTTCTAGAGCAGCCAGGGAGAGCACCCCTCTCCTCAAGTTAGCTAGCCTATAGGCGCATGGTCAGAGTAGGCCCATTCACACGAGCCATTCTCGCCACATTCACCCACCTTTTAGCAAATGTACTGGGGGGCAGCACTTCTCTCTCAACCCTCACCATCCTTTCCAGGTGAAACTTGAAGAAGTTGATGAGGGATTGGCCGAAGAGAAAAGTGTCTGTCTTCAGTCCTTTTAACCTGGTCCACCATATAACCTCTTTCGCAACTGTCACCAGACAGAGGAAAATTTCCTGCTCTTCCTGACCTAAGGAAGGCGGTGGATCGATCTTCACTATGGACTCGGCCGATAGCCGGATTCGTTCCACACGCGACAGTAGCTGTTCGACATAACTCCACAAGTCAGTAATGCACGGACATTGGACAAGTGCGTGCAGAACGGTTTCGTCGTTCTGTGCGCATCTTGGGCAGGTCCGCCTGACAGCACTTCCGTGCCTGTAGAGTTTATCCCGAACCGGCAGTGTCCCCCGGTAGCACTGCCAAGCGAGGGATTTCTGGAAATTGTCCATCGTCCTCGGCTCAAAAGTCCTCCGGTACAGACTGGTCAGTTCGACTTCGTCGAGGCCCAAAGCTTCTCCGAGTGCGTCATCGAACTTGCCCACCACTAATCCTCTATAGAACTCGAGAGTGGAAGTTCCACTGATCGCATTGCCCGCTTAGTAGAGGGCAGTGAGTGCCTGGCAACATTCCAGGTGCCAGTCACCCAGTCTCGGTCTCTTCTTGACCCAGGACTGCAGCTCAGTCAAAGAAATGAGCTGCGGAAAGGCCCGTCTGATAAACGGCGACCACACCTGTTCACCGTTGAGGCAGAATATCTGGAGATGTCGCAGCCTCAACGCATGTCTGCGCATCATTAGCCACGGCATGCCCAGCCCTCCGCGTAGAGGGTGCTGGCAGCAGATGGACCACCTCACCAACGGAACTTGTCCTCTCCACAAGAATTTGAAGCGGAGCCGTTCCAACTTGACGAGGCGCGGACGGGGGCAAGGCACGACGGTCAGGCGGTAGTAGATGACGGACGCGATGTACGCATTCGCCACCTTCGCGCGATCTTTCAGTGATAGCTTCCTCCCAGCCCATTTTTGGGTGAGACTGGCTACTCTGCTCGTTACCTCGTCCCAATTCTTTTCCACCTGGAGGTCTGGTCCGAACCAAACCCCGAGCAACTTTACCGGTCCGTCCGTCCAGCGCCCCACCATGCTGTTGGACGGCATGGGCTTACCTCTCCAGGTTCCGAGCTGCAAGCCCACCGACTTTTCCGGGTTAAGTTTGGCTCCTGTCAACCTTTCATATTCCTTCAATAAGGTGCCGACCACCTTGATTTCTGAGGTGTTCGACACCATCACGGTGATGTCGTCCGCATAAGCCGACACCGCCTTTCCACGTCCCGGTTCGAGCGGGATGCTCTGCAACAGCTCCAGCTTCCGCAGTAAAGGCTCGAGAGTCAATACGTACAGAAGGGAAGAGAGAGGGCGCCCTTGACGGACCGATCGGGAGAGCCGAAATGGTTCCGAGAGGTGGCCATTAACCTTGACTACCGAGCGTGTGCCGCTGTGTATTGCAGCGATCCAGCTTCTGAAGACAGGGCCGAAGCCAGCTGCTTTGAGGACAAACTCCAGATACCGATGGTCGACCCTATCGAATGCTTTCGATTGATCTAAATTGATCAGTGCCCACACTATTTCTATCTATTTTCCTAATGAAGATCCTGTCTATATACGATCTAGATGACCCCATTCGGTTGGTCCATGTCCACATTGGCACATTGGGGAAATCTAGTCGATACCTATCAGACAGTTGGAACTGGCTGAGTGGGTGCTTGAGGCTTTTACACCCCCTGCTCCTATCGGCTACTCCCATACAATCCCAGCGTGCGTCTAAGATGCCATTCCAGTCCCCCGCTAACAGTAAAGGGCGAGACGTACCCAGAAAGGTCTCCAGGCGCCTAAAGAAGTCTGGTCGTCCGGCCCCTGTAGGGGCGTAGACGGCCAGCAGTCTAAAGGCACCACCTTCGCTACTGCTCACATCCAAGACCACCAACTTACCATCCGGGTCCCGGAAGATCGACCTTATCTCGAGATCCAGTCCTTTCCTAAACAGCACTTCCACCCCACCCCCCCATTCCCGGTCTGCTAACAGATGCGAAGATCTGATAGTCGTCGAAAATGGGGGCTAGTGCGCGCGTGTCGGAAATTCTGGTCTCGCTGACGGCAATCACATCCATTTCCAGCAACCTGAGGTCGTTGAGCAGGCGACCCTGCTTCCAGGGTGACCCCAGGCCGCGAACATTTAAGCTTCCTACTCTTAATATGGCCATATTGGTAAGCTAAGAGAGAGAGGGAAGATAATAATAATAATAAGAAGAATAAGAAGTAGTTTGTATATCCCCTATCCTCTTTGCTTTTGTTTTCGTCGTTCCTACTCCATGATAATTTAAATCTGTGTGAATGGTTGATCCATTTCAGAGTTACTTGTCTTGGTAAATAGATACGTTAAATATAGCTATATATATATATATATATATATATTGAGAACAATAACGCCCCCCCCCCCCCCCCCCCCCTAAAAAAAAAGGTGATCATTTTAATATATAATTTTACTTGAATTCTTTTAATAAATGTATTTGAAACTATTCGTAATGGAGACATTTCTGCCACGAAACGAGATTATTTTTAACATTTTATAATTACGTAACAGAAAATTAAACCTTTCGGAATTTTTTATAATTTTTAGTTTATACTTATTGTTGTATTTCTATAGCGGTAAAGTAACCATTTAAAACATGCTTTTACTTCTTTATTCTTTTCTGCTAATAGAGTGAAAAGTATTTTATACATTTATGACTTAATTATTGATACTTTACTCGGCTATCTTTTCGTAAATGACATTAACAGCTAGATTTTTTAAAACGGAATTTCCATTAATTTTCTTTTCTTTTTCCTTCGATTCTCCATAATTACTTTCGAAAGAAATTGATAGCTGTGTTAAAATAGGATGGTAATGGCTTAGCATGCAAATAAATCTGAAAACAAAAGCACAGAGGATAAGGGATACACGAACTTATATCTATAAATATATATATATATATATACTTGTAATTTCCTTGCCAACCCATCACGTTTCTTCTAACTATTAATATTCGTTTCGTTCAATATTAAGCCGTGAAGAGATACAAGGACCTTTTAATGTTTGTTCCTACCATCTAGATTTTGTGTTTAAAAACAAACATGATTGACGTTTTCATTCATCACCAGGTCCCCAGATTAAATCTATTTTGGGCTCTGGGCTAGCGAATATTAGGACTCCTCAGCCCTTGTTTGCAATAAACTAAATAAAAATGAAAAGTAAATGAATGTAAGAATGATATTGGGCTTCCAGCATCAATCCATTCTGATCCTAAAACAGAAGGGTCACCTAATGATAAAGAAATAAGGTTAATAACAGTTTCTTATATAGGCACAAGGCCCGCAATTTTGGAGGAGGGGGAAGTCGATTAAATAGACCTCAGTGCGTGACTGGTACTTTATTTTATCGACCCCGTAAGGATGAAAGGCAAAGTTAACCTCAGCGGGATTTGAACACAGATCATAAAAGGGTCGTAACTCTATGCTGCAAAGCATACCGTCCGACCCCTCTACCGATACTGCCAATCCACTGCGCCAAATGAGGTTAATAACAATTTTATTAGAATGTTTTAAATTGTGACAAAAACCTATTTCATAGGTATATGTTAATATATATTTAACACATGTTTAGGACATATATTTTAGTATATATTGGAACATATATTTACCATATAGGTAAATCCGGTACAGCGGATCATTCCGATCTATATAAAAGAAGTACCAGGATGAGATCGAGTCTGCCAAATTGGAATTATGTTCTTTTCAAAACTGGTGCGTTATACTAATCGGAGAATCTAATGTAAGGTGAAACTAATGATGAAGTGGACTAAAGAAAGAAATGATAATCCTTTTGTATAAATACTTTACAGTATTTCATTTCGACCCACTGTGTTCGAAGATACTCTAGGCTGATTTTACGATCTTTTTCTCCTTTGGCATCGATAAAATTAGTTACAGTTATGCATTGAACTGATTCAAATAAACATTTTATATTTGCACAATAATATTGTGAGCGTTGAATAGTAAAGTTTAAGTCCTCGGCAATATAAAGGTGATTTCTATTTGAAGTTCATTTGATTTTACTAACACAGCTAACACATTCTGGAAAGGCTCGAACGTCACAATATCCGATACCTGTTTTTCCGAATTATATGAGATCCCTTTGTCCCCTCAAATGAAATGTATCTTAATACATTATTACTTTCTAAAACGGGGTCAATGTCCCACATTTTATAGGAGAGGTATATGCAAATAAATCGACGCATTTAATTGACTGGTATTCATTTTATTCACCACCATGGAAGAATTTAATTATAGAAAATAAAAGGACATCACAATTTTATCTTTTCTGCCAATAGACCACGTTTAAAGTAATGGTTTCAACATTTGGACACAAGATAAGAAATTTCGGGGAGATGATGGGAAAGTACTTGAATGGTAATTTATTTTATCGATCCCGGAATGATGAAAGGCAAAACAAATACCGTAAATAATTTTGTTTAACGCTTTAAATATCCTGTTAATTCATTACCCTGTCCATATTTATAATAATAATGAGAATCTCAAAGAGTCACGCGACTTTATTTTTAACAGCGATAAAGAATAAAACATTACAATATCATTTTGTATCCTTTGGGTTAAGGAATGGTACCTCCACACATTGTCGTAAAAGCATGGATACCAACACCTATTTTATTCCCTGTACTTCTGTATCCTTCTGCCTTTGTAATAAATTAATAACTGAACGGATGAAAAGTTCATTTCACAATATATGAGGGTTTGAATTCGAATCAATCACGTGGCCTCTTGAGCAAGTGTCTTTACCATAGACTCGAGTTGATCCGAGCCAGTTGAGTGGAATTAGGTATGTAGGAAACTATGAAAAACCAGCGACTGGATTTATCTGCGCTTCAAAAAATCCAGCCTTGTTACATAATGTGCAGCTATTTTAATGTATTTCACAGACACACGAGCCTGTGAAATACATAACTACTTGCATGTTTACTCACGAGTTAGGCGTAGAGTTAATTGAACAACTGAATGATTGTCGTCAAAATTCCCTTTCAAGAGACTGCTGATTCAATAAAAACCTTTATTTTTTGTTGAATCACCAGTCTAACGGGCAGATCGGTGCCGGAGTTGGGTCCATAGCTTCCATAAGTGATTTTGTGTAACAGGTCGATACTCAATAAAAACATAAACATGTAAACGAAACTTCATCGTCATTTCTTATTACATACACTCTGCCTGTGCACCGAGTACTCATATTGTTACCAATGCCAGTCACTAAATCACCTATAAATATATGCTGTCGACTCGAGCTCAGAGCTAACAGATATATAAGGAAATTATAAGAAATATGAGAGCTTTGAAGATGGCTTCAGGTAGGATGGAAAATCAAGCCATTCTGTTAGCATGAATTCTTTAATTAAACCGTAGAGAAAGAATGATGTGTATTCCCATTTTCATAAGCATAACCAATAATAAATCTATAAGTGAGCTAGATGTTTACAAGCTATCTCTTCTAGTATGTTACATAAATCATTGAGAATACAAATTAATAGTATATGTAAACAAGCAAACGGAATTAACACAAGCACACACACACACACACACACACACACACACACACACACACACACACACACACACACACACACACACACACACACACACACACACACACACACACACACACACACACACACATATATGAATATGTACATATATATATATATATAGGTATATAGACATACATATATATATATACATATATATATATGTATGTCTATATACATATATTTATATGTACATATTGTGTTAATTCCGTTGATATATATATATATATATTATATGTATATATATGTATATATGTATATGCATATAATATATATATATATATATATATATATATATATATATATATATATATATATATATATATATATATGTATATATATATATATATGTATATATATATATATATATATATATATATATATATATATTCACTCAAATATACATACATACATATACGCACACATCACGCGCGCGCACACACATACATATATGAGAAAACGATGTTAGAAATAACAGAATGGAAGAAATGGGTAAGAAAGTATTGGCGTGTGTGAATACATGAGATGGATGTATTACATCAAATGAAATGTCCATCAGGAATATAAGCTTAACGATCGTTTTGCATGTTAGCTGTGAGTTAGGTGTTTACGAACGTAACAAGATGTTTGTAGCTTTGGTTTGTAAATGAAATTAAGTGACGACTGGATGGCATTCGTTTTCCAAGTCATATTGGAAATGCGGAAATTACGAAATGAATTCTGTGACTAGGATACGTGTTATATGTCTCAAGATATTGGGAATGGGCTGTATGCTTTTAATATAATGATTTTGTGGTGTGAATATTTTATAAAATAATATTGTGGGTATATACAATGGCGTGAGTATGGAAGGCTATAGTATGAATATAGTACGTTAATATAAAAATGCGTGAGTATGAATGGGTATAGTGTGAATTAGATATTAACGAGTATGAATAAGTTAATAGTGAGCTTTAAATACCGAATACGAATATATTAAAGTTGAATGTTAAATAGTGATGTTAAATAGACATGTGTTAAGGCAGAATGTGAAGATCGTAATGGATTAGCTTAAAAGTGGTAAGAGTGTGATTTGAATAGGGTGTGATAAGTTTCTGGTGGTAATATAGAAAAAGAGTGAGTATGAAAGGGCGTGATGTGAACAACATATATATCTTCTGTATTGATATAGAACAGAGGGAGTTTGGAAAAGTGAAGTGTGGATAGGATATCATTGTTAATTGTGAAGTATTGATACAAAATATATACTAAAATTGAGTTTAATGTGCCGAGATGTATTGTAAAGAGGTAGAAAAAGACGTTGAAAAGTGTTGTTAAATATATGTTGCTGAACATTCCACAGACACGTGAACCATTCTAGAGATTCAGCGTGACATAGTGTGTAACAAAGATAGTCATTTTAATTGCAAATGTAACACACATTTCTGCCAGTTCGAGCAATATGAAATACAGTACAATGTGAAACAACTTTATACCACGATTCGAAGTCTTAATCATAATGTTGTGAGATTAACACATAATATTAAGTCAAGAACCACAGATATATGACATATTTAGAAGCATCAACAAATTTGTTCTTGCGATTCTAACTTTTATGTTGGGTGATTTAATTTTGTTTTACTTTTGTTTGAGTGACCGATGGGGATTTTCATACACACATATAACAACAGTGAGTTTAGTTCTTGGTTAGGGCGGCATGTTGTGTCATTGAACAAGACACTGCATTTCCCGTTACTCCAGTCAACGATGATGGGAACAATGATTACCAGCAACAGCAGCAGTAGCAGCCAGGAGGAGGGGGTTACTCTGCAACGACTTTGAGCACCTGTCATGCAAACTCATGAGAAGCCATCTAAAGCCACAGTTGTGAGCTGAGACAACATTTACATGACATTTATTATTCAGTTCATAAAACTATTTACTTAGTTTATTATTTTTATCAATTAATGATGTTCACGTGGTTACCTATACTAACCCTAACCATACCAAAGGTTTACAGGCTGATTAAGATACTCTTATGGAGAATGTGACCAAATGCGGTCCACATACTTCTCCCATTGGTGTTGCAGTGCTTGAATCCAATTGGTGAAGAAGCTTTCATTCTGTTAGTAAAAGAAAATCATCAACTGAATATGTGACGTCATCATCACTGCGATATTGATTCCAAGCCAAGTGTTTTTTCATGTTGCGGAACAGATGATAGAGAGATGGGGCCAAATTAGGAGAATAGGGGGTGGCAATTGCAGGACAACCAGACTTTGGGTCATATTCAAGACTCTCTCTTCTCCTCCTAAATTAAACTACCCATGTTTGAGCTGACAATAAAGCTGGCGTGTTATCCACTATTGTAGCAATCTTGTCAACATGAATGTCCTTGTGGGCTAAACCCTTTTTCTGCAGGTATTAAATAACACCACGATGCCAAATGTTGTCCATTTCCAAGAAAAGTCGCTACTAATTACTTTTGAAGTTTTCTTTGAAAACTCAATTTACCTGGATGAAACAATGCAGTTATTAATAAGGAGAGTTGAAATTAATGGATGCAAGATTTCACCGCTCTAGCATCCCACCTTCATAATCAGCCTATGAACTTTTCAGCCTAGCCTTGTACTACCTTTGTGTGTTTTCCCGATGACATTTCCATAATGTGGCATCATTAACATAACTAAATTATATGCTCATTAAAAAAATACCTAGTATATTTTTTATCAATTATGAATTTTTCCTTGTTTACCTGTGCTAACACAATTTCTCTTCAAATGTTATTTTTCTATCTGTGTGTTAATGTCCGATGACTTTCTCATCATTCAAAAACATTAACACGAACTTTGCATTTCATCCTTACGGGGTCGATAAAATAAAGCCCCAGTAATGCACTGGAATAATTGCAGACCTTGTGCCAAAAGTAGAAATAATTATTTCTTAAATCATTTGATTATTCAAACGAAGCAAATATTTCGTATAATCTTATGAATTACGAACGTTCCCTCAGTCATCGAAACTTATATAATTCAGTTCTGCACAATAAATAAATAACTACAACATAGACATTTAAAATTATTTTGCTCTGCTGCATAGCTGGCATTTAAGTTGCATATTTATCTCTTTTTCCACCTGATTATGCAGATGTAGATTCAGAAAAGGGATATTTGTGTTATGTTGTTTGTATAACACCATTGATTTTCTTTTTTAATTGTTCCTTCGAGAATTGTTCGCTGACAGGAATTATAGTTAATTTTCAAAGTAAGCATTCTAAAAGTACATTCTAGAATCTCCTAAGTGTCTACAATGTCTACATACATACATATATAACGAAGGAAATGTGGTAAGGAACCAGGTGGACCATAACGCACCAAAGTACTCAATACTTGAGGTAGTAGAGTGGGTAATAGGAACCAGTAAGACCCCGACAGCTGAGCTCAGACCATATATGGAATTACCCCTTGAGAAGATCGGCTATTTAAATACCAGGATAAATGTTCATTTAGTCCAGAATTAGCCGTCGAAACGGCTTGAGCTCAGCTGTCGGGGTCTTACTGGTTCCTATTACATACATATATAGATATATGTATATAAAGTGTTGTAGTTTGCTTGAAGCAATGTGGAATAAGAAACGTAAGTAATAGATTTCAAGCAAACTACAACACTTTATATACATATATCTATATATGTATGTAGACATTGTAGACACTTAGGAGATTCTAGAATGTTCCTGACTCTGGAATCGGAAGCTCCTCCGGTATGTGTTCTATTACGTAGACTCACGTCCAAATATGTATATAATACAATACTTTGTCCCCCATTTATTATTATTGATACTCTGCTCCCCAAGAACATCGAGTGCTCATCTTGGCATACGGCCCGTGAACGCAATTCAATTGCACCTCTACTACTTTTACACACACACACACACACACACACACACACACACACACACACACACACACACACACACACACACACACACACACACACACACACACACACACACACACACACACACACACACATACACACACACACACACACACACATATATATATGTAGGATCAGCATGGAATGGTCCTTGGCAGCTCTCAGTTATTCTCTGGCTGCAACGCTTTTGGGTCTGCAGAGTTATTACCCCTCTTCTTCCTCTCCTTCCTCGGCACCAGGGCCTCACTTACGTCTGCCACTGAAGTGGGGAAGTTCTCGTACCCGAGAGTTCAGGAGCTCTGGGGAATGTAGAGTTACTCCTTAGTTGTTATCACTCCTTTATTCTGTCCTACGCCATCTTGTTTTTTTAAAACAAGATGGCGTAGGACAGAACAAAGGAGAGGAACAAAAAACAAAGAAAAGAATCCCCAGTCACTGAAGAGGTCACAGAATGTGTGACGAAAGAAGTTTGACAATATATAAACAACAATCTGGTTGTGGAACCAACCAACCAACCGGAAATTTATAAATTCCTAAATTTATAAATTTATTATAATAAATTGAAGTGAAAGCAACTGGTGCGTGTGTTTCTTATTGGCAACATGACCCTCCCAAAGTATAACAATATCGGTTTCAACACACGTTTTCAGATAAAGAATCTTGCTAAACAAATTCAGAAACGAAATATATATATATATATATATTTATATATATATATATATGTAATATGTATATATATATATGTATATATATATATATATATATATATATATATATATATATATATATATATGTATATATATATATATATGTATATATATATATATATATATATATATATATATATATATATATATATATATATATATATATATATATATATATGTATATATATATATGTATATATATATATATATATATATATATATATATATATATATATATATAAAATACGTATTTAAGAAAGCCACAACAATGCAGAGGGAAATCTCGAGGTAGGAAGTGAAAGATAGATAGGAAAAACAGGTGAAAGTGAAAATTAAGAGAGACAAAGATGAAAACAAAACAAAGGTAGAAGGGTTACCGTAGTAGAGATTTAATACCAATATTTCGGGCTCACGCCCATCAACGGGGGAAAGTTCCAAAAGGGGGGGAACAGGCCAAGCGGAGAAAGTTGTGATGTCGTTAAGACAGGAATGCCGTTATGGGGAGAAAATTATTTAAAATTTAAACGAGGGAAAGAAAGCGCGTGCGCGTGATAGGCTATGGCAAAAGCTACTGACCAAATGGGTTAAATCAAGAGGGTGCGCTAGCGTGTGAAAGCCGTAAGATATGTGTGTGTAACTGTGTGTGTATAAGTGTAAGTGTGTATATGTGTGAGTGTGTGTGTGTGTGAAAGATAGTGGGCTGTAGAAGTTGGAAATCAAAGGGTGTGAAAGGTGGTAGGTTGTAAAATATGTGTGCGTGTATAAATATAGATGTGTGTGTGTAAGCGTATGGGTATACATGTGTGTGTATATGTGTGAGTGCGTTTGTGTGTGGAAGATAGTGGGCTGTAGAAGCTGGAAATCAAAGGGTGTGAAAGGTGGTAGGTTGTAAAAACATGTGTGCGTGTATAAATATAGATGTGTGTGTGTATGCGTATGGGTATGCATATACGTGCGTGTGTGTGAAGATAGCAGGCCGTAGGCTGTGAATGGTCACTATGGTTAAGTTAGCCATGTCAGCTCATTTCTCTCAGCCCGGTTGTTAAGTGGGGGTCTGAGGTTCTTAATAACAAGTGCTTCCTTTATCCTTAAGGATCCGATGCTGCGTTCAGTCGCTAGGACTGTGACCATGGGTCTACCCTGTGGAATTTTAAATAATTTTCTCCCCATAACGGCATTCCTGTCTTAACGACATCACAACTTTCTCCGCTTGGCCTGTTCCCCCCCTTTTGGAACTTTCCCCCGTTGATGGGCGTGAGCCCGAAATATTGGGATTAAATCTCTACTACGGTAACCCTTCTACCTTTGTTTTGTTTTCATCTTTGTCTCTCTCAATTTTCACTTTCACCTGTTTTTCCTATCTATCTTTCACTTCCTACCTCGAGATTTCCCTTTGCATTGTTGTGGCTTTCTTAAATACGTATTTTACACATTTC
>OZ024747.1:86570094-86600094 GCA_964016885.1 Eledone cirrhosa
GCCGTATCGGTAGCGGGTCGGACGCCATGCTTTGACGCATCGAGTTACGGCCCTTGCCATTCTGAGTTCAAATCCCGCGGAGGTTAAATTTGCCTTTCATCCTTACGGGGTCGATAAAATAACGTACCAGTAATGTACTGCGTAATTGTTGGCCTTGTGCCACAGGTAGAAACAATTATATATATATATATATATATATATATATATATATATATATATATATATATATATATATATATATATATGTATATATATATATATATATATATATAACACAATATTCGCAACACGTATAAGTTTGATATCTAATTAATATTTATCTTCGCTCTGATTTATCACCTGTGGATTCCCTGACGATTTGTTTTGTAATGTCCTCAAATTTCTAACATATCACGTGTTCTGTTGAATATGTTTCTATTTTACATGTATAAATGTTATTGCACCATAGACAATGGCCCTTCATAAGGCATTTACTGCAAGGAATAGTAAAAAGCTAATTAATAATTAAGGAGTGATGAAGAACAAGACGTATCTCACCTGCAAAGCATACATTTCTATGCATTTGTCGAAATAATGGTTTCTTATATAGGCACAAGACCACCACATTTTGGGGAGGAGAAAGTCAATTAAATCGACCACAGTGCATGACTGGTACTTTATTTTATCGACCCCCGTAAGAATGAAAGGCAAAGTTAACCTCGGCGGGATTTGAACTCAGATCATAAAGGACCGTAACTCTGTGCTACAAAGCATGTTGTTTGATGCCCTACCGATACTACCAATCCACCGCCCTCATTTGTCGAAATAATGGTGAGACAATCAGTAAATAAATGTAGAAGACCATCTAAAACAAAATAGCTTGTTTGACAATGGCGCTTCCTGCTCGTGAAGTTGTTGTAAAAGTAGCTGAGTGTTCCAGTCATATGTGTATCCTTGATATTGCTCTTAAAGAAATTTAGTATGACACAGTGTGTGACTAGGCTGGACATTTGAGCTACAGGTACAATTCATTTATAGCTAGCTGCGTGGAATGGTGTAATACAGCATATATTATATTGCTCAAGGACATAAGGTGCCGTCCGATCCGGGAATCAAATCCACGACTTTTCTATCGTAAACTGAAACCTCTACTTCTTAAGCCACATGACCTCACAATAAGTGAACTAATGCATATTTAAAATCCATACATAGTAGAATCATAGAATATCGTACAAAATAAATTAGACTATTATATTGCTTGCGATAAGGATGGTGGTTAGGTTATGTAAACATTGGTTAGATAATTAATATTTATTTCTTAATGTTTTAGGGACAAAACGAGTTGGTGTATTTATATCAAATGGCAATATAGTTTCATTAGTTCAATAACAGCAAAAGTTAAAACAAATATTTTGCAATTTATATTTTCAATGAAATTATATTATCGGATAACGGTTTTATTACAGAAAATAAGCATTTTAGAGACGATGGAAACTAAATTTGTTTAACAGCTGTTATTTCTGAAAATTAGTTTAGCTGTAAACCAAATTATGAAGGCGCATTCTCCAGTGGCTAGGGATGTCCGGCTGTGAGTTTGATTCCCGGTAGCATGATATGTCTTTGAGCAAGACATTATATTTTACATTACAGTTTAAATTCGCGAACAAGCCGTTTTCTTGATCAAACAACTTGAACACTCCTTGTTGAAAGCAACGGAGGTCCCGCACACAAACCAAAATCGATCTACTTTTATTACGGGATAATTATTAGCTTATAGTATAGAAATTGAATAAAATTTATGATTTCATCCCTGCGAAATAAACCGAATACAATTACGTAAATGTGGCGAATTGTGTCAGCAATTGCCTCCGCTTTCTTTTATGTTTGCTAAGAGGGATATTTCTAGGATACGGGGTTCTGAATTGCTGCCTATGGACTGTCATTCTTTGTTGGAGTGTCATCCCCGTCTGCCCTACATAATGCTCGTGGCAACCTCAGCAAGTTAAGACATACATTAAGTTTTACGAGTTGCACGAGAAGTTATTCTTAATTTCTGCAAAATTAAGAGTTAGAAGGACTTTTGATTTAGCGCGGCAAAGCGGCGTATATTAAAAAGCTTGCCTGTACTGTGATATCGCACATGCACACCTTGGTTCTTGAAGACATCATTAAGAAAAATAGATAAGAAGATGGAAAACAAAGACGATGTAACCAGATTTCCCTGTTTAACACCATTCTCTAGTTTCATTGGTTCGGACATAAAGCCTCGAACATTGACAAAAGCCTCCATGTCATCACGGGGCCCAAAAGCTTGTTTTATTAAGTTATATAGCGCTTTGCTATCTTTTGAATCAGCAGCAGCCTGCAGCCCTGCTGCAATATTTGACCCCCAGATGTCTTGCATTTTCCACAGAGTGCGCTGTGCATCAGCCTTATCTTGCTTAAACTCATCCTTTAGTTGTTTTCTCAGTACTTCTGATAGATTTGTCTGCAATAGACGGCTACGTGTATTGTTCTTGGTGCAAGAATAACACCTATTGCTTGCATCCATCCATTCATACATACATCCATACATACATACAAGTGTATTCCTATACGAAAATGATGAATGCTTTACGTTTTAGTCTTACCGTTTCTCCATCTTTCTGTTATAATTTTGTTAGATAGTATTTCTTTATTTAATCTTACTACGATATCTTTAGTTAACGCTATTTAAAAACTAAACCAGTTATTAGTTGAACTATTTTAAAGCAAATATTCATCATAATTATGTTTAAATATTTCCTAAATTACTTGCACTAACAACTGCTTTTTAAAATGCCACATTCCGTTGCAATGTTTGATTTCAAGCTGGTAAATTTAATTCAAGTCTTTCAGAATTGAATTTGGTTATTTATTTTTCAATTTCTTCGTACTTGATGCTTCCGAAATAATTGCATCACTTCAAAAAATATTTTAAATATTTTAAAACCGTGAATAACCTCATTATCACCACCAATCTCTTTATTTGTAGAAGTTTGTCAGAAAATTACAATTTAAAAAATATTAGGTTATAGTTTACAATATGTAGGTATCTGATTTTCAGATGCGAAAATTTTATCAATGTTGATTTAATTATAAATTGTGAAAAGTGTGCGTGCGTCGAATAATTAAAACATACATATTTTCTAGTTACGAAATGACATCATTTAATTTATAAACTCTTTAACCCCTATAAAATTCGATAACAAATTGAGAAAATGCAATTATACAACGTTATATGAGAGGCAGTTGGGTTGGCAGACAGAGAGACAGATAGATTGATACACACACACACACAATGTGTGTGTATATATATGTATGTATAAATATATATATATATGTAAATATATATATATAAAGAGAGAGAGAGAGAGAGAGAGAGAGAGAGAGAGAGAGAGAGATTGATATATGATAGAAAATACGAGAAAAATGATAGAGGGAGAAAGCATTCCCAATTTGAAAGCGCCTTAGAATACAATAACTATTTATACTTTTGGCACAAGGCCAGCAATTATCCCAGTGTATTACTGGTACTTTATTTTATCAACCCCGTAAGGATGAAAGGCAAAGTTAACCTCGGCGGGATTTGAACTCAGAATGGCAAGGGCCGTAACTCCATGCGTCAAAGCATGGCGTCCGACCCTCTACCAATACTGCCAATCCAATGTTTTCATATATGCTGTAGTTGTCATCGTCTATGATAAAATTGAATAAAATTTGTAACTATATGAATATAATTGAAACTACTACTACTAGACACTCACACATGTATATATATATATGTAAACATTAAATGAAAAGGTTTGAAGTGATGGGTGTAAATGAATTTTGATAAAATTGTAGTATTCAGAGCGCGAATGGCAGCCATAAACAGTTGGATACTATATGTTTAGTAAAGGGTTGGGTTAAGATATAACCTCATATCGAACGGAGAGTTGGAGAGAAAAGAAGAAGAGGTTTCTACAGCATGAGTAGAGAAATGAGAAGAGGATTATAGAGAGAGAAGGTAAGAGGTGAGGAGAGGAGAAAAACTGGCAGAAAGAATGGAGAAAGTAAACTAACAAGAAATAGAACTTTAGCATCATATTAATCACCAGCTTCCATCAAGAGTAACATAGTTTCTCTCGGTCCCGGAAGTATATATACATATCTATATATGTATCCACACACATTCTATCTCACAAACTCATGCACACACATGTATGTATGTATGTTTGTATGTGCGTAAGCAATGCCTTGGTGCATCTCTAGAAACGATCTGTGTCTCCATTGAATTGAAGTGCCCAGAGTGTGGAAATATTTGCTTGAGCAAATCTGGTCTCAGGAGCCACAGTCGCAGCCATGTTCAAAGAGAACCAATGAACTATGATCTCCACGGTATTGTGAGGGTTCACAGGCAACCTGATGCAATACCTCAGTCCAGGGAGATCCATGGTTGTCGTCAGTGTGCGAAGGAGAGCAAGCCTCTTGCAGGCTTGAAAAGCCATATACGAGCGTCGCACATCTGAATCTGACAAGCTATTGCAATACGCTTAGCAGAGTTTGCAGCCATCATGCATGTATGTATGTTCTTCTGGTTTTATAATTTCACAAAGTTTTACCAATAGAGAGAGAGTCGGTTTCTAACATAGACGCAAGACTCTCTCATTGGAATTTACACAACATCAACTAGGTAGATATGTATGCATGCATGCATGTGTAGATATGGATGTTATTGTATGTGTGGATGTTTATGTTTTGAGTTATATGTGTGCATGTGTATATGCTTTGTATCTGTACATGTGTATATGCAGTTATTAGATGCACCATTTTTGGAATGTTTTATGTATGTATGTATGTATGTATGTATGAATGTCAGGTCGTTCTCGTGCGCTACTGGTAACATGTAACCCCATATAATCTGTTGCACGATCAGGTCGTCAGCAACTAAACTGGCAACTTGACCAAACTAGCTTGGCGAGGAAGGGGTTTTTGTTCACATCCTGAGGGAGAAAAATAAAACTCGTCAAAGAACTCATAAGTGTCAACGACCATCCAAATGTTTACTAGGAGAGATAAACTCTGGTATAAAACCGGAAGATGAAACTGGTCGTCCCAACCTTTGTTGAAACACCGGCTTTTCCTGCGTGGTTCTGTGCAAGCCACGTCAACTATAATCGAGTTCCCGCACAGAACATCTTAGACCCTGGACAGATAATATTCAAAAACATGCGACGATGGGGAATGTTCTGATGTGTATAAGCCTAACAAACTGGAAGTACGTAGTAGCAAAGTGACACTTACATGACTTGGGATATTTCGTTTTGTTTCCAAACATAAGCAATAGTACGACCCAGCAGTACCCCAAGTGACTAAGCAGCTTTTCCCAGGTATATTACAGCTGACCTGCTAACCATGAGGACCTAGAAAAGGTGATCTAAGCAAAGCTTGTCTATATCTAAGGTGGCCAGCAACCCGTGGCTGGTGACTGTTTATTTATGCGGGATAAATACTTGTAATAAAAAAAATGAAATTAATATGACCAACAATGGACAAAATACAGCTTTAATGATAACTTTGAAAACTGTCCCCTGGAACGTGTACACGCTATTGGATTGACCCGGTTCAAATCATCCTGAACATCGAACTGCTCTTATCTGTAAAGTGTTCCATGGGTATAAATTCGTTATTGTTGCTCTCTCTGAAACATGGCTACCCGAGGGTGGCCAGCTAAGGGAACCAGACTCAGGATACACCTTATTCTACAATGGTCGGCCAGAAAATGAGCACCGTGAAACAGGAGTCGGTTTTGCTCCAAGAACCTTCCTCGTGCAACAGCTGGCGGTTCTTCCGCATGGTATCTTCGATCGGGTTATGACTCTTAGTTTGCCGCTCCACTTTAACCGTTTTATTACTTTGGTAGTGTGTACACTCCAACTCTTGTGAGTTCTTGGCAAGATACAGATAAATTTCACGCTGATCTGCGAATAGTCTTGACAAATGTAAATAGGGTTGACTGACTTTTGTGTTGGGGGATTTGAATGCTCGTGTTGGATTTAACTCCACTACATGGAATAATAATATATACATACACACACAAATATCTATATCTATGTACGCACACACACGCATACACGCACGCAAACGCACACAAAAACACGCATATTTAAAGGTATTATTAAATTTCTGCTCTGTGACTGGATGAAAGAGTTATATCACGATACGTATTTAATTATATAAGAAGAAACAACGGGGAATTGATAGTGATAGGAAATATACCAGTGAGCCAGTTAAAGTTGCAACTGAAGAACCAATAAACATGTCTGATATATCGATCTTTGTTGCTCAGAGACAGTGTTCTTACCACCAACAGATCAATATTGTACCGATTATAAAGTGGATGAAAGCATGGCTTAGTGGTTAAGACGTTCGCTTCGCAATCATATATAAAAGCGGCCTAAATGGGGATCCTCCGGAGAATCTTTAGAGTAACGTTACCTGATAGAGTGCGTAGCTCGGGGATTAGAGAGTCATTCCAGGTAGAGCCGCTACTTCTCCGAATTGAGAGATCACAGCTCCGATACTATGGACATGTGGTTAGAATGTCTCAGAAAAGAATCGCTGGACATATTTTACGAGCAAAACAAGCCGGCAGGAGACCCAGGGGTAAACCCCGAGCAAGATGGCTGGATAACATCCATGAGCTTGGCTGGTTTCGCTTGGAGATCCAGCCGGATCAGTTGGAGATGGTTACTTCTGACAGGACATGCTGGAAGGAGTATTTGAGGACTCTGCCGCCGCCACCCTCTCAGGAATAGGTGGGCGAATAATGATGATTTCTAGTATAGGCACAAGGCCAGTAATTGGGGAAAGTCGATTAAATCGACCCCAGTACGTTACTGGTGCTTTATTTTATCGACGCCGTACGGATGAAAGACAAAGTTAACCTCGGCGGTATTTGAACTCAGATCATAAAGGGCCGTGACTCTATGCTGCAAAGCATGGCTTCCGACCCTCTATCCATACTGCCAATCCACCGCCTAGGTGGGCGAATAATAATAATAATAATAATAATAATAATAATGATTTCTTTATTGGCCACAAGGGCTGACATCAAGAAAAACATTACAGACGGCACAGGACGGTACAGGACGGTACGATGTGGGTTTTGTGCGTGTAAATATTTTTATTATTTATATAAGAAAAGAAAAAAAAAGACATAGAAACATATATATATATAAACAATAAAAATGAAAATTGAAACAATGAAAAATTCCCCAATAGGGGGGAAACCTCCGAGGGTTACTCGTGGCGAAAACCACACAAAAGACCACGGCCACCCTGACCACCAGGGCAAGCGCCCTCTCTCAATTTTTCCATCTCTGAAACTACAGACGTATATTCAGAGCGGTCCCGTTCACTCGGACCATTCTCGCTACATTCACCCACCTTTCAACAAACTTGCTAGAAGGCAGCACTTGCCTCTCCACCCTGATTTTCCTTTCAAATGAAACTTGAAAAAGTTAATTAGGGATTCGCTGAAGAGGAAAGTGTCTGTCTTTAACCCTTTCAACCTTGTCCACCACACAATCTCTTTCGCCATGGCCACCAGGCAGATGAAAATCGCCTACCCTTCCTCCTCGAAGGAAGACGGCGAGACCATCTGCACAATGGACTCAGTCGATAATCGGATCAGTCCCACACGCGACAGCAACTGTTCAACATAGCTCCACAAGTCAGCAATGCTCGGGCACTAAACGAGTGCGTGCACGACGGTTTCGTCGCTCTGCGCGCATCTCGGACAGGCTCGGCTGACGGCACTTCCCTGCCTGTAGAGCTTATCTTGAACCGGCAGCGCTCCCCGGTAGCACTGCCAGGCCAGGGATTTTTGGACGTTATCCATAGGCCCTGGGCTGAAAGTTCTCCGGAAGAGAGCAAACAGCTGATCTTCTTCGACGCCCAGGATCTCTCCGAGAACGTCGTCGCTCTTCCCCTCCACTAGTCCTCTATAGAACGCCGAGGTGGATGTTCCACCGATACTGGTGCCCAGTTGGCAGAGGGCAGTGAGCGCCTGGAGACATTCCAGTTTCCAAGCGCTATCCCTCGGTCTTTTTCTGACCCAGGACTGCAGCTCCGTCAAGGACACGAGCTGTGGGAAAACGTGCCTGGCGAACGGCGACCACACCTGTTCACCGTCAAGGAAGCACCAGAGATGTCGCAGCCTCAGCGCATGTTTGCGCATCATCTGCCATCGCATGCCCAGTCCTCCACGCAACGGGTGTTGACAGCAGATGGATCGTCTGACCATGGGAGCGCGTCCCTTCCACAAAAAGCGGAATACGAGGTATTTGGGGGTGGGGTGTGGTTCTGCTATTTTCTTCTTGTTGCTGGGTGTGTGTGT
This sequence comes from Eledone cirrhosa, assembly GCA_964016885.1. Classification (NCBI taxonomy): domain Eukaryota; kingdom Metazoa; phylum Mollusca; class Cephalopoda; order Octopoda; family Eledonidae; genus Eledone; species Eledone cirrhosa. The sequence continues at coordinate 86,578,475 of OZ024747.1, forward strand.
TTTGTTGTTGTGTTTGCGACGTTGGTGCTTGTGGTGGTGGTGTTGAAGGTATTGTTGTTGGCAGTGGGCTTGCCGCCGGTGGTGATGGTAGTGCTAGTGTGGGTGGTGATGGTGTTGGTAGTGTTGCTGCTGTAAGTCTCTTTGCAGTAGCCTTTACCCTTTTTTCATTTCTTCCCTCCCTTTTCGAAGGCGACGATGCGCTACTTCTGCGTTTTTGCCTTCTTTCGACCTTTTGCGATCCCTCTCCTACCTCACACTCCATGTCCGATTCTGTGAGGTCGGGGAGGGGTACCAGCTCCACTCTTTCACTTGTTCTTGTTGGTGATGGTTGCAGTGGAGTCTCTGTTGCAGCTGCAGTTGGTATTACTGTTGTTGTTGTTAATACTTCCACTGCTGCTGCTGTTCTTGATTTCCGTGGCGTGGGTATGGGTGCCACGGACCTATCCTTGCTGCTTGCCGCCTGTCCTGTTGCTGGTAGCAGTGGAGCCGGTTTCGGAAGGAGGGGGGTTTTCTCCTTTCTCAGGGTCTTCTCATTGCAGAAGGCCCTGAGGTGAGTCTTCGACTCACAGCGAAAGCATTTCGGGCGTTTGCCCTCAACACTTATGGTAAGTTGAGTGCCGTTATCGAAGTCTATCACATCCGGGATAGCTTAGATGCGCTCCTGGTTGGTTTCAATTAACATCTCAATGGAAGCGCCGACCCAATCTTCTCGTACTTTTTTCTGCACTTTCAGTACGGTTGTTTTGTCCTCGATTCCGACGAGGACAGACGCGGCCAGCCAAGAAGGGGCCATCCCGGGGGGGGGGGGGGACTTGGGTCAGTTTGACCCTCACAATTTTTCGCCCGCAGTAGGAGGGTACCAACACCATTTTCTCGTTTCTTAGGGTCACTAAGGATTGAGCCTTTGCCTCCTGGGGTATGGCAAAAAGCACATCCACGGTGGAATATTTCTTGCTTCGGGTGATATGCGTTTTCCGCATATACCACCCAAGGAGGAAGTGCAAGAATTCTGGGAAAAGATCTGGGCCGAAGAAAAAGTTCATAACATACATGCCCCATGGATAGACAGACAAATGAAAGATACAGCTCACCTTGAGGAACAAACATGGGAAAATATAACAGTTGAACAGTTGCGCTTGGCTCTAAGAAAAACCAGCAAATGGAAATCCCCAGGAAAAGACAAAATACAAAACTTTTGGATAAATGCCTTCACAGAGTCTCATGTGCTGTTAGCCCAACTTTACAATGAAATAGTTAAGGAGCCAGAAAAGATACCTTCATGGCTAGTTAACGGCATTACATTCCTGCTTCCGAAGAATGATGAGACAAACAATCCCAAAAATTACAGACCGATAACTTGCTTGACCACAATGTATAAAATTTTAACATCAGTCCTAACTGAATACACATATGACCACCTGATAACAAATGACCTATTTCCCATTGAGCAGAAAGGGTGTAAACGAGGCTCATATGGCTGTAAGGATCAGCTTCTGGTTAACAAAATGATACTGGAAGATTGTCATAATAGACACAAAAATCTATCGATTGCTTGGATAGATTATAAAAAAGCATTTGATAGTTTGCCACACAGTTGGATTGAAAAATGTTTAGAGATTTTCAAAGTATCCCCCGTTGTTAGGAGGTTTTTGTCATTCAGTATGAAGACATGGAAAACGACACTCCTTTTGAATAGTGAAACAAAATCACTGGAAGCTGGAGAAGTTAATATTAAGTGTGGAATTTTTCAGGGTGACTCTTTATCACCGCTTTTATTCTGCATCGCACTTATACCATTAAGTAAAATGCTCAATGAAACAAAACATGGATATAAAGTCTATGACAAAACCATTAATCACCTGTTCTACATGGATGACCTGAAACTATTTGCAAAAAATGATGAACAATTGCAAGGGCTATTATCCACTGTGAAGCAGTTCAGTGATGACATTAAAATGGAGTTTGGACTAGATAAATGCGCCAAAGCAACGTTCACCAGAGGAAAGCTGCTGAAGAGTTCAGACATTAATCTTGATCGGGGGAACGTGATAAGAGAACTTGATCAAGAAAAAACTTACAAATATCTAGGTGTTTGTGAAGGAGACGGAATCAAGCACTCGACAATGAGGGAAAGGATAAGGAAGGAATGTTACCGCAGAGTGAGAGCAATCTTAAAAACGGAATTGAATGCAAGGAATAGGATCGATGCCATAAACACGCTTGCCATACCAGTAGTAACCTACAGTTACAATGTCATCAACTGGTCAAGCACAGAGATCCGTAGGCTCGATACAAAAATTCGAAAATTCTTAACCATGCACAGAATGCATCACCCTAAAGCAGATATAGATAGAATATATCTCCCTAGGAACGAAGGAGGACGTGGGTTAATCCAGTTAGACATTGCGTTGAAAACTGCAACAATTGGATTATCTACATATCTAAGGGAATCACATGATTGGATGATCAAACTCGTTTTGAAACACGAAAGCATCAAAAGATCATATTCCATTACAAAAGATGCACAAAGATACAGTAATGGACTACAAATTTCAGAAGTCCCATTTACTGCTGAAATGGAAAACACAGAAAAAGCAAAGCAGGTAAAAGTAACTGCAAAGAAAGAACTGCTACAGAAACTGGCTAAGAAATGGCAAGAAAAGCCTCTGTATGGAAAATACCCAGAGCGAGCTAACAATCCTGATGTTGACAAAACTTTAATCCATCAGTGGTTGGCATCCTCTGGACTGAAATCGGAGACTGAAGGACTGATTATATCGGCACAAGATCAGTGTCTGCCAACAAAAAATTACCAAGCCAACATAATAAAAAATGGGTGCAGCCCATTATGCCGTGTATGCAAAAAACAACCAGAGACCATTGACCATATAATTTCAATGTGCAGTCCTATAGCTCCAACCGAATACCTAAACAGGCATGACAGAGCTGCACAATACATACATTGGATAATGTGTAAGCATTTTGACCTGCCCCATCAAAAGAATTGGTGGGAGCATCAACCACCTCCCATACTTGAAAAAGATCACATCTCAATCTTGTGGAACTTTAGCATCCAAACAGACCGAAAAATAGATGCAAACAGACCTGATATAATATTGAAAGACTTTCAAAAGAGGGTATGCCTGCTAATTGATATGTCTGTTCCAATAGACAAGAATGTATCTATAAAAACATTTGAAAAATTGAGCAAGTATAAGGACCTGGAGATAGAAATTGGAAAAATGTGGAAATTGAGAACTAAAACAATACCAGTGGTTGTAGGCGCTCTGGGAATGATACCTAAGGGGTCTAATGATTACATATCGCAAATCCCAGGAAACCCGCGTATAGGAGAAATACAAAAGATAGTACTAATGGGAACTGCCCATATACTAAGGAAGATTCTGTCAATATAAGTACATCACAAGTCTAAACACTAAAGATGCATGTGTGAATATGTATGTTCTTTCTTGAACATGGCGGACCTTGTTGTCTCTTGAGGTCACTGGTTGTGACTTGGTGATAACTCGTATGAACATAAAGCAAGATAAATGCAACTATAATAATAATATATATATATATATATATATAATGATTTCTTTATTAACCACAAGGGTTTACATAAAGTAGACCCTTGTGGTTAATAAAGAAATCATTATATATATATATATATAATATGACCGTGTGACTAGGAATTTTTATTTCACAATCACAAATTCCTTGGTTCAAACTCACTGCGTTACATGTGACATCATGGGTCTTCTTCGGATCGACCAACGATATGTGAATGAAAGTGAATAGACAGAAATCGTTTGGAAGCTCGTCAGATTGATTGTACCAATAATTCAAAGGGACGCTAATCTGGCCTGGGAATTATGTTAAAAATACAGCTGTCTGTAATACTCAACCACGTATAAGTTAATTCATGGTTTAGACGTGAAGTTGATCGAACAACCTAATGCTCTTTGTCAAAACCGGCTAACAAATTTATCGTTGAATCAATTATAATGCATCATATTCTTCGTCCTGACACGCCTTGCTTTAGTTTGTATTGTTATGAAACAAAGTTACTTTTTAAAGAAGCTAATACTAAATTTGTTTGACTACATTTTACATTCTAATAAAGGTGGTGGTGTAAAGTGGATTTAGCGACATGTGTGTGGCACAGACAAAGAGACGGCTTAGTAGTGAGGGCCAAGGCATATTTTCACTACTCAGCTACCGAACGTTTTATTGGTAAAATGATACTTATCAGGTATCCTTTTAAAATCTCATCCAATCCCAGGTAGTCACTGGACACTCCCAATGTGTCCGTATTGCCAAATTGCTTCTGCGGCGGTAGTTGATAAAAATGACCTTTTCCGTGACGTTTTCCGTGACGTTTTCCAAAGTCCGTTGGAAACAAAGTCCCGCTATACATTTCTTAGGGTTCAATAACATAAACTAAACTAATGCATTTTGTTCGAGTAGAGTGTATATATATATATATATATATATATATATATATATATATATATATATATATATATATATATATATATATATATATATATATATATATATATATATATATAGTATTAAGGATACTATTTATGGTTATGCATATACAAAAACCTTTTGTAGTTATATATATTTTTCAAACCCTAAATAGTGATAGGCAGTAATATATTACTACCTTATTACCAGTAAGATAAATAGCTCAATGTAATAACATCAGTTGTTTTACAAAGCAGTTATATATAAGTTATATGAATCAAAGTTCTGTTCAAATCATTCATATGCTTACAATTGTTTCCTCCAAACCGGGGTTTGGATTCTTCGGAGCAATTTATTAATGAATGATCACATATATGACCTCCTTTTCAACCCAAGAGACATACAGAAACATATGCATATATTGTTGCTTGGTGGGTCGACATCCATTATAACATTTAGCGTGGCAGTATACATTTAAAGATTACATTCATATCAAATGAGGATAAAATTAAAATTAAAGTTAAAATACAATATGAAATTAATGCGATAGGATAGACAGAAGCAGTTAGTGTGTGCAATAGTTACACGTGTGGCAAGCACGTGTGTCTTATTTATATAATATTATAGTGCGGCAGGGTGTTACATGTAATACAAGCACTTCAAGTGGGTAATCAAGAGTATTAGGGGGGGGGGGGGTTGTACTGGTAATGTATCTTTTATATGAATGTTATAGAAGCTTGTGTGTAGAGAAATATTATAAATATTAAAAATATTAGAAATGTGTAGCAAAGCGATGATAAGGTTTTCGTGTACAACACCATTTTCACAGTCCGGAGAGCGTAATATCTAGATTATGTGCCCCTTACATAATCCACGACGATTCAATATTGGACGTTTGATGATTCTGTTAGAGTATCATATTTCTTTTGATATGAATGTAATCTTTAAATGTATACTGCCACGCTAAATGTTATAATGGATATCGACCCACCAAGCAACAATATATGCATATGTTTCTGTATGTCTCTTGGGTTGAAAAGGAGGTCATATATGTGATCATTCATTAATAAATTGCTCCGAAGAATCCAAACCCCGGTTTGGAGGAAACAATTGTAAGCATATAAATGATTTGAACAGAACTTTGATTCATATAACTTATATATATATATATATACTATATACTATAGTATAGTATAAGTTTGGTAGAAATTATCTGAGGGTAAGAACACTCAGTCCATAGGACGAGTTAACTGTAATTAGTTACAGCAGTGATATATACTGGTAATTAAGTTTTGTCGGGTTAATAAGTGTAAATTATGGTTGTTGGTTTAACATTTAAGAAGTAAGATGTAAAACAATACTATCGAAAAGAAATGTATTATTTTTTCACGAAAATCGATGACAAAGTACAAATTCTGATTTATAGTCACATCATTCTAGAAGATAAATCTCATGTTTATTTCTTTCTCCAGACGTGTTCGTCACGCAATCTATATAGAATCTTCTATCTTCAATTATATGTTTTGGGTGTTAAGTGTCTGTCACGCTGGGAAGGGAATTGTAAGAGTGTGTATGTGCTAGAGAGAATGAGAGTGACGGTGGCGGTGATGGCAAAATTAATTTTCAATTTACCTAGTACGAAAAATATTCTCAATTTTCTAAAAATATATTTCACAAAACTTTAAAACCTACAAAATGATTGTATCATGTCCACAGGAAAATTTTAAATGTATTTGTTAATTATTATCAGATAACATTGTAAAGTTAGACAAAACAATAATATTTGAATAAAACAAAAGGAAAAGGAGAAACTGAAAAGCAAAAACATCATAAAATGTCATATTGATCTTTAATACTTTTAGTTTGCATCTAATTAATTTCCACAGTGTCAGCTAATTTGTATTATAATAACTCTACAACCCTTTTGTTTGAAATTCAAATTCTACAATCTCAAAAAATGTTCTAAAATATACGCATAGAATTCATAGAACACAAATATAAACAAGTAGAGGTGAGCAAATGTTCTAAAATCTTCTCTGACCATTGTAATATGAATATGTCTCTATCTTACTTCTCATCTATCTCTGTAAATATGTATGTATATATGCACTAGAGCCAGTTGTATCGATCTTAAAGCAACGAAACAACGTATCTCTAGCGAGATATGTATATGAAAAAAGAATTCCGCGTGACTAAAAATATATGAGCGAAGACGACAAAAAAAAAAAAAAAAAAAAAAAACGAACGACCACTTTACTATAGCTTCTGATCGCTAAGTAGTAGTCGGAAACAGTCTGGGTGTCTGTGGAATTGATTGTTCTTGCAATTAATTTATAATTCAAAGTTCAGCCTTGTCACATATTGTGGGACCGGCTGGGACTTAGCCCAGTAGACGTCCCTCCTCCTTCTCCCCCTGTTGACGTCAAGTCCCCCCAACGCACTTGGGATGCCATCCAGTGCAGCCTGGCCTCAGACAGGCTCACGCGCCAGCTCGACCAGCACCGCCTTGCTTGTTTTCGTGCGGCCTCCAAACCCCACAGTGGTGCCTGGCTCCATGCTCTGCCCTCCTTCTCCACTGGCACGCAGCTAGACAACCATAGCCTGCGAATCGGCGTTTCCCTGAGGCTCGGCCTCCGGATCTGCCAGCCACACGAATGTCGCTGCGGTTCCACCGTGAACTCTTTCGGCCTCCACCCGCTTTCCTGTCGCCACCGTGCCGGCCGCATTCCACGCCATACTGCCCTCAACGAGGTCATTAAGCATGGCTTGGACACTGCAGGATTCCATTCCCAGCTCGAGCCGGTGGGGCTGGATCGAGGGGACGGCAAACGGACAGATGGCATGACCATCTTCCCGTTCCGCGGTGGCAAACCCCTCGTCTGGGATGCCACTTGCACCGACACTTTCTGCAGCCGCAATCTGGTGCAGTCTGCGACTGACCCAGGTTCTGCTGCACGCCAGGCTGAGGGGGAAAAACTCCTCAAATACCTGTCGCTCTCCGACTGGTTTGCGGTCGTTCCCCTGGCAGTGGAAACTTCTGGTGTCCTCGGCCCCAGGGCTACCTCCTTACTCACCACCATAGGCGCTGAGCTGGCCAGCCGTAGGTGTGAGCCCCGCGAGTTGGAGTGGCTTTTCCAGCACGTCTCCCTTGCCGTCCTCCGGAGAAACGCCTTCTCCCTTCTGTCCGCCGGGGCTGTGGGTGGGCCCCATCGCGTACCATTACATTAGTTAAATACCATTCTTTCGTTTCAAATACGTAATTACGCTGATTATATTTGACAATGACGTTAAGGATACACGCGTCAACTGAAGGCATAACCACTTCCAAATTAGTTTATGTGCTGACTGTTACGTTGATCGAATATGAGCCTATACTAGTCATGGGCAACCTGCGGCCCGTGGGCCGTATGTGGCCCGTGAACCTTTCTGAATGGCTCGCCTAAGCCACCTAAGTGAAATTTTTGTGATTTTTTTACCCAAACTTTTCTGTTGTAATTTATCTTTCTATCATTTTTTACGATCGAGGAAAACGGCGTGTACGAATTCTGAAGAAACAAATCAAAACAACCTGAGTTACCGCCCCTTTTTTAAAGAGAAGATTTTAATGTGGGCACGAATTTAAATTAGCGCTGGCAGCCCGCCTGATGATGAACCATATCTCATGCGGCCCGCTTCTCGAAAAAGGTTGCCCATGCCTGGCCTATACCGTAGCCTAGGTCCGATCCAAAGCTTAAAGGTTGTGAAGTCGGGTGGTTTATAATTCAAAGGTTCCCTTCATGTTGTGCCACGCTGATTCGTCGGTTGTTTCTCTCTCTCTCTCTCTCTCTCTCTCTCTCTCTCTCTCTCTCTCTCTCTCTCTCTCTCTCTCTCTCTCTGTCTTACACCTTCTATTCCATCATTTTTGGCTGCTAGGGTGGTAGATTGGCAATATCGGCTTTGCAGCATCGGATTACGGCCCTTTACATTCTGAGTTCAAATCCCGCCGAGGTTAGTTTTGGTCTTCACCCTTACGGGGTCGATAAAAATGAAGCACCAGTAATGCACTGGGATAAATTTAACAACCCATTTAATCGACTTTCTCCTCGCCTTCAAATTGCTGGCTTTGTGCCTAAAGTAGAAAATTATTTCTGGTTGGTATAGTAGGCGGTTTGAGGTACGAGGTATTTGTTTCATTACTTCAGAAAGGAGAGTTATTGTAACAGTTTCAGTGATGTATTTATTACTTGGGCGGTGAGCTGTGTGGCGAGAAATAGCGCTGGCAATGTTTCGCTTACATATTCGTTTAGGCTGTGACCATGCTAGATCAACAACTTGAAAAGTTAAGTCGATCACATCGACTCCAATATATATTTCTCATTTCCTTTCTTCGAGCCACTAAGTTACGGAATATCGACAGACAGTGAATGTAAACACAGACCCAACTTAACCAAAACACGCTTATGGGTGTGGCATTGCGTGCTAACAAAGATATAATTTACCCCGAGATGCTATCTCTGTTGATTAGATTTTGTAATGTTTTATATTTAGTTTCAATCTTGATAAGGTTAACTCGCTGACAAAACCAATAACAGACAGAATAATTATTGAGAAATTTGGAAACATTTCACACATTATTATTAATACTTATTTGACGAGGTTGACTTTGCCTTTCATCCTTACGGGGTCGATAAAATAAAGTACCAGTAATGCACTGGGTAATTGCTGGCCTTGTGCCTAAAGTAGAAACAATTATTAATACTTATTTGAAGGGCAGTGGATTGGCAGTATCAGTAGAGGGTCGGACGCCATGCTTTCCACCATAGTTACGTTCCTTTAAGATCTGAGTTCAAATCCCGCCGAGGTTGACTTTGCCTTTCATCCTTACGGGGTCGATAAAATAAAGTACCAGTAATGTACTGGGTATTTGCTGGCCTTGTGCCTAAAGTAGAAACAATTATTAATACTTATTTACTTATGGGGGTCGATAAAATAAAGTACCAGTAATGCACTGGGTAATTGTGGCCTTGTGCCAAAAAGTAGAAACAATTATTAATACTTATTTACATAGCTTCAGAGAATCTTGAATTAGTTTTTAAGCATTCATTCCAGAAATTTTTATATGATATGTTTTTAATTACAATTAGGTGTTATTAATAATGTTTCCTAAATTATTTTTTTTCTCGAAATATAAATGACGATATAACATTTAAAAAAACATCTATGCTTGATAATTGCTATATGCAGTCAATTGCCGATAATAAAACAGAAACATATAAGTGCTAATAGAAAACAAGTTCTCCCAGCTTTGCAGATTAAATTAAAGAAATTAGTATCTTCATGTATTTAGGTATATAATTATGCATCAATGTTTGCATTACATGACAACCTCATTATCTCTACCCGCATATCACTCTGCAAAATTAAAACAATTAATACAGCTCTTCTCTTTCTTTCAATGAATATCTGCAGTAGATCAAACAAAACATTGCGACTGCAACATAAGCAACGAAGATACCAACACGCAATCGCATCACAATTAGAAATTGTACATTACGTTGCTTTAACACAGTTAAAACCATGACTAATGGTTAAAAAAAAAACCTTATAGAAGCTTTTGTATTCACATTGTTTGGTCGCATATTCATGTTTGGTCGCATATTCATGTTTGGTCGCATATTCATGTTTGGTCGCATATTCATGTTTGGTCGCATATTCATGTTTGGTCGCATATTCTTCACGAGCCTCCAAGAGAGGTACGAGGAAGGAAAGAAGAACGGAAGGAACTGATATATCCTTAAACCGGAGCTCTGGCCCAAATACTTGCACTAATCAACAGAGTGGAATCTGTTAAAGACATCCAATAGTGAGATGGTGATGTTAAATTGCTGCATTGATTAAATCTACTACTTAAGTAAGATTTGAACATAGAATGCACAAAACTACAACAAATACATCAAAGCACCTCACCCAGAGTTCTAATGACTTTGTTAGTCCACCATCCTAGGTGTACTAGGTAAAGGGCTTTTAACTCTTGGTGGTGCCGCAAACGTACTGTCCTGAAACACGGCGTGTCTAGGGCATTTTAAATCTAGCAGAGCGTGTTCCTCTCCAGATCGGAGCACAGTTGATGTCTTCTAGAGAAAGAAAGAGAGATTAGAGATAGAAAGTGATAAAGAGAGGTAGAGTAAGAATATACCCTAGTACTGGTCCGGTATTTTATTTATCAATTCTGGAAAGATTAACAGCAAAATTGACCTCGGCGGCATTCAAATATATAACGCAAAGAGCCGGTACAAATACAACAAAATCTCCTATCCGAAGGTCTTACGACTCTATCGATCCGCTGTCTTAAATTGGACTATTACATTAGAATATTATATTCGAAATGCAGAACCCTCAACTTACATATGTTATACCAACAGAGCAGTGAACGCCGCATAAGATATATTAACAAAATGTATCCAATACATAGACAATGAAACGGAAATTAATACTGATAAAACACGGTACACTAGATATACAAGTATTCAAAGCAAAAATAAAATACTACCAGGAATCAATATAAAACATATACTTACAACAACGAACTTCACCAGCCTTTTATACTAGGCTAACACACTTCATTAACACTCTATATGGAAAGACTTCAATGTACACAGTACTCGTGCCAGTATAGCTTTAGATTGAATAAATCCATATGAATGAAATTTGGCAAATGGACACTATATAAAACTGAAGATCTGGAAACCGAAATATAAATGTTATAGTATCTGATTTTTAATATTCATATTATCGCTGATTTTATGCATGAGAGTAGGATTTCTGAAAATTTGCCAACTCCTTTAGCTATAACAAATGGCTTATTAGCTTGTAGTAATGTAAATACTTCAAAAGCATTGGCTGTAAATACTTCAAAATTACTTGGTAACTTAATTGTTAGAGGATAAAATAATATGAGACAAAAATCTTCAAAGGTCATAAAAAGCATGATTAATATTTTATTATGACAAAGGGGATATTCCCTCTTCAAGATATAAGCCCATTAGAATAAACAGATTCTCAAGATACAATTGATACTTATACTAAATGTGTCAATGTACTGCTATAAATTTCTATTTACCGATGACCTAAACGCATTAATGCGAATTACATAAATGATCGCCTCTTTTGCCAAATCGATAAACAAATTTCAGTTTAAATTCATCGAACAATAAGTAACTCCGTGAAATGCTCGAAACATTGTGTTCAGAACCGGATACTCGTAATTTAGCACCCTTCGCTGGTTCTACAACATACGCTCCCAGTTATGCACCCCATTCTGCCAAGTAATATCATAATTGGCAAATTGAGAAGCCCCTTCGTATTAATCTCTGTAATGCGTCTCTCTGAGTTTGTCTTATGTGACTAGCTAGTTCACTTTTATGGAAGTGCCAATCCAGGTTATATTGCGTACACTGTTGTTATTAGATTGGATAAATTCGTCCTCAATGTTGTAAACTGTCCAATTTCACACTATAAAACATTCGAAATTATGAATATTGATTTTACATTTAATATTTAAGTTTATAATGAAATATTCAAACGGAATAGTTTTTCTAGTCAGAGAGATGGCATATTCCCACAGTAAAAATCATTTTGTGTAAGATCGTCCCGGAATGAACGCTAGTACCTATTACCATGTCAAATATGAAATTTTCCGTTTCCTTAAATACAAAATGATATTCATAAACCTTAAAGGTGCTAGACTTTAAACATTAGTACCACATCATTTTGTTGTGTTCAGGAAGCACTTCGGCAATTGAATCTTCACAGTAGAAGCTTGAAATCTCTAATTTAGAGATATCATTTAGCGGAATAGGTGTCGTGATTTTCAACAATTCAGTTAATAAATCGATCTCGAAACAATAGACAATAGCTGGAGCTCTGTGAGCAACCACGAAAAGCTTTCCTTCTCTAGGCTGTAGTTGTATATCGTGACGATGCACATTTTTCTTACCAATTGTTTATTAGATTATAGGTAGGTCTTTTATGTTATAATGGTAAATAATTTAGTCCAAGCTTCGGAATCATGAGATATTTTTTATTAAGTTTGTTATCAGCGGAAATCTCATAAACCTTTATATGAATTGAAAGAGAAAAATTTAATTTGGTAGCATTTGAGATTTTATTTGCAAATTCATTGTGAAAAGGGTAAAGAATTTGCCGGAAGTATGTAAAGTCTATATTCGAGAGACAATCACCAAAAGAAGCGGGGTATTTTTTTTACTAAATGTACAAATGTTATAGGATTGCAAATGTAATCGAAATATACGAGAGAAATCGTAGCTTTCAAATAGGAACGCTGTTATACCATTTAAACTCATTATTAAAACCAGAATTGTGCAGTCGTCGCCATTGTAATAAGATAAGATTTTGATTGCCTGTCATGTGTACAGAATTGAAAGTGTAGTAATAAAGAAGTACTTACTATTAACACATTCTTTGTATCATGTGAATTGATAGAAATCCCTTGTGCGGCATTCAAATAGAATATACAAGACATTATTTGGCAGTATCGGTAGAGGGTTGGATGCCATGCTTTCTAGCATAGTTACATCCCTTTACAGTCTGAGTTCAAATCCCGCCGAGGTGAACTTTGTCTTTCATCCTTACGGGGTCGATAAAATAAAGTACCTGGCCTTGTGCCTAAAGTAGAAACAATTATTATAAAGGTTGGGGCTTAAGCAAGTGAAGATAAAATAAATAAATAAAAATGTGCAAGTATATAATGATTCGATTAACTGTCTGCGTAGTTTTACTATCTCTAACATTTATAGTGCTAGGGGGAATTACTTCATCAGAAAATAAAATGAATTTCTGGGACACGCGTGTTATTGTTAACTTCTTTACAGAAACGACATCATAATTAGTTGTTGCCTTGCAGTCCATCATCACGATATATTTTCAACCTAATGGCGAGTTATCAATAATAGCAAGAATAACCAATGATATTATTAATTTTAAATGAACACTTTCAATATATTTGCGTTGTAACTTAGCAAATCGGGGATAGTTACTATTTCATTGATTATAAAACAAGCCTCTTGGAATTGGAACTGGTTTATGTTAACATTTCTTAGGAAATATTCTATCAAATAAACGGCTTTAGTATTTTCGAGAGTCCAACGTGAAAGAAAGCTAATTTGAGGTTTACACTAAAGAGGTTATTAGGTTGTAACAGACAGATAAACATTTTTAATAAAATTCTTTGACAGAAACTGAAAAGTATTACTTTCTAGCAGCTCATCAAAACCTTCTCGACTGAAAACGATACAAACTTCCATCAACTTCTTTAGATTCATTTGGTAAGCTACATTAAAGGTATCCAGAATAATGGATACCTGTAGTTATTTCAACAGAAATTAAGAGGAAATTCAGTTAGAGTTCAAGTTGTTTTGTTAATATCGGGAAGATTGCCCAATATATAAGTTTAATCTCGCCAACGTAGACGTAATCGATAACAGTCGTTAAGACACCCGGATGTTTGAATAAGGAACTTACATCTAACTCAGTTAATTCTAGTGCCCACGGACCCCTCGGGCACAATGAAGACAATACATGTTTATGCACCATTTAAGACTCCTAGTTATCTTTTGGAGAAAGAAATCTTCAACGAGGGTATTCAAGGATACTTTTACAATATATTTGATAAGAAATTGTGTTTTTTCAATTGAAGGTTGCATATTCTGGTTCCTGACAGTGATAAGAATATTCAATCAAAAACTATTAGCATTCTGAAAATGTTTCTAAAAGATGTACTGGAGCGATAGATTTCTGTATTGCGATACCAATATTGTAAGAAAAGGGTTTAGAATAACATTTGACCAATAGAGTTAGAATAAATCGTGTTGGACTTCAATTGGTTCCGACGTCGACTTTTCCAGTTGTTCGATCACCGGAACAGCCTGCTCATGTAAGTTACACGCAGTCCACAGAGCATTTAACAGATAAGTAATTCTCAGGGACACTTAGTGATCGGTTCGGCATTATATATACACAGTGCATTACTGGTACTTTATTTAATCGACCTCGTAAGGATGAAAGGCAAAGATAACCTCAGCGGGATTTGAACTCAGATCATAAAGGACCGTCATCTACTGATGCTGCCAACCCATATATATATATCTGAGTTCAAATCCCGCTGAGGTTATCTTTGCCTTTCATCCTGCATGCACTCGTCCAGTGTCCGAGCATTGCTGACTTGTGGGTTTATGTCGAACACCTGCTGTCACGTGTAGAACGGATCCGGCTATCAGCAGTACAACTTCGCCAAAGAAAGCACTCGAACAAAATTAAAAACAAAAATGTGTACTTAAATGTGGATATACTACACACACACACACACACGTGTTGTAGCGTATAACTGAGAGTGTAGGTTTTCCCTCGTTTTTGTATATTTTTATATATATATTTCTCTCTCTCTATATATATATATGGTGGAACCAATACAGCGTTTAAGCATAAAGTATTTTTTCGAAACGAAGATATTTTTCTGTGAACATATTACCCAGTGTCAATAGCAGTTGAAAATGTCAGACAGTGCTGTTTCAAGATTCATTAATCTTCTTTTAAAGATGGAATACAGTTCTTTCTTTCCTTTCCAATGATATATGTTATTTACTATGTTTAAAAAATAAATATCAAATTAAAATATTAATGGAGTGTTTACACTTTATTTTATTTTTTATTCATTCAGTTATATTTTTGGAGTTACGAGGTTATCTCTATTTGAAATTATGCTATTTGTTGTTGCATTGTGCTTGAAAAATAAATTTGAAAACCAAATAAGCAAATATCACAGATATGACAGTTGACGTTGAGAATATCAGACAGCCCTGTTTCAGGATTCGTTAATCTTCATTAGTATTTATATATATAGTAATGAAGAAGTTTGTGTATTTGAATCTTCCATAATTTTATTGAATACCATATTACTGTTATATACATTTCAGTCGTATCTATTATGTAATATATATGCAGATATGATCTCATCAGACAGCTGTAGTGTAATCATTTGTACAACGTGTGATATGTCCCGGATGGGTTTTGATGTTGCTCTTTCAACACCCAGCTGACAAAGAGAGAGAGAGAGAGAGGGAGAGAGAGGGGGGGGGGGGGGCAGAGACAGAGAAAAAAGAGAGAAATATATAGACAGATAAAGATCTTAGAATTGTTTAACCTGTTGTGAGGTCACTAGTGCTAAGCTGTATCAACCTTTGACTTTTCCTTGCAAAGTATGTGCTTTCTATTAGGCTTAACGCTATCTTAGTGTTACTACCAATAAGATATGTTATATATATATATATATATATATATATATATATATATATATATATATTTATGTGTGTGTGTGTATGTGTGTGTTGGTGTATTTATATATGTATGCATATATGTAGGTATGTTTATATAAATGACGAAAAAAGTGATGTTTTGATTTTTCAAAAGCTACAGTCCTTAAAACCACCTGTTGGATGGGCATTCACAGAATTATAAATAATTATCAAAAATATATGTCGTCAATGTAGACAAGTCTGTTGTCTGTCGTATTCTGTACAATCCTGTTTGTTCTCACTATTTAAATAGCAATAGTGTTTTGACAGATCACTATTTTGTATTGCTCTCTTTCTCTCCGTTGCTGTCTTCTTTTTATTTTATGTTTCTCCTATTTCTTCCATTCTTTCTTTCTTTCGTTCTTTCTTTCTTTCTTTCTTTCTTTCTTTCTTTCTTTCTTTTATGTTTATCTATCTATCTATCTATCTATCTATCTATCTATCTATCTATCTATCTATCTATCTATCTATCTATCTATCTATCTATCTATCTATCTATCTATCTATCTATCTATCTTCTTACCTATCCCTCCATCTCTCTATATTTGTAAACAACTTGTCTTTATATACAATATCTTTATGAAGAGAAAAGAGGATCAACTAGTTTCGATCCTGTGCTAGGATTTCCGAGGAGCGTGTTTACAAATCTCATATTTCTAATTACCTCATGTATGTAAACTAGATCCATGGATGCCCATCGACTATTCGGATTACTAGATGTTATTGAAGGGATATGATACCATATTGAAAGATTTTGAACCAATGTTAAGCTTCTGTTTTCCTTTTGGAGTATATTGCCATCTTCTCTTAAAAGTCTGAAGTATTTCCCGTCTGTTATAGGAACACTTACCTTTTGAGCATGTCTAAAAGTTATTGCCAGAAGATAGGAAAGAAATAGGTGACCCCTAATGATAGCAGTTAAGCCACTATGTTGAATATACATCTTCCACATGCAACCATAAATGAAGGCGTCGAACACGAAGGTTCATTGAGGAAAGAGTCCTCAAGCACGCTTTCCAGTGGGTCCCCGCAGAAGCAAGCATTTCCAATTGATCTGGCTGGATCTCTAAGTGAAACCAGCCAAGCTCATTGGTGTTATCCAAACATTTTGTTCGGGGTCTACCTCCTCTGGGTCTCCTGCCGGTTTGTTTTGCCCGTAACATGTGTTTAGCGATTTGTTTCTGAGTCATTCTAACCATTCTACTATCTCGTTCAAAATTAATACCCGGTAAGGTCATTACTAACTGAAGTAAATAGATGGATATGATGAGCGCAGAATTAACTAGACCAACACGCTACGATGGTTACAGTCTTCAAGAAAGTCCTCCTGAGTATTGCAACAATGTCGGTACTTGAGTCATACTGAGTCATTCATTGAACAGCTACCGAAAGCCATCAATGCTCTTAACAGTGGTCAAGCACCAGAGAATGGTACCATTGCGCTTAAATTCAGGAAACAAGGAGAACCAGTCCTTCTGCTACATCTAAATAAACCTCTCAGTCCCTGATGAGCAGAGGGTAAGGTACCACTCACCTTTATAAACAAGAAGCTCAAAGACTTTCATCCTGACAAAGAATTAGGGCAACCGCAATGGCTGCAAGATTTAACGCGGGATATCCCTTCTAAATATTATTGGTATGGCGGTTTTCTTTTTCGGCTTGCCACGCAATTTCATGCGCTTAGTCCTTGAATACAGATAGATTCATAGAGGTGCTGTAGTAGTATATGGGGTGACCAACCTACTCTAGGCTAGAATAGAGCCGATTTCTTCCAGAAAATTAGTGAGAAATGAAAAAGCGATATAGAGGGAAAAAATCGATCCCGTTATTGAATTGATACTTTATTTATTGACAAAATTAAACTCGATGAGATGCAAAAACGAATAACGTTAACCGAAACAACAAGGAAACAGTTGCATTAGTTGATAACATAATAACAACACCAACAATAAAGATTTATAGAGTGATGTAAATATATTTTATCACCGAACATTGTAATTTTATTGTATAACAAACTGTTAACTATTTCTTTCAACGAGATGTTTTTCACTTATACAGTTGCGAAAACTGACAATTTCTCATGGATTATCGTTTGCTGAGATAATATTTTGCAAAGAAATTTAAAAGGTAAAATTTAAAAAGAAATCATTTCAATCCAAGCAAATGGTTCCCATTGAGAGAAGCAAGACATACACGGGTATCCGAAAGGTAAACAATATAAACAACGGAGAAAGAATAATATGGTTTCTAAAGAGGAATAACTAGTGAAAATTGACACATGGTGGAAAAAATTACATGATTGTGTTTGAATGCAAATAAGCATGTAGTTTTATATTCACACAGACACACACAATTATATATATAAAATATAATACTAATAATACTATTACTAATGCACATATATATTTCAACCGAGTCCCTCGTATATATATATATATATATATATATATATATATATATATATATATATATATATATATATATATATATATATATGTATGTGTATATATATATATATGTATGTATATATATATATATATATATATATATATATATATATATATATATATATATATATATATATATATATATATATATATATATACATATATGATATATGTATGTATATATATATATATATATATATATTAGAATTGGAGCTCTGAAATAGCAATATATATATGGATGTATATATAATGTATTTTGCAATACACTTTATGCTTAATTAAAAACATTTTGAAGACCGTATGCTATTGTTTTAGAGTAGTGACAAATTCACTTACTTTAATCTCAGCAAACAGGGGAGATAAGCCGAACAATCGCTCAGCTCCTGATTATTTACTAGAATTCTATAAGAATATAACATCAGTAATCTCAGTAGACAGGAGGGGTAGTTAGCCTTGATAAGCTTCAACAAAAGCGAAACAAGGCCTTGTCGGCTTATCTCCCCTGTTTGCTGAGATTAAAGTAAGTGAATTTGTCACTACTCTAAAACAATAGCATACGGTCTTCAAAATGCTTTTAATTAAGCATAAAGTGTATTGCAAAATACATTATATATACATCCATATATATATATATATATTGAAAGAGGATTTGCTTCGAAATGACTAGACGTATCTGAGGAACTTGCGAATCCAGAGTCAGGTTCGATCCACAAACAGATAGCACGTCGAGCTGTTCTCCCGAGAAACAATTGTAATACGTAACAAATTGTGTTCCGATGCATCACTGATTCTTCGTTTTCATATATATATATATATATATATATATATATATATATATATATATATATATATATATATATATATATATATGCATATATATATATATATATATATATATATATATATATATATATATATGAAAACGAAGAATCAGTGATGCATCGGAACACAATTTGTTACGTATTACAATTGTTTCTCGGGAGAACAGCTATATATATATATATATATATATATTTATTTATTTAGGTTTGTTGGTTTACCACTGGACAGAACTGGTCATTCCGTATGGTCAGCCTCGATGTAATATTATGGAAAGCACTCGACGTAATGCAACTCACCCGTCTTCGTTTGTGTAGTTGGTGGTGCGAGTACGGAGTTAATTATTATAAAATAACAGGAGGCTGGACTGGTGTAATTCCTTATAAGGTTTATTATACTATGATAATTTAACAACTTCTAGCCCGGTCGGCCGCACTCGAGGGCGGACGACCGTGTTATATATATATAGTAATAATTGCTTCTACTTTTGGCACAAGGCCAGCAATCACCCACAGCATTACTGGTACTTTATTTTATCGACCCCGTAAGGATGAAAGGCAAAGTTAACCTCGGCGGGATTTGAACTCAGAATGGCAAGGGACGTAACTCTATGCGTCAAAGCATGGCGTCCGACCCTCTACCGATACTGCCAATCCACCGATTTAGTAATAATAATAATAATAAATGTGAATTCGGTTGCAACGTTTTTCGAAATATTTACTTCTGCGTTCACAGATTGATTTTTGTTTTAGTTTCAGAAGATCCCGTTAAGGGTGAAAGCAGCGATTCTTTGCTTAAACTTTAATCTGTTATTTTAATAAATAAATAAATGAATAAATAAATAAATATATATATATATATATTTATTGATTTTTCCCTGGATTTCACAAAATTCTATAGATAAATCTATGCCTTGATTTTTTAAAAATTGAGTTTGAATTATTTTCCCACATCTTACGTTAATTATTTTCCATTTTGACGTTATATTCACTTATATATTATGAAATACTGTTGGCTTCACGCTCACAATAATTTCTATACTTTCATTTATATATATATATGGTAAATAAGATACACACACAGATACATAAGTATATGTGTGTGTGGTGTCAAGCCTTGACCTGCTTTGTTTGATTATTCCTCGCTTTTCTAGGGTTATAATTTTATTCTATGTAAATCCCTTCCCTATCTATACTCTACTTCGGCTTGGCGGATAACATAGACGAACATCACACTCTGGTATGTTTGCTTTCATACCAGGAGTTGACCTTATGTACCTTCTTTCTTATCCTCTCTATTTTTTCCACCATTGACTCCTACATTTTGAGCATAAGACATACATATATACGTGTACAGGCATACGGACAGGGACACATACACACACGCATGCATGCATATGTCAAGCACATTAGATTTTGGAAGTAGCAGTACACAAAGACGAACACACACACACACACACACACACACACACACACACACACACACACACACACACACACACACACACACACACACACACACAGATACACACATCTACGTACATGCACACCAAAAAAAAAACACACGCGTACGCATACCATATATACACCACAGAAAGACAAGATGCAGCAAAAAGAATAAGATCAAGATGAAGATGAGCAAGAAAAGTCAATGAGAAAGTCATAAAATGTGGACGAAAGAGATTTGACAATTAAATATGACATAAGAATCCATTTGTCAGTAAATAGGTTAGTAACCTATGAGGAATGGATTATATGTCTATCTCAGAATAAAACTAAAGTGAAACTCAAGTTTAACAATGTTTCAATATGAGATGTAGCATAACAAATCTTTAATTTATATACAAAAACAATGTCTACATATTTATATATTTATATATGATTATATGTATTTATATATGCATAAAAAGTAACGATAAAGATTGAATCATAAAATTTAAAGCAATATATTATCAGTATGACGTTTCAATTGCGCAAATATATATTGATTGTTTCAATTACAATTTTCTATGAATTATATATATTCATATAATCATAAAGAATTACAGGAAAGATCAAATATCACAAACATTTACAATCATGTAACTGTAAACCATAAATCATACCAATTACTAATAGTTGGATAAAACCTTTGATAACTACATGAACAATAATGAAAAAATATATACAAATATATATCTTACTGACAACCAAACGATGTGTATATAAAATCACGATATCACTAAGGGAAGTTTTCGGCAAATTGAGGGACACTTAATTCAATGTTTATACTTGATTGTATGTATGTATGTATGTATGTATGTATGTATGTATGTATGTATGTATGTATGTATGTATGTATGTATGTATGTGTGTGTGTATGTGTGTGTGTATGTGTGTGTGTGTGTTTGTGTGTATGCGTGTGTGCATGCGTGTGTGTGTGATGACTGTGAAGCATTTTAACAACTCGGCTATCTCATCCCATTTATGCAGATATGCTTCCATAAAAAACTTACATATGATGGATCCTGACTCTTAATTGTTGCTCCTGC
>OZ024747.1:86605094-86645094 GCA_964016885.1 Eledone cirrhosa
CTGAAGTTGGGATGATTTTGGGAGGCACAGGTATCAATGTGTTCACTCAGTGGTATTTTCCTGTATTCCCGTATTTTAATTTGGGATCTATGGACAGTCATGCGTTGGCGGAGGCTGTTTTTGGTCTGGCCTATGTATTGTTCTCGACAACCTGAGCAAGTTAATACATATATTAGATTTTCCGATGCACATGTGAAATTGTGTTTTACTATAAAACGTTGTCCATCTTTGAAATAGAATTCCGAACCCTCTATTAGGTTGATGCAAATGCTACAGTTGGGTCTATCGCATTTTTTTTACTGTGGGTTTCGTTGTTGTGGTTGGCAGTACTTTGGCATGTGTTAGGATGTTTTTCATTGACTTGGATTGTCTTTTGCTCTTTATGATATCGTGTGTTCGTAGAATTTGGTTCATTCTATGGTCCTTTTTCAACACAGGGATGTTCTGGAGGATGGTGTCAAAGGCCTCATTGTTGAGAGGGTTGTGTGTGGAGATGTATGGAAGAGCTTTTAGTTTCGGTTGATTTACTTTAGGGTGTCTAAGGTCCTGGGTACTGAGTTTTAGGGCACGTTGGATTCCATTGTCAATTAGTGATGCAGGGTAGTCCCTGCCTATGAGTGTGTCCTTTAGTTCTTGTAGCCGTAAGTAGCAGATGTTTTTATTGGAGACTATAGTACAGATTCTCTTGGCTAAGTTGTAGGGAATATTAATTTTAACGTGTCTAGGGTGGCAAGAGTTGAAGGGGAAATATTGCTTGGAGTCTGTGGGCTTGTAGTATATGTCTGTTTCTATTTTTTTGTTATGGATCTTAATGAGGATGTCGAGGAAGGGGAGTTGTTGATGGCTGTATTCCATCGTGAAGTTAATATTCGTGTTGAGCCCATTTATAAGGGTGTGAAATTCTTTAAGTTTCTCGATGTTTTCGTGCCAAAGGATGAAGCAGTCATCTAGATATCGCTTCCAGTTCCTTTCAATGTGTAAGTGGAGGGTGTTTCCAAATTTGCTCAGGACTTTAGTGTAGAGGGTGATTTCCAGGTATCCCATGACTAGGTTGGCATAAGTGGGGGCTGTTTTCGTTCCCATAGCGGTCCCAGATTTCTGCCTGTAGGGTTTGTTATTGAAAACGAAGTAATTGTTCTTCAAGATAAATTTGAGTCCCTCTATCACGAATTCTTTTTTGATGCGTTGTGGGAGTTCATTGTGGAAATTATCCAGCCAGAATTGGATAGCTTCTATTCCTAGGTTGTGGGGGATGTTGGAGTATAGGTTGACTACATCGAACGTCACTAGTAGGGTTTGTTCAGAAAGTGGCATATTAGGGAGGTGATTGAGCATATCTAGGTCGTCCATTATATAGCTTTTGATGTGTTTGAGGAAGGGTTTGAGAAGGGTATCAATGAAGTTGCTAAGACGGTGCGTTTCGCAAGCGGGGCCTGCTATTATCAGAATCTTTCCCCTCTACAAATTTAAAGATAATGCCACCCACACCCAGCGCATCAGCAAGGAATCTTACTTCATTAACAAATACGGACCCCGTCTAAACACTTCTCCCTAAGACGAACCCACAACATACACACGTTAACATACATACCTACATCAGCACACATCTCCACCCACATATAAACACAATGACATACGTAAACACACATGCTCTATGGTGCAACACAAAAATATATGTATATATATATATATATATATATATATATATATATATATATATATATATATATATATATATATATATATGTATATATATAGTGAATATATGTATGTGTATATATATGTAGTGAATATCATTTCACACCTTTTATTGTTAAGATTTTTGATGTTCTGTTAAGAGAACCGATTTTACTGAAAAAATCGAATAATATACACCATTTTACCAGGGGGAAAAAATACTGGTCCACCCACGCACACACACACACACACACACACACACACACACATATATACACACACACATACACACGCGTACATTAACATACAAAGAGACTTATACACACACACACACACACGCACTTCTCCGTATAAGACAAAAGCTGAAAAATATCTTTTGACATACTAAAATACCTCCCATTGCTTTCAGACACATTCTTACTGACCATCCCTGCTACCACGAATTACTCCGCTATACACACACACACACACACACACACACACACACACACGCACACACACACACACACACACACACACACACACACACACACACACACACACACACACACACTTATCTTAATAGCCATTTGACACACATCCCTGCTAACCATTATCACAACATCGAACACCTTACTACTACTACACACACACACCCCCCCACACACACACACATTTATTGTGAAAGAGTCATTTCTCAATCTTGGCGCAAAACCAATTTTTTATTCACATGACCTCTACCGACCAATCAAAATTGTTTTGACCACAAGAATTTTTGCAACACCAAAGTAACGCTGGAGCCACTTTTTAAACATAAAAACAGGTAGAATTCCCAAAACTAATCAGATCAGAGCAAACAACACGGACACTCTATCTCAAAATTATTTTTGAAAAGCATTTAGAAATGCGCAACCGGTAAAAACTTAAAAACTTAAAACCACAACTGAATACTAACCCATACAATTACTAATACTCTTTTATTCCTAATTAAACCATTTTTCAACTGTGAACAATTTGTCAGCATTTTCTATTCCGTTTACCAATATATATATATATATATATATGTGTGTGAATAAAGCCCTTATTGTATAGCAAACCATGTCACTCTTCTTTCTTGATTTATATATACATATATATATATATATATATATATATATAGTTATATATATATATATATATATATATATATATATATATATATAGTTATATATATATATATATATATATAGTTATGTATGCTTCCGTTTGGGAACATGTGATGAATACACTCCAGCATACACATATTTATAGTGGCCGTACTCGAAAACGAGTTGGTAGCCACCATGTATGTATGTATGTATGTATGTATGTATGTATGTATGTATGTATGTATATGTGTGTGTGTGTGTGTGTGTGTGTATGTATGTATATATGTATCTATATATGTGTGTATATGTAAATATATATATGTGTGCGTGCGTGTGTATGTATGTGTGTGTGTGTGTGTGTGTGTGTGTGTGTACGTGTGTGCCCTGCTTGAACACATCTTTTCGAACATGAGTGTGACGTCTTTATGTATAAGCGCGAGTATGTATGTGAATGTCTTCTAATGTAAATATACGTGTGAGTATCTCTCTACACGTACTACTGTATGTATGCATGGACATAGGCATATATAAATGAGTGTGTGATGAAAGTATCTCTATATTTGCATTTATCTGTATACATAGATATCATTAACTGCATGCGTACACATGTGAATACGTGGATGTGTTCATATATACACATTTACATATAGACGCCACAATTGAACATTCAGTCTGGTTTATGATGTTCATTTAAAATAAAAGTTAGATTTCAGCAGTAGGATTGTTGTTAGGTGTTCTGTAGTTGATTATTCGATTATATTAATATGTCAGTGATTTCCAACGTAATGGACATTAAGAAATGGAAGCCGATCTTTAATAATGGAATTACTTTAATCTCTGAATCTCTTTTTTCAATTTCTTGCTGTTTGCTCCAGTTTCTTCTTCATCGACATTAATCGGATGTCAGTCCTAGAGGGCAACACGATTACTGATGTCGGTTCATCGTCTTGAACAAGGCGGTTAGTCTTCACCTTTTTTTGAAACACACTGAAGATCATGTAAATCCATGGATTGGCACAGCTGTTTAGGGTCGTAAGCAGTAGCAATATGGTGTAGGTGACGCCTGGAAAATATGAAATAATAATAATAAAAACAAGAACAACAACAATAATAATAATAATAGTAATAATAATAATAATAATAATAATAATGCTTTCTTTATTAACCACAAGTGTTTACATAAAGTAGACATTAAGGACTGTACAGGACAATACAGGACGGTACAAATGGGCATTTCTGCGTGTAAAAAAACAAAAACAGAGGATGTAACAAAAAAAAAAAAATAACAATGAAAAATTCCCCAATAGGGGGGAGACTTTGGAGGGACATTTGTGGAGAAAGCCCATTAAAAGGCCACAGTGACCCTGACCACCAGGGTAAGTGCCCTCTCCCAGTTTTCCACCTTTAATTTACAGACACATACTCAGAGTAGGCCCATTCACTCGGGCCATACTTGCTTCTCTCACCCATCTTTCAACAAAATGCTGGGAAGAGAGCACTTCCCACTCTACCCTGATTTTCCTTTTCAAATGAAATTTGAAAAAGTTAATCAGGGCATCACCGAAGAGGTAAGTGCTCGTCTTCAGCCCTTTCAAACGTGTCCACCATACTATCTCTTTCGCCATGGCCACCAGACAGATAAAAACTGCCTGCCCTTCCCGGCTAAAGGAGGAGGGAGGGGAAATCCTCACGATGGACTCAGATGATAGCCGGATCCGTCCTACACGCAACAGCAGGTGTTCGACATAAACCTACAAGTCAGCAATTTTCGGACACTGGACGAGTGCGTGCAGGACGGTTTCGTCGCCCTGCGCGCATCTCGGACATGCCCGGCTGACGGCACCTCCATGCCTGTAGAGTTTATCCCGAACTGGCAAAGCTCCTCGGTAGCACTGCCAGGCCAGGGATTTCTGGAAGTTGTCCATAGGCCCCGGCCCGAAAGTTCTTCCAAAGAGATTGGCTAGTTGATTTTCGTCGACGCCTAGAGTTTCTCCAAGTACGTCGTCGCTCTTCCCCTCCACTAATCCTCTATAGAACGCCAAGGTAGAGTTTCCACCGATCACATTGCCCGATTGGTCGAGGGCTGTGAGCGCCTGAAGACATTCCAGTCTCCAAGCGCTCCCTCTCGGTCTTCGCTTGACCCAGGACTGCAGCTCCGTCAAGGAGACGAGCTGGGGAAAGACGCGTCTAGCAAACGGCGACCACACCTGATCACCGTCGAGGAAGAGGTAGAGATGTCGTAGTCTGAGAGCGTGTCGCGCATCATCAGCCACGGCATGCCCAGCCCTCCACGTAGCGGGTGTTGACAGCAGATGGACCGCCTGACCATCGGCGTTAGCCACCTCCGCTCGACCTTTCAGAGATAGCTTCCTCTTCGCCCATTTCTGGGTGAGAGAAGCCACCCTGCTCGTCACCTCGTCCCAGTTTTTGTCCGTCTGGAGGTCCGGACCGAACCAGACCCCTAGCAATTTAACCGGTCCGTCCGTCCAGCGCCCGACGACGCTGTTGGACGGCATGGACCTGCCTCTCCAGGTGCCGAGCTGCAGGCCTACTGACTTTTCCTGGTTGATCATTGCTCCTGTCACCGCTTCGTATTCTCTTAGTGTCGTGCCGATCGCCTCGATGTGTTTGGCGTTCGACACCACTACGGTGACATCGTCCGCATATGCTGACACGGATCTTCCGCATCCTAGTTCGCGCGGGATCCCCCTCAACGTCTCCAGTTTGTGCAGTAATGGCTCAAGAGTCAATACGTACAAGAGGGGACATCCTTGGCGGACCGAGCGCATGATGTTGAACGGTTCCGAATGGTGACCGTTCACTCTCACCACAGAGCAGATGTTGCTGTGCATGGCAGCGATCTAGCCTCTGAAGACAGGCACAAAGCCAGCCGCCCTCAGGACTGCCGCTAGGTAACGATGGTCGACCCTATCGAAAGCTTTCGACTGATCTAAATTGATCAAGGACCCACCCGTGCCAGGTTCCCTAGCTACCCTCTCTACGATGTATCGCAGGAGTGGAGGTTGTCGTGGATGGATCTGTCGGGAATGGTGCATGTCTGAGCCTCTCCCACCAGACCACCAACGACAAGCGCCAACCTCTTTGCTAGCACCTTGGCCAAAATCTTGAACTCTGTGTTTAGCAGAGTTATGGGCCTGAAATTATCTATGTTATCCCCCTTGTTCGGATCCTTTCTCAGCAGCGCCACAGCTCCTCGGCTCACAGAGCTGGGAATTCTCCCATTCTGTTGCCAGTTGCAGTAGACGTCCGCCAAGAGGCCTCCGAACAAGTCTGGCATCTGTACGTAAAGTTCATAAGGAAGACCATCCAAACCAGGCGATTTACCCCTTGTGCAGCCAGTCATTGCCTTGCGTACTTCAGCGGCTGTTATCGGCTTTTCGCAACACTCCGCCTCAGTGGCTGAGAGCCGCGGCAGTCCGTCGAGGTAGACATTAAAGTCCATCCCTCGATCCGGCCCGCCGCTGCCCCCGAACAGCTGTGCGAAGCGTCGCTGAAAAGCTTCACACATTTGCCCGGGATCGAGTAGCATGCGCCCGTCGTGGTCCACCAAAGACCGGATCGTGGCTTTGTTGCCACGACGCGCCTCCGCCACTCGGGCCCATTGAACGGCTTTCGTCCCCTCGTGTCTGAGAGCACGCACCCTAGCTCTGACAACGCAGCCCTCGTGCTTTGCATTGAAGAATTGGTCAAGGGCCAATTTCGCCGCAAGTACGTCGGTCGCGATACCTTTGCTAAGCGCCTCGTCTAATTTTCTAACTAGTTCTCCCTCTGCTCTATTTTTCTCTATTGCTAAAGCCTTACTAAACCTAATGGACTCTATTCTAATCGCTCTTTTCAGAGCAAACCACCACTTGTTGTTGACGATGGCCCCCGTCAACGCCCGCTTAACTAGTTAGCTTATCCGGTCTATGTAGGCCTTGCGCGCTGGTAAGGACGCGTTTAGCTTCCAGTAGCCGGGTGCTCGTCTATGAAGCCTATCTAAGTCAAGCACACAGATCACGAATTTGTGGTCCGTGTAGCTGACTATCTTGAATTGTGGACAGCCTATGCTAGACCTATCTATTTCCCTACAAAATACTCTATCTAGATATGATCTGGATGACCCTGTGCGATTTGTCCAAGTCCACATTGGCACATTCGGGAAATCCAATCGGTACCTGTCAGACAGTTCAAAACGCCTGAGCAGGTTGGTGAGGCTCTTGCACCCTCCTCCCCTATCCGCTAATCCCACACAGTCCCAGCGTGCATCTAAGATCCCGTTCCAGTCGCCCACTAACACTCAAGAGCGGGATGTTCCAAGAAAGGTCTCCAGACGCTGGAAGAAATCAGGCCGCCCAGCTCCTGTCGGGGCATAGACGGCCACTATCCTGAAAGCTTGCCCGTCTCCGCTGGTCACGTCCAGCACCATCAACTTACCTCTGGGTCCAGGAAGATGGCTCGTATGGCGAGATCCAAACCTCTCCGAAAAAGCACAGCAACTCCTCCCCCCGATCCAGGACGGTTGGGAGATGCGTACACATCGTAGCCGCCGAAGATCGGTGCGAAGGCCCGTGCTTCGGAGATTCTGGTCTCGCTGGTGGCCACTACATCTATGTTTAGTGACCTGAGGTCGCTGAGCAGGTGGCCCTGCTTCCATGACGACCCCAAGAAACGCGCATTTATGCTGCCTATTCTGAGTGAGGTCATGTTGAAATGGAGTGGAAAAATGGGAAAGACCACTTACCTTACTTCTCGTAGAGGAAAGATGGTTTTTCCATCCTTTTCACTGTTTGTGGCCTCCTCCGGAAGGATGTCCTTATAAATCCTCCCGGAGAGTGCTTGTCGGAAGTCTCCGATGTCTTTGGGGAATTTTTGTTTTAGTGTCGTGTACGTTTTCTGTGTGATGCGAGTGATTTGTATGTGTGGAGTTGGTGTGAACTTTTGGGTTGTTGTAGTCTTTTTCTGTGATGCTGGTGTTGTGTTGGATGTAGTGTAATAATTGGTTGTTGTTCAAATTTAATGCTGTGTAGTGTGTATAGTTTTGTTTGTTTTGTTTTGTTTGCGTTTGTTGTGGGTTTGTTTCTGTTTCGCTTTTTGGTGACTTTTGTGGTGTTGGTGATGGTGGTGTTGGGGTTAATGATGGTGATGGTGCTGGTGTTTGTGGTGATGAGGTTGGTGATGCTGGTGTGGATGGTAGCATATCTGTCCTAACTTTTTTGTTTGATAGTTTATTTGTTTCCCTCTGTATTTTGTTTTTGGAGGGGGGAGAAAGGAGATTTTTTGTTTTTTGTTTTTTTTTCTTTTTTTCTTTTTTCCTGATACCGTTTCCCACTCCTCGTCGTCACAATCTGTCTCCAGTTGCGATAGGTCGGGGAGTGGAAAATCCTCCACAGGCGTTGGTTTTGGTTGTGGCGTGGTGGATGGTGTAGGCGCTGGTGCTAGTTCTGTCGCGTTGGGTGGTGGTGGTGTTGGTTTTGCTACTGTTGCTGGGGTTGTTGCTGTTACAGTTGCTTCTGTTGTTGCTGCTAAAGTTGTTGCTGCCATTTCTGCTGCTGGTGGTGTTGATGGTTGAGTCACTGGCGTGGGTAAGAGAGGTGGCCTCAACCTTTTAGCCTGAGGGCAGAAAGCCCTTAGCTGGGTTCCTTCACCACACACGACACACCTTGGCCTTCTGCCCTCAACGATTACGGTGAGGTAGCTGCCGTCAGTGATCTCCTCAATGCTTTTTTGGTCCGCTTGGATCAGGAGCTCTATCCCAGATCCGGACCAGTTCTCCTCCTTTTCTTTCGCTATTTCGATTATCTTGGTGTTGGCCTCGGTGCCGGAGAGGACGGCAGCCATTAGCCAGGGAATTTCGATGGCCGGTGGAACGTGGGTCACCCTGATCTTCACGAGTCTCTGGCCACAATAGCTTGGGACGAGTGTGAAGTCGTCACTTCTTAATGGGCCATGGAGTGTTCTCTGGCCTCCTGTGGTGTTTCAAAGAACACGTCCACGGTTCCATATTTCTGCCCTCGTCTGATGTGGGTTTTTTTTGCCCACACATGTCCCAAAGATTTTGGATTCGGGACTCGGCTGCCCGTTCCACTCGGCGCGATTTTATGTTACTCGTCCGATAAGACACGGTGCATAGGCGCCG
Source organism: Eledone cirrhosa (assembly GCA_964016885.1). Lineage (NCBI taxonomy): Eukaryota > Metazoa > Mollusca > Cephalopoda > Octopoda > Eledonidae > Eledone > Eledone cirrhosa. The sequence continues at coordinate 86,614,017 of OZ024747.1, forward strand.
ATGCTCCATTTTATTAGGTGGGGCGCGGGGAGGCTGACCCTGTACCCATCTTTCTCTACCATTTTTTTGGCTTCTAATTCCTCCTGAGTTTCCTGGAATGCTTCGCACTTTTTTGCTACTCTGGCAAAAGACAGGGTTGTTTTCTTATTCTCATTGTTGCTGTTGTTGTTATCGTTATTTTTGTTATTGTTAATTTTAGTTTCAGTTGTGGTGGTGGTGTTCGGTGTGGAAGAGTTTATTTTGGGTGAATTCATTTCGACATCTCGAGATAATTTATTTTTTTCTTTTGTTTCTGATGTCGCTGTGGTGGTGGTGGTGGGGGTGGCGGCTTCAACACCTTCAGTCATTGGTAATGGCGGGAAATGAATGTCTGCCTGAGACAAATTAAAAATATTGTTACCGCTTATATTTTTAGTGTTGGCAAACGTAGTAATATTTACAATGGTGGTGTCGGTGTGAGGTGTTAGTTTGTGAGGAAGGTGTGACAATAAAATGTTTCCATAAATGGCAATTTTAAACAACTGAAAATAACAAACCTTTGCGGAGCTCACGATAATACGATTTACTACGTAGGTCGCCAATAATAATAATAATAATAATAATCATAATAATAATGATAATAAAAATAAAAACAATAATGGTTTCTTATATAGGCACAAGGCCAACAATTTTGGGGGAGGGGAAAGTCGGTTAAATCGACCCCAGTGCGTGACTGGTACTTTATGTTATCGACCTCGTACAGATGAAAGGCAAAGCTAACCTCGGCAGTATTTGAAATCAGAACGTATAGGGCTGTAACTCTATGCTGCAAAGCATGGTGTCCGATGCCCTACCGATGCTGCCAATCCATCACCCTCAAAATAATAATAATGACAATAATAATAATAATAGTAATCAGCTTCTCTGAGAGATTTCTCTCATTGAGATGTTTAATTATTAGAGGCTAATTAACCTTTAATCAATATATGTATGTATATATATATATATATATATATATATATATATATATATATATATATATATATATATATATATATATATTGTATTTAAAAGAATAGAGGTGTAACACACGAGTTGTGATATATTGGTAAAAGGAAAAGAAAATGCTGACAAATTGTTCCCAGTGAAAAATAGTTTAATTAGGAATAAGTAAAAATAAGTAATAAGTATTGGTTAGTATTCAGTTTTAGTTTTAAGTTTTTACCGGTTGCGCATTTCTAATGCTTTTCAAAAATAATTTTGAGATAGAGCGCCCGTGATGTTTGCTCTCATCTGATTAGTTTTGGAAATTCTACCTGTTTTATGTGAAAAAAGTGGCTCCAGAGGTATTAAAATAATTTTCGCGCCAATTCGTGTTGCAAAAATTCTTGTGGTCAAAACAATTTTGATTGGTCGGTAGAGGTCACGTGAATGTTAAAAATTGATTTTGCGCCAAATGTAGGTTTGTCGAAGAGTGTCCTTTTTCGTCTGATTGAGAAGTCACTGAAAAATAAGTCTTTTAAAACAAATATGTGTGTGTGTAGTAAAGAGGTTCATTGTTGTGATAATTGTCAGTAGGGATGTGGTGTGAATTGCAGTCATGTTGAAAGGTCAACAGTTCAGGTGCCTATTAAGACAAATATGTGTGTGTGTGTGTGTGTGTGTGTAGCAGAGTAATTCGTGGTAGAGGGATCGGTCAGTAGGAATGTGTCTGTACGTATGTGGGGGATATTTTAACATGTTGAAAGATATATTTCAGCTCTTGTCTTACGGAGATGTGTGTGTGTGTGTATATGTCTCTTTGTATGTTAGTGTACGCGTGTGTATGTGTGTGTGTATATATATGTGTGTGTGTGTGTATATGTGTGTATGTGTGTGTGTGGGTGGTGGCGGTGGACCAGTATTTTTGTGATACTGGTAAAAATGGTGTACATTCGATATTTTCAGTTCTTGTGATATCCCGGGCATACAGAAATGCAGAAATTTCCGGTAAGCTGTGTATTGTTGAAAGAGTGAATATCTTTCAAGGGTTATATAATAGTATTTGTCTTAACCCGAGAGCCGATATTTTTAATCGCTGTCCTACACGCTGTTACGTAAATTGAAAGACTCGGAATAACCATAAATTTTACCCGGAATGAGATAATTCAAACGAAAATTGTCTCCCCTATCACCAAACTATCGTCGTCCACTATGCAGAATCCAGTCAGCTTATATACACTTCACCGCAGCCATACACGCGGGTTGAAAATCCGCTCGGTGATACGCGCGCCTTCGAGTTTCCTGATTTGTGATGGAACTAACTCTCTCTCCTCTTCTCTCTCACTCTCTCTCTCTCACTCTCTCCCCCCCCCCCCTCTCTCTCTCTCTCTCTCTCTCTATATATATATATATATAAATATTGTAGAATTGAATACCTAGTTTTATCTGTTTAATATTCGTTTTCTCAGATGCACTTATTTATCTACATATTTAATACATTTAACACGATGACATTAATTTTAATAGACTCATTATCCCTTTTAAATAAAAAAAACTGAATAGCAGGTGTTCTTTATTTGGTTTCACAGTGTTACAGAATTCTCTTCTCATTTTTTCCACACCCTTAACAAAAGCTTGTTTGATTATTACTTCTGGTTATGAAATATATTTTCTCTTACATTATTAAAACTGTTACTTTATTTACAGAGTGCTTTTTTTTTTATAAAGAATATAAACTTGAACATTTGGGTCTTTATAATAATTGTATTGTAACCTGATGTAAGATTACCCATTTGTAAATTCATGTCTGGTAACGAATATCATACTTGTATTACCGATTATTATAACTCTTTGTATTTACAATTATGTAGCTAATCGGTAATATATATTTTGTGAAGCTACTGGGCTATTTCTCCAGATCTTATCGTAAGCCAATATGATCACTCCAACTCTCATTGTTTCAACTCAAGCTTGTTTTGTTAACATGTGGTCTTAGTTTATTTCGTCAGTATATTATTGCCCTTAGCGTTGTTACAAATTCCTATCTAATATTCTTCGCACTTTTCACCACTTAGTGTTATACAAATGCGAAAAATATCTAGTGTTAACAAATGGGAAAATGACGATTTTGTTTCAATTAACTGTGTCATGTCAGTAACTACTCTGGAATAATTCACGCTTAAACAATTATACAATTCTCTGATGAACTATCATGAAAATCATACATTTGTAACAGACAAAGATTTGTAGTGTCTTCAAGTTTGTCTTTGGCGATGGAAAATGTTTTTATTTGGTCGCAAAGTATCAAATAAAGAAAACAAAGGTGAAGATCAAGCGCATAAGCCAAATGTCCTACACTAGAGTACTGCTTAGTAGACTGATTAAGTAAAAGAAGCCCATCTTAAGCTAAATATATATATGTATAATTTTCCATAGTCATCATCATGATCTTCATCGATTATCATCTCAATGCTAGACGAGGGCCTTCTCAAGCTAATGTCAATTGTTTCTGTTTTGTGTCACCAACATACATGTAATATCCATAAATTTATCGATCTCATTTCTCTATCTCATTCTTTTTCTTCCTCGTCTGATTGAATATATCCCCTTCGCTCTCCATTATATTCACAGCTTTCTCCAAATGTTGTAATTTGATTGGGCCCCATGCCCAACCTACTTCAATTTTCGATTTTTAAACGACTATATGATGCCTTGTATTACTATCTGTTCTCTAACCATGTGATGAGATATTCCTAATATACATCATTCTATATTCCTTTGTGTTGTTCCAAGCTTCTATACTACTATTTGAGTCATCGACCATATTATACACTAATAATTAACTGATATATATATATAGGTATTAGGATTGGTGCTCTGAAATAGCGACGTATACATGAATGTATGAGTATATTTGGCAACATACCGTATGTTTAATTAAAAACATTTAGAAGACCATACGCTATCGGTTTTAAAGTAGTGACTATGTCATTTACTTCTTTTCTGGCGAAGGAAGGGAGAGAAGCTAACAGTCTGTTTCACGCTGGTTGGCGATCATCAGAGCCACGCGCACCCTGCTTCCACCAAAATTTATAGAAGCTGGATTCTTCCAGTAATAATCAGGAGCTGATTATACAGTAAGTGACATAGTCACTACTTTAAAACCGATAGCGTATGGTCTTCAAATATACTATATATACATTCATGTATACATCGCTATTCGCTATTTCAGAGCACCAATTCTAATATCTAATTTTTGCTGGACTGGCAATCGCACTGTATAATCAGCTCCTGATTATTACTGGAATTCTATAAGAATCCAGCTTCTATAATTTTCGGTGGAAGCAGTGGGTGCGTGGCTCTGATGATCGCCAACCAGCGTGAAACAGACTGTTAGCTTCTCTCCTTTCTTTCGCCGAAAAGAAGTAAGTGACATTATCACTACTTTAAAACCGATAGCGTATGGTCTTCTAAATGTTTTTAATTAAACATACGGTATATTGCCAAATATACTATACATACATTCATATATATATATGTATATATATATATATATATATATATATATATATATATATATATATATATATATATATATATATATATATATACGTGTGTATAATGGTAGCTATGGTGCTTCCATAGGCGGTATGCCAAAATTAGCACTCAATATTCTTACAGAGCAGAGTGTGAATAGTATAAAAAAACGAAAAATCAGTGATGCATCTGGACTCAGTTTATTGCGTGTTACAATTGTTTTGCCGGCAGGTAGCTCGAGACATGATCACTGTATGGATCTGGATCTGGCTGATTCTACGGCTGCAGGTTCCTTCGGATACATGCAATTCTTTCGGAGCACCTTCAAAAAACATCTTCCACTCTTGTAATACCATTGGCATGAAGGTGTCTTTTGATGATAACACCCCAGTGAGAAAATTTGCTCCAAAAGAATTGCATGTGTCCGAAGGAACCTGCAGCCGTAGAATCAGCCAGATCCATACAGTGATCATGTCTCGAACTACCTGCCGGCGAAACAATTGTAATACGCAATAAACTGAGTCCACATGCATCACTGATTTTTCGTTTTTTTTATACTATATATATATATATATATATATATATATATATATATATATATATATATATATATATATATATATAACTGGAACAGCAAGTAAATATCGAATACGTCCATATGAAAGAATTGGAAAGAAACTTCAAAATCGAGCAAAGCTTAAATGCAGATCTATTAAAACAGACAATATATGATACTGAAATTGAAATTGTATCAGTTACCGCTGTTCATCGTCTGTATCGCTATATACTCCCTAATTATTTAAAACATAATCCACCACAAGAAATCAGTGACAGCGATGCTGATAAAAACAAAAGTGTCGACGATGTTGACGACAGCAAAACTACAGTAAATTAAATGAAACATTGTAAAATTGATATCGAAAGAAAAATAGAATATTTCTTTTCTCCAGTTATTTTTAAACTCTGTAATTAACGGTAAGTTAATCTATATGGTATCGTTGTAAAACATATCGTTGGCAACATTATGATAATTATCATCATCAACAGTAACAACAGCAACAAAAGCAGCAGCAATGCTATCAACATATGCAGTTGTTCCCAAACCAACAACTTGTTAATGTTACTTGTAAATACGATCATGCCACCAGCACCACCATCACTATCACCCCGATAACGACGACTACCACAACCTCCATAAATACTACTGCATCGACTGGATTTTCAAGAAGTTATTGTGTTTTCTTAAAAGAAAAAATTAAATTAAATTAAATAAAAATAATAAAAGCGAACAAAATTTAGCTATTTTAGTCTTTGATTTCTGCGTTTAAAGATTTTTTTCGATCATATTCTTTTGAGAATACAAAATATAATTGTTTCTATTTTTGGCACAAGGCCAGCTATTACTCCAGTGTATTACTGGTACTTTATTTTATCGACCACCGTAAGGATGAAAGGCAAAGTTAACCTCGGCAATGGCTAAATATATCTGGATAAAATAAAATTCTGAATTTCGTTTTCCCATTTTTGTTGTTATTATTGTTATCATTGTTGTTGTTGCTACTGTTGTTGCTCTTGCTGCTGGTATGCAAGATATACGATTTCTAACCTGGCAGATTTTCAGTATTTACCAAGTAGAACTGAAGAAATATACGTTTATTCATTTATTTATTGAAATAAAAAACATCATTGTCTTCGGGAGACTCAGAATATCTTGGAGTTATTTAACATACTGGGTGAGAAACATGGTTTGTCATGTTTGGATATTTAAACATAATTATATTTAAACTATGATGCCTGAAGGTTTGTGTTTCTGCTATCATATTAAGCACAACGAAGGAGTAGAGAAAAAAAAAGGTTTTGCTGATAGTCATGTTACTGATTCCTTTCGACTGTAAAGTCGTATTTTACGAGAATATTTCTCGCATTCCAAATGTAACTATACTTTTTAAAAACTATTTTATACTGAAGCTAATAGGTTCAATAACAGACAATAACATTAACATGCTTCGCAAAGTAAGAGTACGCACCGGAGTGATCACTCACTCCATTCAAAACGTATTCATTTCCTTTATTTCCAATCTGTTGAAGATAGGAACTACGTATTTCCCACAATTTTGCACCGAAACTAGTAATTTCAATGGAAGACATAATAATATAAAACTACTTATTAAAACATGAATATTGACAAGTATTGAGATTACTATATTTAGAGTTCATTTCCATTTATATTTCCTGAAAAAGAAAGTTATACTCATACATTTACTTAAAAGGAAATTGATATTTATAATGTTCTAATGCATTTATTTTGTAAATGTCACTGGTTTGGAGACAATACATCCACGTGTTTCTTTTTCATGTTATTTACCTACTTGTAGGTGGCGTTGTAGTCAAGTCGTTCGTGCATCAGATTAGAAATGCCTCGGTATTTGTTTAGACTCACTGCACTCTGCGTTAAAATCCCACCGAGATCAGTTTTGCTTTTCCTCTTTTGAAAATCAATAAATATAGTACCAGTCGAATAATGGAGTTGGTATTCCTCCCCACCCTTTCTCTCTCCCCCTATCTATCTATCTATCTATCTATCTATCTATCTATCTATCTATCTATCTATCTATCTATCTATATAAATAAAGAAATCTATCTATCGATATATCTATCTATCTATCTATCTATCTATCTAAATAAAGAAATCTATCTATCTATCTATCTATCTATCTATCTATCTATCTATCTATCTATCTATCTATCTAATCTATCTATCTATCTATCTATCTATCTATCTATCTATCTATCTATCTATCTATCTATCTATCTATCTCCATCTATTTGCGTCTTTCATTCTTTTGAAGAAATCAGCAGGTTTGCTGAGCTAGGTTTGCTGAGAAGGATGAACTTTGCAATGTCTAAAATACAAATATGTCAGGACGGCGTCCTAACGCCCTCATCAGGTGTTAACAGAACTTTACCTTTTATTTGTATATGAAAGCGTGTGGCTTAGTGTTTAGGTTGTTTGGTTCATGATAATAAAATCACAAGCTCGATTTCGGGCGGTATGTTGTGTTCTTGAGCAAGACTCCTTATCTTACGTTGCTCTAGTCTACTCAGCTGAAACAATGTGTTGTACCTGTTATTTATAGAGCCAGCCTAATCACGCACTGTGTCACACTGAATCTCCATAACAACTACATAAATAGTATGTATGCCTATGGAATAAACAACCACGTGCACGTTAATCTTCTGAGCAACTGCAACAATTGGTGAAACTGACGGAGGCCCATAACATAAATTTATCTATCAACCAACATTTTACTCTTTTCTCAAGATGCCAAGTATTTCTTACAGAACAATGTCTCCAATACTAAAATCACACACACACACACACACACACACACACACACACACACACACACACACACACACACACACACACACACACACACAATGTATATAAATAATTTACTTTTCGTAGCCAACTCTACTCTACACTCCTCATTTTCTGTTGTATGGTAGAATGTAGGTGGTATATTACTGTTGTTTTTTTTAACCTCAGGTCAACTCTAATAGTTATCAAAAGTATATTGCCGCCAGAATCTTGCTTCTTTAAGGTTATTTAGAACTAAATTATCGACTGCGTGGTTCTTTATGATTTGGGAGCTATTTGGCTGTTAATTCTAGCAGTTTATGCAAGGACATAATTGTTTCTGTCAGTATAATGATGTTTAGGGCTTTGCTACTGGTGTTTGCTGTTATATTATTAGTGTTGATGTTACATGTTGGCCTTCTTTATTAGTGTTTCTGTTGTTGTGATGGTGGTGGTCCTAGGGACTCTTGTGATTATTGTTACATATAGTACTGATAATGTCAGTGTTGATTGTAATGTAAGTGAGAATTTTGATGGTGGTGAGATAGTGCGAGCAGGAAAGTCTTGGAAAGATTAAATATTTCCCGACGGCATTTGATACAGAATACATATCATGTATAGCGTAATGTCCGTTAATTTCCCCAGGTACACATATTTAGTTAATGCCACCACTAAGAAATAACAAGTAAAAGTAAAGGCGACTATTAAAAAACTTTGTTTTAAAGAAATATATATATGTGCAGACTTAAAATTGAATTATTTAATGAACATAATGACAATACCAAGAAAAGCGATATATATTTCTTTAACCTGTATTATGTTTACAACAACAGTACTAACGGCATTAATAAGGGTTTCTCACAATCTCAGTGGTGATGCGGCCAGAGTAAATTTAATCCTCCCCACAAAGGTATAGAGGAACGTGAATCTTTGGGAAATTTGAACATAAGGCGTAACAAAATACCACAAGGCATATTCAAAGGTGCTATACGAATTCTACCAATTCCGCACCTTTATAATAATAGCACTAACACCTAAAATAATGATGATGAGAGTAAGATATATATATATATATATATATATATATATATATATATATATATATATATAAAACAAAGAAAGTGTGGTAAGAAACCAAGTGGACCTTAACGCACCAGAGTATTCGATACTTTGGGTAGTAGAGTGGGTAATAAGAAAAGGGTCAAGTCCCCGACGGCTGAGCTCCGGCCGTTTCGACAGCTAGATCCAAACTAGTTCGGATTTCCCTTTTTCCTATATATATATATATATATATATATATATTGGAAAATGTGTGAGATCCTTAGTACAGTTAGATATATTTGAAAAAAAGGAAAAGAATGACTTCACTTGTAGTGTTAAATAATTTGATTTAATTTTATAATATTATAATATTATGAGTTGGTAGATTTAGTAAGTTCTTTGTTAACTTCGGTGGGAAGAATTTTAAAGATTCCTGGTTAACTTCGTTGGAGAACGTTCTCGCATTCGTCGGTGGCGATTGTCAAACAGAGATCAGGTTTTATTGAGATGTGTGACTATATATAAGAGAGATTTGGATATGTCTGGGGTGTGGGGTGTGGTGTTAATGAGTGTTTATGAAGATTTGGAGGAATTAAAGCATACACGCACACACACACAGACATATATATATACACTCAGAAAATGGTGAGGTTGCAAGATAAGGGTGTTTGAGAAGGTGGTTGTAAACATCCCCTCCTGCTGGTTTTATTTCATTAGCTGACGTTTGATGAGTATATAATGGCAGGGTGATTTTCAAATTCGTTTCTTATAGCTGAATCAATTATCTTAAATTTATAAAGAATATCTTCTACAAATTTCTATATCAAAGATGAATTTAGGTGCGTGTCTGGGTTTTAATGAGGGGTAAGATACATGTCTTTTGATAAAGTCCCATGTATCTTACACCTCATTAAAACCCAGACACGCACCTAAATTCATCTTTGAAATAGAAATTTGTAGAAGATATTCTTTATAAATTTAAAAATCACCCTGCCATTATATACTCATCAAAGGTCAGCTAATGAAATAAAACCAGCAGGAGGGGATGTTTACAACGACCTTCTCAAACACCCTTATCTTGCAGCCTCACCATTTTCTGAGTGTATATATATATGTGTGTGTGTGTATGTGTGTGTGTGTGTGCGTGTACATATGTGTGTGTATGCTTAAATTCCTCCAAATCTTCATAAACACTCATTAACACCACATCCACACCCCAGACACACCCAAATCTCTCATATATAGTCACACATCTTAACACAACCTAATCTCAGTTTGACAATCGCCACCGACGAATGCGAGAAAGTTCTCCAACCATAGTTAACCAAGAATCTTTAAAATTCTTCCCACCGAAGTTAACAAAGAACTTACTAAATCTACCTACTCATAATATTATAAAATTAAATCAAATTATTTAATACTACAAGTGAAGTCATTGTTTTCTTTTTTTAATATATATATATATATATATATATATATATATATATATATATATATATATATATAGAGAGAGAGAGAGAGAGAGAGAGAGAGAGAGAGAGGAAGGGAGAGAGAGAGAAAGAGAAATAGAGAGAGAAATAGTGAAGGCAAAATAGATTTAGACGTCATTTGACATCAGTGGAAGACCCAGAACGAAATAGCAAAACATTCTCTACCGACTCTGTCCATTCTCACGTATATGTATACAGACTTTCCTATGAACAATGCTACGGCTTCCGTTGTTCGAATAACTGGAATACTCGCTGTTAGTACAGACACAGTTCCAATACACATTCTCTCTGTCTATTTCTCCTTCACGACCAAACATATATATATAACCATCACACAAAAGTTCACCTAAAACACACAAACGTAGATATTTAGACATCTTGTCTGTAACTAACAAATTCTGTTCTTTAAAAATTTGCATATTTTTCTGAGACTTTGAGTCTAGTCATCATAAGCCTGAACAAAGAACTTTCGAAAACATCTGCACATAATCTTAAGATATCACTAGTTGATTTATTTTTAGTTTCTTGTTTATATATATATTTATATTTATAATATATATATATAGTAATAATAATAAATTTGAAGACTAAAATCCAAAGAGGGCTCGATAAGGATAAATATATAAGAACCGTAGAGCAAATATTTATTAAAATAATAGATTAAAGTTTAAGCAAAGAATCACTGCTTTCACCCTTAACGGGATCTTCTGAAACTAAAAAAGTCAATCTGTGAACGCAGAAGTAAATATTTCAAAAACCGTTGCAACCGTTTTTTGCAAAATATAATATATATATATATTATATTTTAATAAATATAATATATATATATATGTATATATACACACATATATATATATACACATACACACACACACACATATATATATATACATACATATATATATATATATATATATATATATATATATATATATATATATATATATATATATATATATATATATATATATATACAGATACATATATATATATATATACAGATACATATATACATATATATATATACATATATATATATATATATATATATATATATATATATACATATACATATATATACACACACATACGCATATATATATATATATATATATATATTTATTAAAATAACAGATTAAAGTTTAAGCAAAGAATCGCTGCGTTCACCCTTAACGGGATCTTCTGAATATATATATATATATATACAAGTTAATATAAATTAATATATATGATAAAACACAAATACCAACATATAAGTGTTTGTATTGTAAATGACTAAGTTAGCTAGATTGAAAAATACTAATTATAATAATACAGTTTGCCTGTCTCGATTTAAAATAATAAATCAATAAAAACAAACGATATTGGAAAATGGCCGTGGTACTTAGACAAATTTAAATTTCAAAATCAAACCTGTTCTGTAGATAAGTTTAAACTTCAAAATCCAAATAAGTTTCGAGATGAAAAAGTGAAAAACTACCCCGTTCAGCTCTCCTCAGTAAGTACCCTGAACAATTGGTATGATTCACTTCAAAATATTTAAAAAGGCTGTTTAACGCACATGGTTTTCCAGTTTCTAGCTGCCGCATACTCGTTTTGCTAGAAATAACAGTCGTTTATATGGGGCTAAAGTTAGCTCTACATAAGGAGCAGTGATACTAAGAATAATTATTTGGATTTTGAAGTTTAAACTTATCTACGGAACAGGTTTGATTTTGAAATTTAAATTTGTCTAAGTACCACGGCCATTTGCCAATATCGTTTGTTTTTATTGATTTATTATTTTAAATCGAGACAGGCAAACTGTATTATTATAATTAATATTTTTCAATCTAGCTAACTTAGTCATTTACAATACAAACACTTATATGTTGGTATTTGTGTTTTATCATATATATTAATTTATATTAACTTGTATTACACGGCTCAGAAATACTTCTTTCTTTGAGCTATTTCATTGTAAAGGACTGCTTGAGTTTAGAACTCATTATTCTTAGTATATATATATATATATATATATATATATAGTACGTTATTCCGGGTTGAATCGGAGGTAACCACAGTAAGTAAGGTACTCAATACATTGCAGAGTATAAAAGTTTTAATATAGATGAGATTCTACAGGACTAGAACTGTTTCATTCTTTAGAAATCATCAGGAATCTGGGTATCAAAAAATAAGTATGGTATTTATACAAGTGGTAGGAGAGGGTGGGGAGTGGGATGGGTGTAGGTCATTGGTTGATAGAAAAGGGAATTCATTAAAAGCTAATTCTACAAAGCTATAGTTTATTTTTATTTTTATTTATTTTTGTTTTGAGAGTAACAAAGGCAGACAGAACTCTATAAACAGGTTCAGGATGGCATGCCATTCCTTATTATTAAGTTTCTCTTAAGCTAACAGGTGTCTATAAGATACCCAGATTCCTGATGATTTCTAAAGAATGAAACAGTTCTAGTCCTGTAGAATCTCATCTATATTAAAACTATATATATATATATATATATATATATATATATATATATATATATATATATATATATATATATATATATATATATATATATATATATATATATATTTATATATATATATAAAGATATGTGCGTATTGTTCATCATTCACCTATTTTAGCCAGTCTGTGAATTAGTTAGTGTCAATGAATTCTCAATCTATATCCTACTCCCGCGGCTTTGTCATAATTATGATCTTTTACTAATACGTCGTTGTCTCACACTATCTAGTCATATATCCGCTAACCAAATGCCACTCTTATCTTTCTCTCTCTTCGCAGCTATCTCTTTCCATATATATATATATATATATATATGTGTGTGTGTGTGTGTGTGTGTGTGTGTGTGTGTGTGTATATAATAAAGTATATATCCCTACACGCAAAAAGCGTCTAGGGACACATGTATTGTCCAACCATATGCCAATGTGATGTGGTTCAATGGCAGGTTAATAAATTAACGAGCCTGAACATATATAATGAAGGTTTAGCAAATAAGAAAAAGTTTCAAAATAAATTTTAAAAGATTCACTGTACTCACTATGGTTACCTTTACCGAATCGGTTTCGAGTCTCAAAAATAAATGGACAGTCCTTGCGGCCTTCCATTTCAAAGATAAACTCTCGTCAGAAGGGTCTTTTCACTAATCAAATATGTATATATATATATATATATATATATATATATATATATATATATATATATATATATGAAAAGATTCAGGACTCCGACGGTTGAGCTCCGTTTCAACAGCTAGATCCGAACTATATCGGGTCTAGCTGTCGAAAAGGCCGGAGCTCAACCGTCGGAGTCCTGAATCTTTTCATATTACCCACTCTACTACCTCAAGTTTCGAGTACTCTGGTGGGGTATGGTCTAGCTGGTTTTTACCACACCCTATCTGATATATATATATATATAGATTCCCGAGTTGTGTCGGCGGGTAACCACAGAACCACAGTCTAAAAAAATCACTCAATATATTAATAGAGTTTTGGCATTTTTAAAATTTTATATAGAAGTGTCCTCTACAGGACTAGAACTGTTTCATTTGAATAGAATCATCAGCAATGTAAATTCTCGATGATTTTATACAAATGAAACAGTTCAAGTCTTGTAGATGTCATTTACTCTATTACCTACTCCAGCCACCCGGCCGATGTCATACTGGGTCAGGGCTCTATATAAAATAAAACAAATACCTATACTCTACCAATGTATTGAATACCTTTTTAACTGTGGTTACACCCTCCCTGACATGACTCGCTAATCTACAAATTATATATATATATATACACACACACACACACACACACACACACGCACACGCACACACACACATACACACACGCACACACACACACATACACCCCCCTCCATATATATATATAATGCTGAAAGCATACAAAAGTCTGTATCAACTAAACAAAGATTCATTTGCTTCGTCAAAATAATAAAACATTTTAAATCTAGATGTATGACCGCCCACCAACTATTATCTCTGACGTTTGAAATGGCGATATGTACTAGTTGAAATACTAGAATACCAAACTACAACTAATCTGCTTGAACAAGCATCGTTAAGTATGATATCGCAACCAAAAGCAACCCACGTGTTTAGTGTTGATCGATTATTAAAATAACATTTTAAACTTTAGCCTTATAAAATGAGTAGTTCGTAAGCAATCACTGTCGGCTACAAACATATGCTCTTGATATTTCTTAATTTCATTACAGGTGTTTAATAAATTCACAAACATTCTAGTGACTGGTGTGACGAACTTTAAAATGGATGAAGCAGTTATCGGCAGCTCATTGCTTAACCATTCCGAGCTATAACTACTACATTTGAATGTATAGACGGGATTATCTCACAATTACAAGTTATGAATGTATTTCGTTCAATCGACAGTCCATGCTACAGTCCCGTCTTACACTTCAGTTGCAAAGACAAATGGAATCAGACACATCAAAATCTAACAGGATGGCACATCACCACATTTTACAAATGCCAACACATAATTACCAATGAACCCATTTTGTTGACAGGTCCACTAGAGGAGACTCCGTATCGTTGGCATACCAGCTTACCTGACTTAGCATAACTTGATCTTTATTGCTGAGACGTGGTAATAACATGGGTCTCCAAGCCGGGCAGGTCACAGAATCTTTGTTGAATCAAAGTTTAACGAGTGATTCCCGACAAAAATAGATAATGTCAATCAGAAGGAAATATTGGGTGCAGTGCAGGAACTCTTTTTACCGCTCTTAATATGTAAAGAACTTAGAGTAATTGATTGGAAGAATTGGTAGAGCAACGGATGAAATGTCATTGCCGTATTTATTCTGGCTTTTTACATTCTGACTTCAAATCTCGTCGTTGTCATATTTTCATACTTCCGGTGTCGATAAGATTAGTGACAGTCAAATACTATGGTTGATTGAGTCAACTTTGCCCTTTGCCCCAAACTTTTCTGGCCTTGTAGTCCAATAAGAAATCAATATATAAATGATCTACATAGTGATAATTTTTAAAATATCCTGTAACATTCACTTTATTTAGTTATATGTTTGCCGGTATTTATACTATTTAGTTTATTTGAATAATAAAATATTACCATTAATTTCCGTTGAAAAACACATCTGCACACACCACACACACACACACACACACACACACACACACACACACACACACACACACACACACACACACACACACACACCACATTCACACACACACACACACACACACGCACACACACACACACACACGCACACACACACAGACACAAACACACACACAAACACACACATACACACACACACACATATATACACACACCCACTCACATACACACACAAGTCTCCCACACACACATATAGACAAACACACACTCACCCCCCTGCCAAACATATGATTATGTTTGATAGGTCTTGAGGTAAGGGCTGTGTCCATGACAATTGCAAGCCCTCCAAGACCTAAGAGACTGATGCTGTTGATGTTCATTTATTTATATATATATTCAAATTTTTGCAGGTAGAGTCCACAAGAAAAGCCACTCAGAGCTATAATTCTAGACGGACGAGGTCCTGCGAGGAAAGAAGTGAATGTAGTGGTTAGTGAGGGGATTTGGGGACATAATTTGGGTGATGAATGGAGAAGAGACGAGAGGGCATAAGCATGCCTGCTCCTCTTTTGGTGATTTGGTGGAGATTTTAGGAAGTTGTGTTACCATGTAGACGTTTTCTCCGGGATGGGTGGAATCGGTAGAGTGGCCGACGACATTCGGCGTTTTATTTTATTCGTTCAAATATTTTAGTAACCTCAAAGAGGTCAACTTGGCCTCTCATCTTTCGCGATTAAAGAAAATAAAGTATTACTCGTGTATTGAAGGTGCTCGCCATAGTTAAGATATTGGGCTTACAAATTAAAACTTACCTGAATAATTAGAATTTTCATCCCAGGCTGCCCACATCTGACACACGAAAAAAGGTGACCAGCATATAAAATAGCAGGCAACTACACTTAAAGATAGAGCCACAGATCGCACTTTGGCCCGAGAAATTCCTCTGTTGTAATTGACACTCTGTCCTTCCATATTCTCATCGGAAAAGCCTCGAGTTGAATTGTTTTGTCCAATACGAGTAGATACACGATTTGTGAGAAAGGTTCGATTTCGTATTCGGGAACTGCCCAAAGTAGAACGTGCTCTCTTCCACACAGCATAGCATATCATTCCATAAAACAGAGTAAGTGCTACTGTGGGTAAAATCCAAATTGCCACTGTTAACCAAGTGATGTAAAATTTTAAAGTCCATTCGGGGTTAAAGGTCGCCCGGCAAGTGAGACCAATACACGTGTATTTCATGCTCCATATGAAAAACTGTGGAATACTGAATAGAAACGATAGTACCCACGCAATGAAAACCATAACATGCACCCTGGCAGTTGTCCACTTGTGACTGGATAAAGGGTGACATATGGCAAAATAACGGTCAATGGCTGTTGCCACAAGGACATAGCTGGATGCATATACAGCTACACTTTGTAGATAAGTGATAACGCGGCAAAGTAAATCAGTGCCGAGAAATAAGGACGTAATGTCCCAAATCATTTGAGGTAGGTTGTTAAAGAAGGCGACGAAGAGGTCAGTCAAAGACAGGTGCAAAATAAACAGATGCATGCGAGTCAATTTTTTTCTCTGCTTGAACAACGTTATTAGAACAACGCTGTTACCTAAGACAGTAACTATGATTAAGGTGGCCAGGGTAATAATTTCGGCATTAGCGAGCGCTTCGTCACGTTGCAGCAGTTGAGTTTCATTCTTTGTCTCGGAGAAATTATTCCATATTTCCGTCGACGAAAAATTATTCCATATTTGCGTCGAGAGTTCATTTGGGTTTGTAGTGATGTCTATCATAGCTGTTACTTTGATTTTTGTTGAAGAAAATATATACTGAATTGGAAAGTATTAGTAAATAAACGTATCCTTTTTTATTAGTAAATTCGATTGTAAACAGAGTATTGCCAGTTAAATTAGCCACAGTATAATATATATATATATATATATATATATATATATATATATATATATATATATATCCTGGAGATGATAACGTAGTAATTTAGGTTGTTTGTCAATCCGTAAAAGTATTGTCCTGATCAAAAAATAAACACGGATGGGTTGTAATTAATTCCACGTTTCTTCGAAGCATCTTCGATACCTGAAAAATAAATTGAAATATTATTTCATAAATGGAGTATATACATGACCGATATATATATATATATATATACTAGCAGCAGTACCCAGCGTTGCCTGGGTAGGTAAAATAATATCTGCTTTGATGAAAAGGTGTTGATCCTAGCGACTGCTTCTCGATGACTCATCTATGGCCACACACAGGCCATGCGGGGAAGGGTGGTGATGAATCTCTATCACCGAGAAACGCGGGTGAGTGACGAAGGGGCATGCTGGGGGAGGGAGTTTCGAATTTGAACGAAATCGGTTGAAAAATGTGGGAGCTAGAGCCGAAAAGGCGGAAATTTGAGTGAAAAGGTGGTATTTTCGAAAATTAAAGCGGCTGCTACGCCGTTCCTAAACAAAATAACCAAAATGTAAAGCCACTTTAAGACGTGAAATAATCAGATCTAGCGTAGTGTAAAATTTGAACAAAGTAGGTTGAAAAAGTGGAAATTTGAGCCTAAAAGTGGTATTTTTGAATATTTAAGCGGCTGCCACGCCGTCCCTGAACAACAAATGCAAAATATAAAGCCATTACAGGATGTGCAATGATAAATTCTATTTTGCTTTAAAATCTGAACGAAATCGGTGGCAAAATGTGGGAGCTAGAGCCAAAAATCTTATTTTTCGATAACCCCCCCCCCCCCCCCCCCCCAAAAAAAAAGGTGACCCCCCCTATCGATTTTTATCTGCAGAATGACCCAGGAATAAAAAAAAAACGATACCCTGATATATAGAAAGCACTCCCCGCTGAATAATCTATGAGTCTGTAAAGTTTCATGAAAATCGGTCGTAAGATGTAGGCCCCTATAGGTAATACACAGACACACAGACACACAGACACACACGCATACTTAATTTTATATATATACAGATATACAGTATATATACAATGATATTTAATAAATGGAAACTATATTTATAAAACCATATTTATTCTATTATATATATTTCAAGGGCACCAAAACTTTGGTACGCTTTCATCAGATAAAATACAAAGTTTGTTTTATAAATGTTGACATAACCAAGAAAAGACACCTTAACGGTTCAAGTGTTTCTTGGTTAGTGAAGGGGAAGGAGAAGAAAAGTCAGATGTTTCAAATTATTAAGATGAATCTGCAAATGAGGTTGAGATATAGGGCTAAAAAAACGTTATTTTAGACGCTATGCAGAATTTAAATAATTAGAATATATGTATGTATGAGTAGGAAGAAGAAAAAAAGAAAGAAGAGCTTGTATTTACCTTAATTTAAAAGGAATTAACAATTTTCGGGAATGGTGGAATATGATTCCAGAATTTAAATTTATTTAGCTATATTATGAGTTATAATATTGTATATATAATCAATTAGATTATATGAAGAATTATGGTTGTAAGTAGATTTTATCTTATTACATTACAATAGGTTGTAAGTATATAAATATCTATATACTTATATATAGATTAATAATTGTGCATGTATAAGTATTATAGAAATAGAAATAATCTACAATTATTAGTTGTTTATATTTCTAATATGAGTTACGAAGGAAGTTGATGTTGCATTTTACATAAACAACACATAGTTCAAGTTGTAAGAGGAGAACAATTTGTAGATTTAAATATTTTGTTCCAACATTGAAAATGTTTTCAGAATATTGTTAATTTAGCGAAGTTATATAGTTTATCATACATATTATATTATAATATAATGTTTATGTTTGCACGATTGAAAAGGGAAAGATAACTCCAATCTTGTTTGTTAACCGTTAAATTTGGTGAATAATTTACTCGGAAATATATAGAAAAAATTATATATTATTTTGTGTGAGATTAATTTCAATTATATATTATTTTAGTCGAAAGATGTGTGAAAGTTTGAAGATAAAAGGAAGAGGAAAAAAGTAATGAGCATTTCGAAGAACTATCGTAAAGAGGATAAACTTTCAGAATGTCAATTAAAGATTATCAATCTACATCTAAAAAAATATATTTAGAGGGGTATCATTAGGAAAATAATGTCAAAAGGTAAAAATAGTAAAAAAAAATATTAAAAGATAAAAAAAAATAATGTCAAATGGTAAAAATATTAGAAATATTAAAAATTAAGAAGGAAGATCATTTTAAACAATGATATACTTAGAATATGTAATAAAATAAAATCTACTTACAACCATAATTCTTCATATAATCTAATTGGTTACATATACAATATTATAACTCGTAATATAGCTAAATAAATTTAAATTCTGGAATCATATTCCACCATTCCCGCAAATTGTTAATTCCTTTTAAATTAACGTAAATACGTAAATACATATATTCTAATTATTTAAATTCTGCATAGCGTCTAAAATAACGTTTTTTCAGCTCTATACCTCAACCTCATTTGCATACTCATCTTAATAATTTGAAATATCTGACTTTTCTTCTCCTTCCCCTTCACTATCCAAGAAACACTTGAACCGTTAAGGTGTCTTTTCTTGGTTATGTCAAAATTTATAAAACAAACTTTGTATTTTATCTGATGAAAGCGTACCAAAGTTTTGGTACCCTTGAAATATATATAATAGAATAAATATGGTTTTATAAATATAGTTTCCATTTATTAAATATCATTGAATATTATACACCAGAAAACTTGTCGAGTACTCTGAATCAGTTATAAACATTTATATTTGTTGAATTACCAACAAATTGAATATCCCTTTGGCTTATATATATATATATATATATATATATATATATATATATATATATATATATATATACTACTTATATATATATATATATATATATATATATATATATAAAAGTAGTAACACAACAGTTAGTTCACCATACCGACATTAATTGTTTCTCCTTATGATCCGCATAAGGTGAAACAATTGTTCTCGGTATGGTGAACTAACTGTTGTTACTACTTCTACCAAACTCGTCCCATGGACTGAGTGCTCTACCACTACGGATATTACCTTCCAGTGTTCTACCTCTCTCTCTCTCTATATAAATATATATATAAATATATATATATGTGTGTGTGTGTGTGTGTGTGTGTGTGTGTGCATGTCCAAGGCGCCACGCAGTAGGACTGGACTGTGAACCATGTGGTGTTTTGAAGCAAATTTGCGACTCTATCGTGATAAATGTTTAAAAAATGACAGGCGTTATTGGTGTTAGTGTTTCCTGTCAAGGTTTGCTATTCAACATAATTTACACCCATGGCATCTTGTATTTATTAATGAATGGCAAATAAACAAATAATATATGTTATGTTGATAAATACATTTAACAAAACATTATTTTGTTAACATCTCTCGTCACGATTTGCCATTCAAACATAAACCATATCTACGATATCAATCATATTCAACTGGACCTCAAAAATGTCTCTAAATTATTAGATTTTCTTGTCAGACAAACCACATATTTGAAATAAATCAGACCTAAACTATTTTCAGATTTCTTTCTAGCTTGTACTAGCCAGAAGAAAAGTTTGAAAATACTTGGAATAAATTTGTGGCAGATGATAAACGAGACTTCAAAATCTACCCCAACCTTGTAATCTGCAGTCAAGGTTTTTCTGTAGGAAACTTAAATTATTATGTAGCAGCTTGCATAGTAGTGTTTAATTTTACCTACGAATCACAAATACTATCCCCGCATGTAAAACGTTGCTTCATGCCTCATGTTATATAGGTCCTACCACTAACTTATTAGGGAAAACAGCTTCAAAACGCTTGTTGTTACAATAACAAATACGTTACGTTTCAGATTTTCTGAGGAAGAATGTTTTGCATAGATATGGTTCTGTGTTTAAAACTATAGAGGCTGATATATAATGGTTTCTTATGTAAGCACAAGGTCAGTAATTTGGGGCGGGAGAGTCGATTAAATCGACCTCAGTGCGTGACTGGTACTTTATTTTATCGACCCCGTAAGGATGAAAGGCAAAGTTAACCTCGACGGGATTTGAATTCAGATCATAAAGGGCCGTAACTCTATGCTACAAAGCATGGTCTGATATATATAATGCTATGTTAACTGTGAAAGTTTGAGACAAAGCGAAGTAGTTAATTAATGTAGCGAAATTATTTGGGTTTGCAGAAGTTGACTGAAGTAAAGAGAAAGTCCATGTCTTTGTAGTTTTTTCCTTTGTCTTTTTTTAGTGCATTCCTCCCATGTTGAGATTCGTATTCGATAACGTCTTACTTGCGCGGATCATTTTAACACACATTTAAAAATAAACATTATTCTGTCAGCAATCTTCCTTCCTGTCTTCTGCTTCTAATTTTTTCTCTCTTTCTCTTTCTATCTCTCTCACTCTGTCTTTGCCTATTCTTCTCCCCCCACCCACACTTCCTGTATCTTAGGCCACTTACACACGACCTAATTTATCTAAGTGGTTCGAGGTATCGCCAGTTGTTCTGAGCCCTCTCTTCGTAGGGCTACAGTCTAAATTATTTAGCGTATTTTATCTCTTCCGTTTTAGTTGAAGTACATTGGCGTGTAGCATGCTTTTGGCTTTATTAGAGTATTTTACTCTATGTTTCCCATGCACACTTGAATAAATGATCTTGACTTTAATTAACCGAAACAATAAGGATTTCTAGAAGTTGACTGAAGAGACAGAACTATCCTTTTTTCCGTTGTTCTTAAGTGACATCTTCTTTTCGATAGACACACACACACGCACGCACACACACACACACACACACACACACACACACACACACACACACACACACACACACACACACACACACACACACACATATATATATATATATATATATATATATATATGTATATATATATAGATAGACAGATAGATCCATTTTAGATCCAGTCATCTTCTCAACAACAAAGATGAACAAACCTGCCTCAACACTTAGTTTTAAATATTTAATTCTTAATTCTTTTTAATTCTTTTTAATTCTTTTTAATTGTAAAACTCAACATTTGATGCGATGGATTTCATTGATACATCGAAACCGGTTATATTTTATATATTTTATATACATTATAAAACACTTTTTAAAAAAGAATTGTCCCTCTCATTTTTTCAATAATGTCGCTTTGACGAATCAAAGAAGAAAAAAAGAGAAACAGATCCTTAAATATATTTTCCGTGCTATTTCGAATCCCACTTTTCTCTCTCTCTCTCTCTCTCTCTCTCTCTCTCTCTCTCTCTCTCTCTCTCTCTCTCTCTCTATATATATATATATATATATATATATATATATATATATATATATATATATATATATAATACATGATTTATTTTCTTTAGGTCGCTTTGGAAGCCTCAACAATGCAGATGGGTAATTCTCCGGGTAACAAGATCCGGTGGTGAAGAGAGAGAGATGTAAGTGAATGTACAATGAGATGTATAGTGTGTAGAAAAACGTAGGAAAAAGCGTAAAAAATAAAAATAATAACACGAGATATTCAAAACAACGAACAGCGGAGTACACGTTTTGCACCTTTCCGATAGATAACCTTCCTCCGGAAAAACCTCCCAGTTGATGGATGTGAATCCGAAATATATAGGGACAATTAAATCTCTCCCAAGGTAACTCTATCTCGTGTTATTATTTTTATTTTTTACGCTCTTTCCTACGTTCTTCTACACACTATACATCTCATTCTACATTCACCTACATCTCTCTCTTCACCACCGGATCTTGTTACTCGGAGATTTACCCATCTGCATTGTTGAGGCTTCCAAAACGACCTAAAGAAAATATATCTTATTATTCCACAATGCTTCAAGCAAACTTCAATATTCTAATATATATATATATATATATATATATATATATATATATATATATATATATATATATATATATATATATATATATATATATATATATATATATATGGAGAGAGAGAGAGAGAGAGAGAGAGAGAGAGAGAGAGAGAGAGAGAGAGAGAGAGAGAGAGAGAGAGAGTCAAATGGAAAGAAAAGCTGAAGTGAGATACCCTACATAGATAGTACAACTGAATGAAATAAACTGAGACACAATGCAGTGGTGAATGAATGCTCGACTGATTTACTGAATAGGAAATAATATAATGAATAAAACGTATGACAAATCTGTAGAAAAACGAATTGACGTGTTATTCTGCTTCACTGCAAATTATCAGTAGATTCTATGGCAGTCATCAATGCATTGTAATTGAAATTATCTACCTATTATTCCTTGTTTGACTGTCACGCAATGTAATAAGGAATCTCTTCGTCCTCTGTCTTTACAGTTTTCTATTTCCGATGGAAATTGGTATAATGCCATCCTTAAATGTGCAATGGTGTTTGGGGGTAAAACCGTGCATTGTGAAGAATCGCAGAGCTTCTATTTACACACCTGTTGAAAACAATCAATAGATTTACACGTACGAGTATGCTTGTGTCCATGAGTGCATGAGTGAGCCCCTGCGTGGGTATGTGCGCTTTTGAGGATTTTTCATTACGTTAGCAATTTTCTAATCCACACAAACGTGTTGACTTTGATATATTTATTTATTTATTTATTTATTTACTACAGGCTTTCTAATATCTGTCATATTTTGCTTTATGTATTTTTATTATGTAAGTTATGAGGATTATATTTATATAGTTATTTCTCTCTCTCTTTCCACAAATGCACACATACATGCACACAGACACACACGCACACACATACACACACATATACAGACACACGCACACAGACACAGACACACGCACAAAGACACACACAGACACACACAGACACACACACACACACACACACACACACACACACACATTTATACATATATATATAGTAGACGGCTCAGAGAAAAGAGTACTCAATACCTAGAGATAGTTTTAATAGTATTTTTATTAAGGCTAAATAGTGAGTTTTCATGCACTGGAGTTTCGTCTGTTTATCACAAGGTCAGGGTTAGGGTTCTAGTCTGATGACCCTACAGTAAACAGGTGAAAGTCTAGGAAAACACGACTCACTATTTAGCCTTAATAAAACGAATACATACATATATACACACACAAGGGTACACAATAAAATACAATGAAGATATATATTAGTTTAACACTTGATATGTTAGGTAAAAAGTCTTCATCTTTCGGACTTTAGTCCTTCACCAGAAAATGAAACGAGAGCCAAAGATAGAGTAGGAATATAGCCGAGAGAAAGAAGAGGAAAAACTGAAAGAAATTCGAGAGAAAGTACGTGTGTGTGTGTAATAAGATACTATGGGTGCAATAGAGCAATGACCCGGTGGAAGTGGAGTGAAAAGATGGTAAAACATAGGTGGAGGGAGAAAAAGAGTGAGGAAAGGTTAGAAGACTAAAATGGAACGTAAAGGGTGATAGGAGACGAGAATAGTGAAAGAGATATTGGTTGAGAAAAGAATAGTTTGAGAAAGTTGTAGTGAATTGTGAAACATTGTTATAAGGGGAAAAGGAACAAAGTCAAGCAATCTAAAGAGATATCCAGGTAGACGTTCAAGTGGAGTTCGAGCAATATCCAGTTCCAGGGTGCAGATCTAATGTAGGAATCACCGTAAGCGTTCAAATTTGTATGCATGTGAAAAGTAAACGATTAAACAACACAGGGAAAGGGTGCAGTCCAATCAAGATATATATTAGTTTAAAGTTTGATATAGTAGGAAAAGACACTTAACGTTTCGGATTCATACGCACAGACACACATATATATACATGCATACATACATACAGACATATATAAAGAAAGTGTGGTAAGGAACCAGGTGGACGATAACGCACCAGAGTACTCGATACTTAGAGTAGTAGAGTGGGTAATAGGAAAAGAGTCAGGACCACGATGGATGAGCTCCAGTCGTTTCGACAGCTTGATCCGAAACAGCTACCTGTCGAAACGGTCGGAGCTCAGCCATCGGGGTCCCGACTCTTTCTCTCTCCCCCCCCCCCCTCTCTCTCTCTCTCTCTCTCTCTCTCTCTCTCTCTCTCTCTGTCTATATATATATAGTTATTAATTAATATTTGCTCGATGGTTCTTATATATTTGATATATATTTATCCTTATCGAGCCCTCTTTGGATTTTAGTCTTCACAATTATTATTATTACTATATATATATATATATATATATATATATATATATATATATATATATATATATATATATATATATGTGTGTGTGTGTGTGTGTGAGGTTGTTTGTGTGTGTGTGAGGTTGCGTGTGTGTGCACTTTACAAGATTTAAGAGTATGCTGTAGCTATTTATACGATTTGTTCACTAGAATTACATCAACCCCATAAATCAAATGATTTACATCCGTAGCTTGGTGTCAACTTACTGATGGATTTCATATTATTGTTATTTGTTGGTTTCGGTTGTTTCGGTCCTATTATTTTAGTTACTTATATATACTACTCCATCATTATTATAACTGAATTGTTTCAATAAGTACCATATTTAAAGTGTAGTGTCTAACTGGGCCTCTGTTCTGAGTCTCCTTTACGCCGATTATATACTGTTCTAACCGAAAGATTCGTGCAATTCAAAATCTTTTAATATTCAAGGGTTCAAAGATGCTGGAAATGTAGAATTTTTACGGCTCGAACAAATTGCTTTGCGGCATTTACTTACAGCTCTTTCCGCCCTGAGTTTAAATCCCACAGAGATTAATTTGGCTTTTCTTCATTTGGGGGTCGATAAAATAAAGTACCTCTCAAGTTATGTAATTCGATGCAATCAACAATCCTCATACCCCACCAACAAATAATATTGTGGGTATTTTGCTTAAATCTGAAATTATATCTAAAAGAGTCAAAAGAATATTTTTATTTCCAAAATCCTGTACTATTTTACTCATTTATTATTTGATTTAGTATTGTTTCCCTAACGAAATACTCAAATTTGATCATCAAAATCAGAATAAATTGATAAAAAAATATTTTTTATGGTTTCTTATTCGTCCTCCACGCGTTATTCTTTAGAATGTTTCAATATTTGCCACACCCCTTCCATGGACGAAATTTTACGACTGAAAATAGTAAATTAATAAGATAAAAGAATAGCAATTCTATTGCTTATCTAATCTTTTCCATCAGGATTCTCTCATATTTTGTGGCATGTATCTATGCAAAGCTTTAAATAATGGTCTCATTTTTGTTTGTGATTATGCATGCTCTATTTTTATAGATGATATCCCGTTGGTTCCGTTTACATTTTCAAATTCAGAGTTTCATTATTATTATTATCCTCCAGTTGCACCCATAAACCAATCATTGTGGTGTAGATAAACTAAAATGTAGCATAGAAAGAAGTCGCAAAACGGGGTTATTAAATTAAATATAAGAAACTAATATTTTACTGTTTCATTAAACTCATAAAATGTGGAAAGTGATATAAGACTAAACAATGCAAAATGGACGATAAGATGAAGGTAACGAAAAAGTAAGTTACCTGAAAACCCATTTTCTTGTTGCTGCTGTTGTTTCTTTTATCCTAATATTTCGGGACTTAAAATTCCCTTCTTCGGAATATAAGGAATTTTCAGAGAAAACATATTCCGGTTTCTACTCTTTGGAATTAAATTTAAATTCCATAAACCACTTTCAAGCGTTGTTTGATGGTTACTTTGCTATTCTAAAAGGATCTGTTCTCACATTATGTTCCACTAAAGGTTCTACCTTTATAGAGGTAAAGCTCTAAATATTTTTAGAACTTCACTTATTAATTTTACAGTTATTTTATTTTAAGACGGGTTAAAAGAATAATTGAAAAGAATCTGTAAACACGTTCATCCATTTTGTTTCTCATAATGAGTATATTGAAGAAAAAAATACAAATTTTCTATGAAATATATAATAAATAAATAGCTCCTAGTTTTGACGAAATAATTTCTTACATGTAGAATCACGTACGTTAGGAAACATATCATAAACATGTTTTTCTACGTACATAGTTTAAACAATAACAAATTCATACATTGTAAGGCTTCACATCTCATCAAAAATATTTTACTAAAACAATTAAAGTAAAAAGAAATCTAATGCTTTCTATTATCAGTTGCCTCAAATAAAAATATTTTATGTAGAAATATTTTATGAAGAAATATTTTTCCTGCTATCCTCTTATGAATAAGCTTTCAGATTTATTTCTTCACCGTAAATATTCGATGCCTCTCTCTCTCTCTCTCTCTCTCTCTCTCTCTCTCTCTCTCTCTCTCTATATATATATATATATATATATATATATATATATATATATAATTCTTTTCCGCTCTTTCACTTTTTTCTTATTTTTCTTATTTTCTTTCTATACTATATTCTGCTTGTGTTTATTTCTTCATTCTTTTGCTCAGTTTCCTATCCTATATTTTCCTCTTCCTTTCCACATATCTAAAATAGAAACACCGATAATCTTATACATTTAAATATGAACTGATATATTTATTTTCTTCTTCTTTATGTATGGTATGTAGTGTCACACTGCATACTCAGAGAGGAGAGAGCAGTGTGACAACACGCTGGCTGGTTCCTCTCTGAGTCAAAAACATAAACACACATGTTTACTCTCTTTTTTTCTGTGCTTTTCCTTAAAGTCTATCACCATTCCGTTGGTATGCATCTATTACGGAACTTACACCCAGCTGAAGATGTCACCGGGTTCTTACACAACCTGGTCACTGAAATGTGCATAGTGTTTGCATGAATAAAAAATGAAGGAAATTCAACATATTTGGCTTCCTGTCACTTCACTTTATAATATATATACATGTATATAGATGTGTGTGTGGGGGGGGGGGGGGGGGTGAGAGAGAGAGAGAGATATATATATATAGAGAGAGAGTCTTGGGTTCAATCATAACTAATTAAGAAGCTATTTTCGCCTATTGATTTTCCAGGTTCAAAACACACATACACACATATAAATATAAAGAGAGAGAGAGAGAGAGAGAGAGAGAGAGAGAGAGAGAGAGAGAGAGAGAGAGAGAGAGAGAGAGAAAGAAAGAAGGAGAATGAGAGAGAAAGAAAGAAGGAGAGTGAGAGAGAGAGAAATATTAAAATACTGTCTGTATATACATATACCGGGTGTCTCGCATTTTTCTATAAAAACAGCATGTGGCAAATGTCATCGTAAACGCACATGTTCTGGTTTTGTGAAGTTCTGGCAATTTTTCCATGCCGTAAATTGTATAATTTTACCATAACCGTAACACAGTTTGCTAGGCATAATGATAATTATAATGAAACATTTTCCTGAATGCTATTCCCAGTATCTGTCCAACACTTTTTGAATGTATAATAATGAATTCTCCCAAATGCGCAATAACTGCCTGTCATTCATTCATTTATTACAAGTCTTATGACAGGATCATTTAAATGCCTATTACAATAGTCCGGCTAGGAATGTTGAGGTTATTAAAATCAAACCCACAGATTACCGCATACAACATTGCTCATATATTTACTAGAAAATCTTTCATCAGATAAGTATTTAAATATATTGAGGATAGCGCATGCGCCTAATGTTCTACCATTAACTTACACATTCAGACGCCTTTCAGGACAAAACACCACATTCCAGCGTTAATCTTTATTCTGTTAATTTGTTTCGCTACAAACACGGATATAGATGTATGCCATAGAAAAAGTGAAAAGTCCAATACTACTAAAACTCTAAATAATTAAAGAACTAAAGAAATTTTACAATGGTGGAAACATCTATTTTGTTTTGATTTGCTATGGTTTTCACTCCATAATTTCCAGACTTTCAGTGTACTGGCTTTTTAACACCCACGCACTTCTTTCAACCGCACAGACACACAAATGTACTCAGCCCCCCCCCCCCCCCCCCCCATCTATATATATTTATATAAAATAGTTTAGACAAGTTGATAACACAACCATCTAAGGCAAAGAATAATTCAAAGCTCAAATGTGATTTTATAGTCCACAGCAAGTTAGGTAAATGACATTCTCCTCTGTACTGATTTCTTCAGAATCCATTGAACAATATAAATAACATTTATCTTTGATATCAGACATCTCCATTTCGATGATGACATGTTTAAAATACAGTTGGTAAGACATTAACACTTTATGGAAGACTAAACGTACAAATTAAAATGTATTAGTGATAAAATATAACGTGCTATAACTAACCAATATTTACTTGACTTCTAAAATTTAATGCAAGTATATTAGACTCTACAATAACGTTGTAGAAACACAACCAAAGCTCATAAATTTAATCATTCTTATTAATTGAAGTAACAACATTTTTAAGCATAACATTAATAGAGTATATTAAAAAAAAAACAATATAAAAATTATGTAAGCTTTTTTAAGAAATTAACAGCCTAACGAGCCTGTATTAATAGAAGTGAAAAGATTATTTCTAGTGTCACAATAATTATTATAGAGTAAGTTCAGCTTGGAGATGTCTGACATCGAAGGTAAATATGTTATTTATATTGTTTAATGTATTCTGAAGAAATCGCTACGGAGGAGCATGATGAAACATCTTGCTGAAACGTTCGTAAATCAATAAGGTAATTTAATGTGATAATGTTTACAATATTTCATTGAAATATTCTACCGTTTAACTGTATGTTTATCAGTATATCATTATCACTCAATACTAGTGCGTATGATATGGCTGTTTATTGTCTATGCACTTAAAATATCCAAATAGTAATAGATTCATAATGGAAGTTTTAGCGATAGTGTCTTTCTATGTAGTTGAAGCTTTATGAGACTGTTCTTTCAAATCAGCGGGGAAAAGACGATGAATTCATTAGCTGCAGATAAAGTTTAGTGAAATGCTTTACCAGGAGGATTTACAAAAGTCAAGATATAAGACAATTGTCATTCTTTAGAGAGAAAGAATAAGAATGAATATACACGTTTTAACACCAAGTTTGCTAAATACCGATGGGAAAATGAAAGAAATAGAGGAGTGGGTTGGAACCATTTATGTGGGAAGAGAGTAATTAAAAAGAAACGGTGAGACACGATATGAGAAGCTGGGGAATGGCTCAGGGTAGAAAAAAGAAAAGTGTGAGGGAGTAGCAGCCGAAGTTTGTTTACAGAGACAGGTCAATAGAAATGGGTAATAAATGGTGAAAACAAATGATGGGAGGTAGAAGCGAGAAAGTATGGATTAGGTAGCAATGGAAAGAAAGACACAAAGAAAATAATACAGTCACTCACACAAAGACGGATGTAGGGATGTAGCGGGAAAATGAAATGAAGTAACGGAAAATTGAACTCAGAATATATATATACATATTGTCGGCTTCCTGATGATTTCTCCCGAATGAAACAGTTCTAGTCCTGTAGAAGCCTTTTCTAGATTAAATATTTATACTCTGCTTTGTATTGAATACCTTACTTACTGTGGTTACCCCCCGATTGAACCAGGAATAAACTTATATATATATATATATATATATACACACACA
>OZ024747.1:86647594-86660094 GCA_964016885.1 Eledone cirrhosa
GTAATTGTTTGAAACTATATGTGGCCTCTATAGAATTTCATATAGCCACAGGAACAAATAGGTCAGTTCAATTTCACCTATACATTGGATAGGTGGGAAATAATTTTTCAAGCTGATAATGAAGTACCATTGTTTGAAAGTTTAATCAACACAACAATTTGAAACTGTTCCTTACTTCTTTTTTTAATATCACCCGCTTCTTATAAGGCGTGGCGTTTATAACACTACATTCTTTTTACTATTTGTTAAACGGTGTATTTATGGAAAAGGAAAATGTGATATAGCTACGTTCATCTATTTACCCAAGGAATTAGAATCGTAACTGAAATTAAATAAATCTATGATGAAACTAAGACTTAGTTAAAGTTTGTCCCCCCCCCCCTCACTGTGAGTTATATCAACATACTCTTGCCTCATCGTTTTCTCGAATAAATTATCCACCTATTACTGGACGAACGCTTCAAATTGGCAGTATCGCCAGAGCGTCGCATAAATGATTTGAGTATCTGCTTTGAATTTTATTTCTTCTTGAATCGATACAGAGCGGTAGATTGGTAAAATTATTATAACGTTGGGCAAAACGATTTGCGATATTTATTCAGGTTCTTTGTATTCTGAGTAACCTGGTCGACGAGGCGAATTTCTTTGTGTCAAAGTCGGCAAGATGTGTTATAACAAATATTACTTTTGTATCCCCACACGAAAATTCTATGACAAGCACAAAACGCACATCAAAGATGTATCTAGGGCCCTTTGATGACCTGGCGGTGCATAAAAGAAAGGGGTCGATATCTTAGGTTGATGAGTCATTCATATGTTGACTTTTAATTTCCACTGACATTAGACACTGTCTAAAAAAAGAATGTTTACCCAATATCAATGACAACTGATGTAGTAGAAGGAAAGTTATAATTGATTTCATTCCGTCAACTGGAGGTCGAGAACTTTTCATTAAAATCTCACAAAAAAAGACATTTCGAGTAATACAACTATTTACGGCTGTACGGAGAGAAGGTTAGATTGAATTATGTTTGCTACACACACATGTATAACTGAGGACGCGATACAAACCATCGACTCGTTTATCCAATAGTTCCAACACATTACATTCTTGGTCAAAAATAAATTCTACCTTACTTGTATTCTGAACCATTCTCTAAAGCTTAATGAATAGAAAAGAACCATAGGTACACATGATATAACAATTGTCAACAAGAAAAAATCGATACAAGAGAACAATACAATAATGATGTATTACTAAAATGCTTAATAGAGTTGTAAATGAGCGGTAACCATTCATTGGAGGAGAGAAACAGATAAAATAAAAGATGTATAGGAGAGACGAAAGATGTATAAGACAGACGAAAAGAAAAAAGAAAACATCGGATAAAAAGTATTTATACTTCAAAACAACTTGATAGTTTCACTAATGTGCAATTTCCGTGTTTGAAGTAAAACAATAACAACGGCATAACAAAAATATAACTAAAAACATCTCTGGGCTATGATCTTGTCAGCTTTTGAAAATCCCATATTTTTATTTGATTTCGATCGGAACCTAACCACGTTGTAGAACATATCTATTAACAGAAAATAGATTTCAACATTCGTATTGCATATTGATTCGCTTCGAGATTGGAAGATTTTATCTTATCTATTATTAAACTTTGGCCCAAAGCATATTTTATACTACTACTACTACTACTACTACTACTACTACTACTACTACTACTACTACTACTACTACTACTACAACGACTACTACTACAACGACTACTACTACTACTACTACTACTACTACTACTACTACTACTACTACTACTACTACTACTACTACTACTACTACTACTACTACTACATCATCATCATCATCTGGTGCCATGTCTGTTCCAGATATCGGCGATTCCACAAAGAATCAACTTCACCAAACTGTATCTTCTGTTTATCTGGCCAAATCACTACAATTGCCTCTTTCTAATAGGACGAACAAGAAATCTTTCCATGCAGCCCTATCTGAAACCTCTTCGATTCATTTTGAGATGGCTGATCTCGCTATCTATTCTTATAGCAACCTCTTGTCCCCAATATAAATTTGGAAGGACTCGCTGGTCTTCGCCATCTACATGTAATTCTTGGAGTATACTGAATAGATCATGTCTCACTTTGTCAAACGCTTTTGAATAGTCTATGAAGCATAAACAGATGTCCTTTTGAACTTCGATTGATCTTTCTAATACCGTGGATAGGGAGAAGTTGGCGTTTTCTAGTGCTCTTGTTCGGAACAAAACTGAATTGGGTATCTGATATTTCCGAGTAAATTTTTCTCTCAATTTTTTTCTTGAGAATGCAGAGGAGAAATTTTGTTATGTAACTCATACAACTAATTGTTTTGTTTCGGTCACACTCCGTGGTCCTGGGCTTCTTTAATGTCCTGGAGGAGTACTCCACAGTCATATATGATGTTAAACAATTTCGTAAGTTCAGCAATTCCTATTTCAACTAGGACCTCCAGTAACTTGGTTGTTATTTGATCTGAACCCAATGCCTTGCTACCCTTCATTTTATTCAGTGCTTTATGTGCTTCATTCTTGAGAATTGGTGGATCTTCAAAGTTTTATTTCTTATCTGGGGTGGGGTTGGGGTTGCGTTTATCATAAAATAGTTCTAAATATTCCAGCCATCTCTTCAAAATATTACTTTTGTGCATAAGAATGTTTCCGCCTTTTGCTTTTATGCAGCCTATTTTTGAAGACGATTTTCTTCCGGAAATCTCTTTCATTTATTCATGCCTGTATTTGCTGTCATCCCCGTTATAGCATTCGATTACTATGAACTGTTCGTTAATCCAAAATAATTTGTTGCATTCGTTCTTAATGTTTTTACCTAATTCGCGATAACTCTGTTGTTTTGTTTTTTCACTTTCCGCCATTGCTCGTTGAAATCTCAGATATCCTGAGTCATCTATGTTTTATGGTCTTTCCGCCATGTAGTTTTCTGAATGTCTTCTTTTGCCGATTTTTGAATGCATTCTTTCATGTTCTTTCATATCTCTTCAATATTTATAAAATAGTCCAGAG
Source organism: Eledone cirrhosa (assembly GCA_964016885.1). Taxonomy (NCBI): domain Eukaryota; kingdom Metazoa; phylum Mollusca; class Cephalopoda; order Octopoda; family Eledonidae; genus Eledone; species Eledone cirrhosa. Next base: position 86,650,672 of record OZ024747.1, read on the forward strand.
CGTTAAAAGTATTCCTGACACAAATGGAATATTTTAGTTTTACATCTCCATTTTCCTTCAAAAGGTTGTATTGGAGTTTATGTTGGAATTTGGATCTGCTGGTCTTTATCAGTCTTAGATTCATACTACTACAATAATAATTATTAATTCTTTATTGCCCACTAGAACCGAAACATGTAGGGCCGTACAAAAGAGAGGAACAGTGGGATCAAAACTTGTAAAAAAGATAAGAGATAACAATAGAGAATATAATTATAACAATAAAAATTCCCCTAATTGGGGAAGAGTACCACCCAGGGATGATTTATGAACCCTACCGATCCTAAACCACTTTACTCTTCAAGAGGACCCGAGGAGGCCGTTCCTCTCCTCTTTAAACTCTCCAACATACATGTGCACGGTTAGAGTAGGCCCGTTCACTTGGACTATCTTCGCTATTTCACTGACCTTTGAATAAATGTATTGGGAAGTAGCACCTCCCTCACCACCCTCATCTTCCTTTCCAAGTGGAACTTGAAAAAGTTGAGGAAGAATTGGTGGAAGAGAAACGTGTCTGTCTTCAGTCCTTTCAGCTACGTCTACTACACAAACTCTTTTGCTACAACGACAAGACAGTGGAAAATTGCATGCACTTCTCAGCCCCCAAACGTGTGTGTGTGTGGGGTGGGTGGGTGGGGGTGGGTGGGTGGGTGGGGGGGGGGGGGGGGGGGGGAAATGTTCATGATGGACTCGGTCGATAGGTGAATCCGTCCTAAACGCAATAAGAGTTATTCAACAGTTAGCAGTGACTCACACTGGACGAGTGCGTGCAGAACAGTTTCATCGCCATACGCGCATCATGGTCATGTCCGTCTGACAGCACTTTCGTACCTGTAGAGTTCGTCTCGAACTGGCAGTGACCCCCCCCCCCAGTTATTTCTGGAAGTTGTCCATAGCACCCGGTTCCAAATCCTGGAACCGAGTGCTATTCCGAACAGACTGATAAGTTCGATTTCATCGACGCTCAGAGCCTCACCGAGGACGTCGTCACACTTGTTGTTTCTCTGTTGCTACCTTGATGCGACAACCGTCGTTTTCGTGATTGTTGTTGTTGTTGACGGTGGCCTTGTTGGTGATGTCTATGGTGATGTTGATGATAGTGGTGGTGGTAGTGTCACTATTGTCATCATTTGCACTCCAGTCCCAGGCGCTGTCACGTGACATGAACTTCTCGCTGCTGAATTTGGAAAGAGGTGTCGCCTCAATTTTGACGAAAAATGATGGTGTAGATTACAATTTGTAAAGTTCGAAGATTTGGGCCAAAGGCACACATATTATGGGGTCGCCTCTCTTCAGAGCAAAGACTGATGCTATGTATCCACTTTCTAACATAAAAAAGTATAGCAAATAACGATTTAAACGTGGGTAAATTACAAACACATGGGCACTTACAACAACACTTCTGAACAAACCAATAACAACAGTAACAATAATAATACCACCACCACCACCAACAACCACAATAATAATATTAACAATAATGATGATGATGATAATGATAATAATAATAATTGTTTCTATTTTTGGCACAAGGCCAGCAATTACCCCAGTGTATTACTGGTGCTTTATTTTATCGACCCCGTAAGGATGAAAGGCAAAGTTAACCTCGGCGGAATTAACTTTGTCTTTCATCCTCACGGGGTCGATAAAATAAAGTACTAGTAATGCACTGGGATAATTGCTGGCCTTGTTCCAAAAGAAGAAACAATTATCACCATCATCATCATCATTATTATTGTTAATATTATTATTATTGTTGTTGTTGTTGCCACTAGAATATCCTTATTTGAGTTGAAAACTGACAGTTTTGTATTGATATTATTATTCAAAATTGTGTTCCAGCTTCTGATATTGCATCTAATGTGACGAATGTTTATATGTCTACCGTTTTCAGTGTACTTTGTTGTTGTGATTTGCTATAGGTTATTATTGTAGGTTTTGTTGACGTATTTAATCTTATTTCGTTGTGATCATTGGTGTTAAAGTGGTTACTCTCTTTCCTGTATATTCTTTCATTTTAATTTATTTTTATTTTGTTTATTGGTGTTATTGCTTGTGAGGCAGGCGTTCTAAGATGCTGTCTTTCATTGTGCCGGTACCTATTTCGATTTTGTTGTTGCTATTGCTGTTCTTAATACCATGAGATGTCATTTGTGTAATTGTTATTGGTGTTGTTGTTATAGGCGATGATCTTGTATTTGCTGTTGTTGCCAATACGCTTAATATATTTTAACAATGGATGGGCATATAAATCGTGAAGTTTACAATGTAATCCCGTATTGAAAATACTAAAAGAAACCTGTTATTGAATGGAAATTCATCGTAAACAAGACACACTATCGATCTTTGATGCCCAGTGTAGAGAGCTGTTAGCAGTTTAAAGTAACAAATAGAAAAGAAAGAGGAGGAAAGAGGATGTGAGACAAAAAGGGCGGAGAAAAGAGGAAGAAAGGTGTAGGTGGATGTAAACGAGGAGTGGCAAAGGTGAAAATGAAAGAATAGGAAGGAAAACAGGGAAACAAAATGTGTCAATGCGAAAGTGAAGCTAATGAGAAACTATATGTGGATGTTCTATATAGAATACATCACATACGAACACATACATAAAATAAATCTAAGTTTAATTTCAATGGCGTGCAAACAATCGTAAAACACACACACCTACTTAAATACATACATTCAAATATAGACACACACACTAACACCTGATCATGATCACGATCATGTGTGTGTATGCATCTATCTTTGTATATGTGTAGCGCATGCACTTGAAAAAGAGATGGTTGAAGATAATGATGAGAAGGAAATATTCATTTAACGATATTGAAATAATTAGCTATATATGAGTGGAAGCGAAAACGTATCTGTAGAATGTCCTCCTTAATTTCCCGACTGAGGCACTCGTATTCGGAATGGTCACACACTCTCTCTCTCACACTCAAAGATATACATACATGGGTGTGTACACACACAGCTCTCTCTCTCTCTCTCTCTCTCTCTCTCTCTCTCTCTCTCTCTCTCTCTCTCTCTCTCTCTCTCTCTCTCTCTCTCTCTTTCTCTCTCTCTCTCTCCCTCTCACACACACATATACACATACATGGGTGCATACACACAACTCTTTTTCTCTCTCTCTCTCTCACACACACATATATACACATACATGGGTGTGTACACACACAACTCACTCACTCTCTCACGCACAAAGATATACATGGGTGTGTACACTGAAAACTCTCTCTCTTTCCCTCTCTCTCTCACACACACATATACACATACATGGGTGCGTACACACACAACTCTCCCTTTCTCTCTCTCTCTCTGTCTCTCTCTCTCTCTCTCTCTCTCTCTCTCTCTCTCTCTCTCTCACACACATACATTTACATGAGTGTGTACACACACAACACTCTCTCTCTCTACCTTTTCCCCTCCCTCTCAAACACAGGTACACACATACATGGCTGTATGGGTCGAAGAATACGCATGGGATTGTTATACATTCCAATAGTATGTTATTAACAAAGCTGATGGGATAGAAAGTCCGCTTCGAAATCACGACGTCCCAAATTCGGCCCCATAGTATGGAATGTTAGGCAAGTGTGTTTACTACGAAATTGTTTAGCTAGAAAATATTATTGGACCCGTCGTTATGTTTGTAAATGCAAATCAGTCCAGCCTTGTCATATATTTTGTTTTCTCTGACATGGCTAGGGACACGGCTAGGGACTTAAGTTAAAGGTACACATGTTTACTCAATCCCTTAGAAGTTAAGTTTATACTATTCAAAAATAGCTTTCGCTATCCGCTCATATCAGTGAACAGCAAGAGCTAGTTATTTGCTTTTCTCCGTGTTTTCAACAGTGGGTGTTTGTCTTGACTAGCTCACGGAACATCTACAGTTGACAAAAATATTATGGAACCTAAAAACGTATGGCAGTAATGATAGCAATGAATATAATATGGCCATACCATCACAGGATGGAAAATGGTTGATGTCGGATCCATGTTGATAATGCTTGCTTGGTTCACGAGTTAATTGTTTTTATTTTTAATAACTTTATTTATAAGCTATATTTAATTTCAGAGAGATAGGCAGACCAGGTATGGAGCACAGCAATGGTAACACGATACAGGCTGTATTTCTTTCCGTCATAATCCAACAGAGATGAAGCATGCCCAAATGGTTAAAAAAAGTTCGCTTCACAACCAAAAGGTCCAATGGTTGTGTCCAATGCGTGACATCTTCGTTTACGATAGCTTCGGATACCCAAAGTTTGTGAATGACATTAATCATAGGAAAACAGATTAGAATTTCGTCAGATTGACTGTGCCAATGTTTCAAAGGTCCGATGAATCTATTATAGAATTTCTTTAAGAGCATACATATCTGTAGATATTGCATTTTAATTTCACGAGCAGATTGTTCCGTTGATTGAAAAATTAGAATACCCATTGACGAAACAAACGAAAGTCAATTCCACTCCATTTTATTTCAATAGAATACCAACTGGACATCGTACATCTATAAGAGACTGATGCTTATTAAAACCTATTAGCAAATATTCCTTTCTGCTCGAAGTCTCGTAATAATACTAACAATGATTCAACGGTACACCACTTACGAGCATAACGTAGCATTTTTAAAATGGATAGAAACATACTCAATGGGAAGTCTAAATATAGTGAGTAAAAATAAAACTTAAAATGTCTTCGCCTACATTAATTTTCAAACAGCGGACGTCCATGAGAATATTACCCAGTCATTGTTCCATAGTATTAACTTTGTAATCAAAACATTTCATTAGAAAATAACGACACTACTGGCATGCTATAAATTCTGCGAAATAAATGCAAATGACTATGGAAGTTGTTTAGCTCCATATCGTCTCAGTCTTTATCGATTAAACCTGTAATCAAAGTCACTTTAGCCATATACATCACATAATGTTAGTTGTCTCTATAATTGCAATGAGGTGGCGAATTGGCAGAATCGTTATAACGTTGGATAGAATGCTATGTAACATTAGTTTCGTCTCTCTGCTCTCTGAGTTCAAATCCCTCCGAGGTCAAATTTGCCTTTCATCATTTCAAGGCCGATGAAAAAGTACCAGTTTAGTACTGATGTCAATTTTTCCTCTAAACCTCTTCATTAATTCCTCTATCTCACATTCTGTTCTATTCTGGAAGAAATTTACTGTACTCAGTAAAATGCCCAAGGAGCGCCGTATGCCAATATGGCACCCAATCGATTCCATCAAATGTTACGGGACTATACCATAATTGGAGTATCTAATGTACCAGTTTTACTTTAAGGAGTGATGATTGGTATTTATAGCAGGTTGAGTGTTGTTGAAACCCTGTTCAGTCTTCAAGAATTAAAGACAGTGAAGCCATGTTCAGTATGTCTTTCACATTTCAACACAGTAAAGTGTGTAGTTTGGGAGGTAAGGGAGAATCGAATGTTGTTTCTAGCTGATAAATTGATTGCATAGAATTTACTTTGTTGGTTCGTGTCAATAAAATTGAGACTGAGTTCTAATTTAGGCACAATTCCTAGAATTGGTTTAGGTGAGGAATGGCGAGTGCCCGGAAAACAGTACTTGATGGGTACTTTATAATATCAAACGATAGAATCATGAATGGTAAAAATGATTTCGACGTGATTTCAATTCAGAATTTAAAGTGTAATAGTAAATGGGCAGAAATATTTTTCCCACTCTCAAAATGATCCTGTTAATTCACAAGACTTTTGTTAACACAATTATTAATGGTTTCTGATTTAGTCACAAGGCTAACAATTGTGGGGGAGGGAGGGGACAGTCGATTAAATCGACCCCAGTCCGTTACTGGTACTTTATTTTATTGATCCCATAAAGATGAAAGGCAAAACTTACCTCAGCGAGATTTCAACTCAGAATGTAAAGGTCCGAAACTCTATCCTGCAAAGTATGTTGTCTGACGATCGACTGACACTGTCAAAAACAAAATTAATCATGATTTTTCATTTAGGTATAAGCAAACAATTTTGATGAAGGGGAAAGTTGATTAGTGCGTTAGTAGTATTTTATTTCATCGAGCCTATAAGGATGAAAAGTAAAGATAACCTCGGTGGAATTTGAAATCAAAACATAAATCAAAACATGTCCTACGCTCCACCCATACTGCCAATCCATCGCCCTAAACATAGTTAATAATGAGAAATATTAAGCTATTTTGAAAAGATGCATAACTTTCATTGCTGAAGTATAAAAAATTAAAGATAAAACTATATCCTATATAGGACAGCATTAATGCAAGGATATTTCTGTTGGTACACATTACGGGACAGAACAAACGAAAAGTTCAGTTAGGCAAGATTAAATTAAATTAATTCTTCAAGCAAATCTGTTACATATTCTGCCATTCGTCACCCAGCTTGCACTGTAAGACATCACCATCAGAAACTGCTGAATGGAAATATCAACTTTTTTGCCACCTCCCTGCGGTATCGCACCCTCCATGATTGCCAAGTTACATCGCTGCTATCAGTGAATTTTCGGGATTTATATTTCAGTCTCTAATATATATTCCTTTCATCATCCATCCACCTATCACAAGAATCTGGATACTGTGATAACCATTCCAATCCTTTAGAAATTATTGTTTACACCTCATTGAGAACGTGCACTTTATTCTCAGTGTTGGTCATCATCTCAACTGCCTCGTGATAAGAATAATTGTTTCTACTTTAGGCACAAGGCCAGCAATTACCCAGTGCATTACTGGTACTTTATTTTATCGGATAAGAATAATGAAGACGTTTCTACTTTGATTTTCAGTTCTTGAATTACACATATACTATCCTTTCTAAATCCAGTACCAGCCAGATAGAACATAGTGATTCTAGCTGAAAATCTCTCAACACCTCCACTTCTACTGATAACATTATATATATTGCCAAACTCAACATTAAGATGTCGCATTTCTTAACAAAGAATTCATAATATACAACTTTTATAATGGTCATTTAATCGGGGACTTTAGTATTGATCGTTCAGATAAGTAACCGCTTGAGCCAGATGAAACGTTTCACCTCCAAAGTTTTATTGATTTTGTGGCAGAGTAAAAAGTAAAAATAAACTAAATATCTTGTCAGTAATCTATATATATAAAACTGAGGTTGTCTGTCTGTCTATCGATTTTTGGCACACATCTCCTCTTAGAATCTCTCACGGAATTGCACCCAAATTGCTATACTTGTACATTGAGCCCTAGCGAAGACATCGGAAAAAAAATATTTCAAATTGACCCGCCCTATCTGACGAAATTGAATATAATGTATCGATTTTTGAGCGTAAGTGATCAGTTATTTCCCTTTGTTCTGTTTACATTGAGCCTCTGCGTGCAAAAATTAAAAAAATTACGCTGGCTTTCTCAGCGTTTAAAATGACATTAACACAATACACGAACAGTTGTCGAGACAGCAAAATTTTGACCTGCAAAATTCATCAGTTCGAACACTAAGCTTCCGTTTTGCTTCATTTCCATTTAAAAGCCTTTTAAAACAATATTTTTACTTGAAAACAAGTCTATTTAAAGATTACGTAAAACAAGCAAATATTTCGTAAAAAAAAAGGAAAAATTATATAAGTTTATTTAAAATATATGTATCTGTAAATTTCGTTAGGCGTGCAGATAGACAGTCGTGCAGACAGACTTTAAGCCAAAAAAGAAACTTAACATTGTAACTTTAACACAGCTACTGAGCGACCCCGAGCAACGCCGGGCTTTACTGCTAGTTGTAAATATTACAGCTATTCATGGCAGATATTCAACAAAATAGAAATATTCATTGTACATTGAAGAAGGTAGCAAAGAACATAGATAGCAAAGAATATATATATATACATATATCGAGGTTGATAAAAGAAGTACCAGTCTAGTACTGGGGGTCGAGTCTTCTTCTATATCTCTTTCTCACTTACTCTCTTTCACTATCTATCTGGAAGAAATCTGCTGTATTCAGACCTGAAGAGGGATGGGTTCTGCCAGGTTTAAAATGCCGTTGAAACGCCGTATGTCAATATAGCGCTTCTACTACTCCTTTAGGAGTTACGGGACCATGTATGCATATGTATATATATGTATATATATATGAAATCCTTCCTGGCTTTAGAAATGGTAGAGGGACAACGGACATGATCTTTACGCTGAGACAGCTGCAAGGTGTTTATCGATCTGACAAAGGCTTTTGATACAGTCAATAGTATCAGTTGATTCAGTCCTTGATGAAAATCAAGCTGACTGCTACACAACAGATATCCTTAATTCTCTTGAGCCACATGGAACTCCTACACATAAACTTTTCCTGAAGGTTGGCGTCCCAATAATGCTTCTAAGATCCTCCTAAATTATGCAATCGGACAAGGTTTATTGTGAAGACATTACCACCTAATGTGATAGAAGCTACCATCATCACTGGGTGTGCCTCAGGGGAAGATATCAAACCAACAGACATGCCATTTGAGTTCAAACGAACACAATTCCCAGTGCGACTTTGCTTTGCAATATCTATCAATAAAGCTGGAGGTCAGACTGAAATCTACTGGCTTGCACTTAAGTTAGCCTCGTTTTTCTCATTGTCAACTTTACGTTGGCTGTTCCAGAATGGGTAGTTTACAAGACTTACTTGTATATGCTCAAAACCAGAAAACAAAGAATACCGTTTACAATTTATCTCCACCTCATAAAAGTGATAAATTTTGTATTTTTATTTTTTATTAATTTTTGTATTATGATCAGAATTGATTTCATCATGTACCTCAATTGAAGAATAACAAATTTCTATACAACATGTTTTGCTTTCTTCTAATATATAAAGAACACTTTCACACTCGGGTATCAGTGGGGGCCTCTGTTAGAGGGCCTGCGACTGGCCCTTTATCTATTTGGCTACCTCTCTATGTGCCTGTCTGTCGTACACGCCGCAAAGAGCTTTTTTGTGGTAACCTGTCTTAGCTTCTACAACACACACACACACACACACACACACACACACACACACACACACACACACACACACACACAAAGATCGGGTTATATCTATTTATGTATTAATATTTCTGTCTTTGTGTATTCCTATTTATCTATCAACGTTGTGGTAACTGGTTTTGCTAGAAATAACAGCGAAATAAAACACTAACTTCAACACACACACGCACACATTTGAAACTATCTATGTATTACTATTTCTGTCTCTATATATTCCTATCAATATATCTCTCAGCAAGTACAGAAAGCTTTATCCAAAGGAGAATCAAATGGATTTGTCTAATATGTATATAAATGTGTATGTGCATATATATACGTATGTTTTATTAGTATGCATTTACAAGCACACTCACGCTC
>OZ024747.1:86665094-86750094 GCA_964016885.1 Eledone cirrhosa
CACAATTATTTAGATATTCATTTGCATATTCAGACATAAGTTTGAATAATCCCTAATATATTTCCACTATCCAGTGAATTTCCAACCGATAAGGTATGATTTTCATGGGTATGTCTCTATTTATAAAAGAAACTTTGTATTTTATCTGATGAAAGCGTACCAATGTTGTCTTGGTTGCCCTTGAAATATATATAATAAAATAAATATGGTTTTATAAATATAGTTTGCATTTATTTAATATCATTGAATATTTACTCCAGTATACTGTTGAGTGCTCTAAATCAGTTATAAACATTTATATTTGTCGGACTTCCAACAAATTAAATACCACTTCTACCTATATATATATATATATATATATATATATATATATATATATATATATATATATATATATATATATATATATAATTACGAAGACCAAAATCCGAAGACGGCTCGATAAGGATTGTATATATATATATATATATATATATATATATATATATATATATAATAGACTCGTAGAGCAAGTACAGTTTAAGCAAAGAATTTCTGCTTTCACCTTATTACAGGATATTCCTGAAACTTTATATATATATATTGAAAATTGCAAACTTGACTGCCACCACTGAATATGATCCTGAAGATTGCGAAAGCATGAAAGTACTTGTTCAATTAACATTTAACATTTAATATTCTAACATACTATTTCATTATAATATAATTTTAAAGGATTGTAAATAAAACGAGTAAATCAGACAAAGTTGGAATTCCTTTTATTAATATCTTCTATACACAATCCTACACACTCGTGTATATTTATTTATATATCTATATCTATATCTATATATATATATATCTATATATATATATATATATATATATATATATATATATATATATATATATATATATATATATATATATATATATATATATATATATATATATATATATATATATATATATATATATATATCTCTATATATATATATAAAGAATTAGTATATCTAGTAACATATATATACACAGATGCATACATATATATATATATATATATATATATATATATATATAAATATATATATATATATATATATATATATATATTTATATATATATGTATATATGTATATATATATGTGTGTGTGTGTGTGTGTATATATATATACAGGGTGACCAGAAAAATGCATACACACCCTGATTACCTGTATAGGAAATATTTATTAGAATGTTGTTTCAAGTATGTATACATTTTTTAGGGACACCCTGTATATATAATAATGATATTAATGCGAGTAAATCTTATTCATTTACTAGGTGTTTTTAGCTCAATGCAATGATAGGATCATGGTAGGATCTGTTACATTGTTATAGATTCTTTACAAAGTAAAGACTTTAATGTTTGAGGCATTAAATAACTGACAATTGTTTCTACCCAGGTTATGCTATACATAGTGAATCATTTTATTTAACAATTCACCATTAGTGTGTATAGACTGTGGGTGTCATCAGAGTTTTATGGAAATACCGATTTTGTTATTATTTTATTTTAATTAAAATCTGCGTAAATTTGCAGCTTCGAGTTTGGTAAACTAAATGATCCCGTAAACGATTTTCTCTTATTTAGAATATGGACACGTAATATACGTACGTGTCTGTATTTACTATGATGTAAGCCTATACTATAGCGGATAAAATTTAAGAGATCTTATATAGATTAATGCAACGATGAAAATTATTACTTACAATGTTTCTTGTTTATATTCAGTCTATTTATCAGTTATATTTGTATTCAGAATAGCCTGCAAAAGAAACGGCAACACTCAATACAGAATCATGCAAATAATTCAGTTGCGTTTCGTAATTATGATAAAAAATATCACAAAAAAACAGTTTTTACTGCAGAAATCGATTAAAAATGTGTGCGATTCACCACAAATGGCAGTAGCTGGGTGGGAAAGTAAAAGGGTGAATTCTATATAGACATCTCTTTCTGTAATTTGTCCTGTAAAAATCATTTCCATGTACACACACACACGCACACACGTTGAATGCCTTGTTTATTTGCTTCTGCATAATATCTCTCTATATATCTGTATAGTTTCCATGGAGCCATGTATGGTATACATCATTTGATGTTATGGACTTTTGCCAGATATGTACATATAAATCCAACGAAGAAGAATTCCAAGTACATCAACATGATATATCATGTTATTTTCTCACAGGCTCTTTGCAAAACATATATTTATATATATATATATTGGTGAAGGCGCGTGGCTGAGTGGTTAGAGAATTGGATTTGCAATCGTAAAGTTGTAAGTTCGATCCCTGGACTGGGCGATGCGTTATGCCCTTGAGCAAGACACTTTATTTCACGTTGCTCCTTCTACCTGGAGTTGCGACCGATAGACCAATTGGAAAGACCAATGGAAAAATTGTTTCCTCAGTCTGATTTGACGAAAGTCGATCGACTGGCCGTTGCTCGCACCAACCGGAGGTATATGGTCTTTAAAGCGATGAAATACCTATGATGGTTGGAAGAACACTGATGAAGGACAAACTTTTTCATATGTAACCCATTTGCAACGCCGCAGCTCCATTATTATCATATTTACACATATATTTTTTCCTCTGCTGCTACCCGTCTGTTTCGTTTTTTGTATCTTTACCCTTTCTAGCAGTCTCTCTCTCTGTTAGCCTCTTCCTCACCCTTCACTCACTCATTCTCTGTCACTACCTCTCCTCCTCCTCTTTCTTCCCGTTTGACCTGTGTGTGATTCTTTTCTCTCGCACGCTGGCCAAGCTGGTATGAATTTTTTTTTTTTTTTTTCTCTCTCTCGTCTACGATTTCACAGAACTTATGTTTACCGAATTCGCAGACCAGACCCCTTCTTCCCCCCGTTAGACCTGTGCGAAATTCCTTCCTTGCTCACATTTCAATCAGGTTTGATGGTCTTTATTCTCTCGTTCACGATTTCACCGAATTTAAATTCATAGAAATCTGGGACTTGTCTCTTTCTTCATCACTTTCTGTTGCTTAAACCATTTTGTTTGTTTACCCTCGCGTCCCCTTTATTTACGTGTCCCAACGACTTTTTTTAGCCGTTGCTCGCACCAACCGGAGGTATATGGTCTTTAAAGCGATAAAAGACCTATGATGGTTGGAAGATCACTGATGAAGGACAAACTTTTTCATATGTAACCCATTTGCAACGCCGCAGCTCCATTATTATCATATTTACATATATATATATATATATATATATATATATATATATGAAATGAATCAGGACCCCGACGGCTGAGCTCCGGCCGTTTCGACAGCTAGATCCGAACTAGACCAGTAGTGTTAGTACGGTAGTGATCTAGCTGGGGTCCTGATTCTTTTCCTATTACCCACTCTACTATCCTAAGTATCGAGTACTATGGTGCGTTATGGTCCACCTGGTTCCTTACCACACTTTCTTCGGTATATATATATATAAATCCAGTAAAAAGTTTGTTTATCCGTGTGAGCTGGGGTGCCACTTTTGTAAAATCAGGAGTAAGCCGGGGAAAGCTCTCTACATTCGTAGTGTGCAGTTTTCGATGGAGATTCAGTATAAGAAAGATGCTGTTTACCCAAAGTGTTTATTCATCTAGTCATTGTAATTATTTCTATAATTATTTCTCTAATGAATGAACGCTTTATGTAAACATACCATCTTTCTTAATATTATTCTTGTGTCTATATATATATATATATATACAATATATGGAAACTATATTTATAAAATGATAATCATTTTATTATATATATTTCAAGGGCAACCAAGGCATTCTTGGTGCGCTTTCATCAGATAAAATACAAAATTTGTTTTATAAATAGTGACATAGCCGTGGAAAACAACCTCGACGGTTGAAAATTCGGTGGATATCCCAACAAATTAAATATAACTTCTCCATATATATATCTCTGAAGAAGTGACAACTGATTATAAATTTGCTATACACTTGCTAACATTATATGATTACGCAAGCAGCGATACATAGGTATTCCGTCTGTTACAGAAACATATGTCAATACCTAATAAATTCCTTTATAAAAGCACTTTCATTTTATATTCATATTTATATATATATATATATATATATATATATATATATATATATATATATATGAAACAATTGTTCTCGATATGGTGAACTAACTGTTGTATTACCACTTCTACCTAACTCGTCCCATTGACTGAGCGTTCTACCACTACGGATATCACCTTCCAGTGTTCTACCTCTCTCTCTCTATATATATATACAAAAAAAAAAGAAAATGAGGGGGATTTTTAAATGAAAACAAAACTAGATATCGTACACGAGTGAAAGTATAAGGAAAAGAAATCGAAAATCCAACTGGAGTCTTTTTAAGAATATTTATTTAAGAAACAAATATATATTCTTAAAAAGACTCCAGTTGCACTTTCGATTTCTTTTCCTTATATCATTAGATAAAATATATACAGTATATATATATATATATATATATATATATATATATATAATTGGAAATCAGTAAAATCGAATCTCTGGCGGTTTGCAAGTAAATTCGGCCTACTTATATTAATCTGTTATTTTAATAAATATATATATATATATATATATTTATATGTATATATATATATATATATATATATATATATATATATATATATATATATATATATATATATATATATATATATATACAAAAATGAGGTAAATATCTCACTGAGTACTAAGTACCCATAGAGATATATAGGGTGTCTATAATATAATTGTTGTTCTATGGTACTAATTAGAGATACCAGAACTATAAAAATTGATGAGCAGAACAAACAAACATTAAACAATCCTTTAAATAAATTAAAAAATAATTTAACTATCTACCTGTTCATAATATATATATATATATACATATATATATATATATATATATATATATATATATATATATAAATATATATATATATATATATATATATATTTATATATATATATATATATTTATATATATATATATTTTTATATATATATATATACTGTATATATTTTATCTAATGATTCTATGAACTTACTTTCTTATATATATAAATATATATATATATATATATATATATATATATATATATATATATATATATATATATATATATATATATATAATTTTTAATATAGATGAGATTCTACAGGACTAGAACTGTTTCATTCTTTAGAAATCATCAGGAATTATTATATATATATATATATATAATTTTTAATATAGATGAGATTCTACAGGACTAGAACTGTTTCTTTCTTTAGAAATCATCAGGAATTATTATATATATATATATATATATACATATATATATATATATATATATATAAAAGAAACTATAAAAACTAGATTGCCAGTTTCTAACACGATCAGACCACACCCCATATGCAATTTCTTAATGTGCAGCGATGATTTATGTATTTTACTACTTTCCACTGCACTTTCAACAACGAGTAAGCTGCAAACTATGGTGCATCGACGAAACTTTGCATATAATATAAATGAGGTTATACTGCCACGATACTTTAATATTTCGTTACGCAATAGGTGGAAAGTAATTTGAGAAAATGTAAAATAAAGCCGGGAAATCAAAGAAAATGGACGTGCCAGAAAACGTAGAGATAAATGATGTGATTCCTACTATAAAAACGAAACGTATGAGATAACAATGACTTTATTATTTTCAACGAGTTTTTTTTTACTGAATATTTCTAGAAAAATAATTTCTTTTGACAACTGAAGAATGCTGAGGGTTAAATGAATTAGTTTTTGTTTTATTTTTCACTTAAAATGTTTATGAAAATATAATTATATATCATATTATTATGTTTACAGAAAAGTCTGTGAGATGAAGAGGTTTGATCCCACTGCACAGCTTTTGGAAAAGTTTTTACTACCTTGTGCTATACTGTACGAGTGAATATTTTGTAGACTGAAACAGGGAAAAGCCCCGGCATTATATACGATCAAATTTTAGTTTAGAACAAGCAAAAAATTAAACACAGGCAAAAAAGTTATAAGCAAGGAAAATTGGTGTACAATGCAGGAGTCAATACAGTCAATAAGGCATGCATGAGGAAAGGGTTATAATGCAGTTGAAATAAACATATTTTGTGTGGGGTGATAAAGCATGTTATAATTGTTATAAATGTTTAAGATAGTGTGCAATTTGTTAGAGAGGCATGTGGTGATAATGTAGGTATTTGTTATGTAAGGTGTAATGCAAAGCACTTGATAGAGTTGAGTATGTGTGTTCTTTCAAGCACAACTTCTTTTTAACCCCTGACTCTCCACATGATGCCTTTGACACTAATAACAATTATGTACCCTAAATGTTCTAAATGACTAGGATTTTAGTTACATGTTTCGACATTCCTTATGCTCCGATGATTCCAGACTTTTCTCTGGAAGAAACAATTGTCAGCAAATAAATGTTCTAAACTAAAATTTGATCGTTTTAACACTGTGTATCTCAACTCTGTAAACCACTTGAAAATTTGCATTGAGCCTTTTGTCATACCGGTAACCGGCTAGTACATAGTACTACCCTACATATTTATAGTTATATCAAACATATATAAATATAAATATTCTTATTACTATATATATATACAATATATTAACAAATGGAAACTATATTTATAAAACCATATTTATTTCATTATACATATTTCAAGGGCCACCAAGGCAAACTATGGTGCGCTTTCATCAGATAAAATATAATATAGGTTAGTTTTATAAATAAATATTGACATACCCTGACAAAATGCAACCATTCTGGTTGGAATCTCCTGCAGATTCCAACCAGAATGGTTGCATTTTGTCAGGGTATGTTAATATTTATTTATAAAACTAACCTATATTATATTTTATCTGATGAAAGCGCACCATAGTTTGCCTTGGTGGCCCTTGAAATATGTATAATGAAATAAATATGGTTTTATAAATATAGTTTCCATTTGTTAATATATTGTATATTTACTCCAATAATTTGTTGAGTGCTTTATATCAGTTATAAAAATATTTTGCTTGTTGTATCCCAACAAATTAAATATAACCTCTCTCTCTCTCTACACACACACACACACACACACACATATATATATATATATATATATATATATATATATATATATATATATATATATATATATATATATATAACAAAATATGAGGTTACATAAATCGTTTTTTGTTATTTTTATAAAAATCTCCAACGTAACTAAAAACTGCGATTGTTGAGAGCTTTCTCCTGTTCGCTCCTGTTTTAACAAAACAATCTTTTCGGAACACACACACACGCACGCACACACACACACACACACACACACACACACACACACACACACACACACGCACACACACACACGCACGCACACACATATATATATATATACGTATGTATATGTATATATATAGTAATAATTGTTTCTACATTTGGCACAAAGCCACCAATTATCCCAGTACATTACTGGTACTTTATTTCATCGACCCCGTAAGGATGAAAGGCAAAGTTAACCTCGGCGGGATTTGAACTCAGACCATAAAGTAACTATATACTGCAAAGCATGGCATCTGACTCTCTACCGATACTACCAATCCACCGGCCTTATATAGTAATAATAAGTAAGGACGAGGTGTCAAAATATTAAGTGTATTCAGCTTTGACGCACATTGCGTGATTAATCAGCTCAAGGTTCGATTTTTATCGATCGGGTCCGACTCTGGCATCAAAGACTCATGAGACTTCTGTTTGCTTAATGACGGAATACTTCGGATCCAACTTTAGAAAATATATATATTCGTTCTAATTCATTTGGGGTGGTCAGTTGTTCTTTGTTTTCATACGTTGTTTTGGGAAGAAAAAAATGTGAAGAGATGGAATTTTGGAATGACGATTTTCTCGATAACGTCTTCATATAGATTTTCCATAAAAGAAATGCTTGTACAATTTGGAATATATATTTGCAACGCAACCATCTATAGAATTAGTTGTGTCAAGTTAATCAGCATTTACAGATATTGAATATCTAATCGATGTCTTCAGTTTGCATAGTTTTATTCCGCATCAACATTTCATGTCTATCATATTGGTTTGTGACGTCGACACAACAAATTGAATATGAGTGAAAGGTTATAGTTGTTTACGTGCAGCCCTTTAATGCTTCATATTTTATCGATCCTTTAAGAAAATCTGCTATATAAACTTTTGTGGGATTTAAACTAAAATGCCGTAAGAATAATGTTAATAATGCAATTGTGTGAATAATAGATTATGTATTTGATTTCATTTCATAGAAGATCCCTACACGTAGAGACCATAAGAGAAGGATATTGTAAAGAGACTGTATTTATCAGTCAATATTATATAATCCTCTGCTACAATACATATTGTGTCTGTATAGTTCACATAAATGAACGGTGAGATTTTCATCCAATAGTGTGGGATTACTAATTGCAACCTTTGTATCTAATTAAGATATCACACACACACACACACACACACACACACACACACACACACACACACACACACACACACACACACACATACACACACACACACACACACACACACACACACACACACACACATACACACACACACACACACATATATATATGTATTTGTATATATGTATATATGTATACTTATATATATATATACATGCACACACACACACACACACACACACACACACACACAGATATATATATATATAAATATATATATGTATATGTATGTATATATATATATATATATATACACACATATACGTATATACATATATACATACATACACACACACATACACACACATACACACACACACACATACACACATACACACACACATACACATATATATATAATAGTAGAGATCGAAGAGGAAGAGATAGATAGAGAGGGTGAGAAGAGGGTCCAAGGATTGGCAGTATCGGTAGAGGGTCGGACGCCATGCTTTCCAGCAGAGTTACGTCCCTTTACGATCTGAGTTCAAATCCCGCCGAGGCTGACTTTGCCTTTCATCCTTACGGGGTCGATAAAATAAAGTACCAGTAATGCACTGGGTAATTGCTGGCCTTGTGCCTAAAGTAGAAACAATTATTAGATCTAAGATATGTGTATAGTCTATAGTTGCAAGAGGCACCATGTATCGCTTTCAATTCTCAGCTCACTTGGAGGCTCTGAATCTTTCTGTGTCAACAATATAAACATACATGCATACATACATATGTATATATGTAAGTATACACACGTACATATGATGATTACTTCGTATTATTAGAAGTTAGTCGACTCAAGATCATCTCAATGTTTCTAGCAAGTTTACAACCTCCCATAAGCACGGAGGTGACTTTCCAATCCATCAACTGATTTACAAGTGTATTGGAACAAGTAACAGATGGCTGTCTGGCTGTTTGCCTGTCACCCTGCTTGTCTGTCTGTCTGTCTGTCTGTATGTATCTGTGTATGTGTGTGTGTATGTATGTGTATGTGTGTGTATATATGTATATATGGGTGTGTACATATATACCGAATAACGTTTGAGGCAAAAAATAGTATTGTAGAAATCTTTGATATTGATGGAAACATTGTACTTAATAAAAACAGGATCACTTTTTAATTTTGATCAAAATATGCATTTTAATACGGAGATATTAGTGGCAAATAGACAGTAATGTGTAGTAAACCGCACACTTACTTTTAACGACTTTCACCGAGGATGAAGTCCAACTGAAACGATTCATATCTTAAGAAAGTAATAATAGCAACCTTTAGAAACATCCTGTGAATCAATCCAGTGGCCAAATTAACGCGACGAAGCATTCGATTTCAGAGAAGATACGCTTACCTCGGATCATGTGTCTCGATGTTTTTACGATAGTTTTCTAGTGTTCTTTTTTGTTAAAACTGAGTCCTATTTTAAAGCTAAACAATGCATTTAAGAAAAACATAGTCTTATTATGTCGAACATTCTCCGCCTCCGGCTTCAAATAGATTGTTCGAAATACCGGTTTAACTGCGTTATAACCACTTCTCTTTGATAAGTATCTTTTGATCGAAAAAATGTTGGCTGCTATCTTGATAAGGATTTTGTCGACATATCAATGAAATATGTTGTTTCAATGAAGAAGTGGAGAATGCATTTTGTTTTATTGATTTTTCTTTTGCTGCGTCTATATGAAAAATAGAAACCTTTCTGTTCAAGTATAAATGCATCAAACAAGTATGAATACTTGTTTGTGTATGCATGCGTGTGTAAGTGTGTGAATCCTTCTATGCATGTGCATACAATGTTTCGCTGTCTCCATTCCTTTCAATATTTATGGAATTTATGGGGTTTTTTTCATGCTTTCTCCAATTTAACCGTTGTCCCTTTTATTAACCCTTGATCTTCTCGGTTCTTGCTAATCCAAAATTATCCTATCATTTGGTATTTAACTTTTATCCAATGAAGAGGTCTCTCCTAAACGTTAGGCCCCTCTTGTCCATATTATAAGGCTTATTCCACGATTTAGGCGCCTATAAGTTTGTGTACTTAGGCTCACTAAATATGCACTGTTATTAGAGTAAAATCTATTATCAATGGCAACGTTTGTCAACTTTTAAACACATAGAAAATCAGAGTGATACACAAACTCGACCATGAAACCGCCTACATCTCAACAAAAAGAAAAGAAGCTGGTAGTTGTTGACAAATTCGTCTACCTAAGATGCGAATATTGATGAATAATTAGAGTATAGGATCTCCAGGGCTTGATCTGTGTTTGGAAAGAAAGCATGGAACAGGAAAGGCATCAGTATCCAAACAAAGTGAAACTTCTATAAATCTATCAGTGGTCCTCCTCCTCTTCTCTACAGTTATCATACCAGGAGGTTCAATTCATTTCATGAGATGCTTGAAAAGAATTATGAAAGTCAAGCAAGAAGACAGAATTTTAAACACAGAAGTGTTTGGGAAAGCAGAATCAGAAAGTATTCACGCCATCTTCAAACGCTCTCAACTGAGATGGACAGGCCATGTGCCGCATCAAGACTAAGGAAGCGCTATAAGGACTTTATGAAAGAACTTTAAAAAGACTGCGAACTTCAGCATGATGTCTCTGAACTTGCAGTTCGGGGTAGATCCCTATGACAATCTCTTATTCGCTCCGGATTCAACAGCTATGAGCAACAGATAAGAAAATCGAAAATCGAAAAGCTGCAACTTCAAACCCTCAATTTAAACATACGGCAGATTAATATTTGTAAAACTTAGAAACTTAAGCATAAAAAATTATTTTATTGATTGCTCAATATGTTAGGGGTTTCGTCACACTTCATGGATTACAGTCACTGGTGTAACCGTGAAATATTCTTTTTTCCCTTACGTTGTCGTAAATGACCTAACTCATTTGCGAAACTGTTTCTGTTGAAAGCTTTGTTGTTGCGGATCCATTTGCTGCCTTTTTAATCACATTTGGACAAGTGGAATCTGTATTATTTTCATTATTTTCAAAGCTATTATCGTCTAGTTGAGAACTAAGCTTTACATACTCGTGTAAATATTAACATTTTCTGCCATATACTTATACTACTTCAGACGTAATTTATCACTGAACCTGTATTTATGTGCTGTGAAATAGCTGCTCGAAATACTGAAGCTGATGTGACTGACTAAATCAAGGCGCTGCCTCCGCATAGCCGCAGTTTAAGGATTGAAACCAACGAAATAATAATTGTTTCTACTTTTGGCACAAGGCCAGCAATTATCCCAGTGTATTACTGGTACTTTATTTTATCGACCCCGTAAGGATGAAAGGCAAAGTTAACCTCAGCTGGATTTGAACTCAGTCCGTAAAGCGACGTAACTATGCTGCAAAGCATGGCGCCCGACCCTCTACCGATACTGCCAATCCACATAATACCAATAAATGAGAGAGTATTGAGGAAAGCAGAAAGATTAGAATAAAATCAGGATGAATAATATAGAAAAATGCAGAAATATAAAGGCTACCCCGAAATAAGAAGAAATCTACATTCAATCGTGAAATATATGATAGTCAGAACCACTAAACGAATCAGTAAATATTTAAATATTAATATTTTCATAATTATAAACACCATGTATGCCTGAGTAAAATGTGCTTTTGGAAATGGGAATAGTATATAAAAATGGTAAGAAGTGTGAGAATAAATAACAGCGTAGTGAATGCAAATAAATACACGGTGAATCGTGTTGGTTATAGAAGAATGCTACAGGAATCCTATGTTAAAGATTAGTAATATATGATAGTTGGAAATGTGTAATGTCGAAGATTCAAAATCTCTCTCTCTCTCTCTCTCTCTCTCTCTCTCTCTCTCTCTCTCTCTCTCTCTCTTTCTCTCTCTCTCTCTCTTTCTCTCTCTCTCTCTCTCTCTCTCTCTCTCTCTCTCTCTCTCTCTCTCTTTCTCTCTCTCCCTTTCTTTATCTAGTTATGGAGTCGGCTGCGCTCCGACAACTTTAAATGCCCCAGACATGCCATATATCTCAATGGTGTCGCCGATTACTTCATCACGATTTCGGTGGCTAAAGAATGGAATGATTTAATATGTGTGATGGGGTCAAATATATCTTATCTTAAGTAGCTTTTAAATGATTCAGAAACGATGTGGAAACTGATGGGTTGGCAGTATAGGTAGAAGGTCGGACGCCATTCTTTGCAGCAAAGAGTTACGGCCCTTTATGGTCTGAGTTCAAATCCCGCCGAGGTTAACTTTGCCTTTCATCCTTACGAGGTCGATAAAATAAAGTACCAGTAATGCACTGGGATAATTGCTGGCCTTGTGCCAAAAGTAGAAATAAATTTGTGGTTCGCAGAATTTATTCGTTCTACGATATACTTAGTCTTCCCTTCAAAACTATTTTTGGAGAGAGCATCAGTTTTGAAAATCTGTAAAGATTACTCGAAAAGGTCAAAGGAAATGTTCTTAACAAAGCTTTTGATAACACGTTGTGTTCAATGGTAGGCAAGAAATGCAATTTAATGTTTCTGTGAGCTTTTGATACGCATAGTACGAAGAGTTAATTAGATTTAGCTGTGGTATAGAGAGTTAAAATCCATAAAGAAGGTGAGTAGATTTTTCTTTAGCTAATCTCTATGCTGTAGGCCGGGGTTAACAAGTAACAAGAGGTTATCGTCTTGATATAATCATCAATATTCTTCAAGTTGTTATATTTTAATTATGTTATGTAACAAGTATAAGCAGATATGATCACTAATTTCGGCCGAGTCCACGGAACTCGTATTTCCATCAAGTAGAACTGTTTTTTAAGTAAATTGAATTGTCGTAGGTCACAGGAGATTTACGTGCATGTAAAACAATTCCAGCTTCCAGACCGGTATATGATTTTGTTATAAATCTAGCGAAGATATGTTGTTAAACATCCAAAGCCAATATATCAGCCAATATATCAGCTCAGTTATATACGCCGGATTGAATGACCTACACATGAACACACCAACAACATTTCCCAGTTATGTACTATAAAGCTAATTTTGATAATAAAACATACCTTAGACTAATTAATCCCACGATCACTTACATAGGAAAACACCAATAAACTTACAAGATAAGGTCGTTTCCTACTCTCATGAGGCATCATGTCTGTTAATATGGAAACATACATATGCATTCATAAAGTAGTTTAAATCACTTTCTAACATAAAAGATAGAAAATACTTGCAATGTTACATTGAATACCATTACCTCCACTTGCCTAAAACTTATAAATCTTCTCCAAACATTCTAACCACCACAGAATTTTTATCAGCGGCGTAATTAGTAACATTTGCAGATGCAAAACTATTGACTAATACACAGACCTTTACACCTTATTCACAATATTACAGCGAATGCCATTCAGGAGGTGGGTTTGAACAGATGGTTAAATACATCGAAGAAACAATCAGATCAACCAACTATAAAGAAAGAAGAGAAATCGGAAAAGAAATATATTAGGTGGCTCTTAAAGTAATGATTTTTGTTTTCCGACGTTTTGTCTAACTACTTAGAAACGTAAAGGTTTGTATCACGCTTTCCTTATCTTCAGAGTGATGTTAAGCTTCGCATCTTTTTAATCGATGTTAAATCACATTTGCTTTTGTGAGTATTTTCATATATTCCGGCTTAATGTTGTTTAAGAATTATTTTCAATACGATGTGTGTCAATATTCATTTTCCTACACATTTTCAGCATATTCTATTGCCATTATTTTTCATTTATAAAATAAAGTACCAGTAATACACTGCGTAATTGCTGGCCTTGTGCCAAAAGTAGAAACAATTATTTTTCATTTATATTTATTTATATATAGGGAGGTGGATTGGCAGTATCGGTAGAGGGTCGGACGCCATGCTTTGCAGCGTAGTGTTACGTCCCTTTGCGGTCTGAGTTCAAATCTTGCCCAGGTTAACTTTGCCTTTCATCCTTATGGGGTCGATAAAATAAAGTACCAGTAAGGTACTGGGTAATTGCTGGCCTTGTGCCAAAAAGTATAAACAATTATTTTTCATTTATATTCTCAAGAATGGAATTAAGTATATATTTTTTCTGATTTTATTTTTTTACATGTGTCATGAGATCACTTTAAGATGAGACATTCACAATATCTCTACGCGTTCTATAACACCAGGATGTACTTTAAATAATTGGTTTGAACCTAAATATAAACATTAAAAAAAAGTAATTATCAATTCACTGAGACGATCAAAGAATGTCTGACGAAAGAGCAACAACAATGAGGTTATCAAACTAATCGACTGGGAAATTATAATAATGAATTAAAGTGTACACACACACACACACCCATATATATATATATATATATATATATATATATATATATATATATATATATATATATATATATATATATATATATATATATATATATATATATATATATATATATATATATATATATATATATATTAGAAAGTGAGGTTTTTTTTTACAAAATGAAAAATAACCGAGGTGTCCTACACGAGTGGAAGTATAAAGAAAAAGAGATGAAATCGAAAATGCAACTGAAGTCTTATTTTTTTTTTAAATATATATATTTATTTGGTTCCTTTACCGGTTTCGCAGTTCTTCTGCTTTTCAAAAGGTGAGTTGAGATGGAGGGTCTGTGGTTTTTCTCACATGTGAGAAAAACCACAGACCCTCCATCTCAACTCACCTTTTGAAAAGCAGAAGAACTGCGAAACCGGTAAAGGAACCAAATAAATATATATATTTTAAAAAAAAATAAGACTTCAGTTGCATTTTCGATTTCATCTCTTTTTCTTTATATATATATATATATATATATATATATATATATATATATATATATATATATAATATATATATATAATTGGTTATGCACGAGTGCATTAATGTTTTCCAGGACACAGTGTTATGTACCGTGTAGTGGAATGTCAGCTTACAACAGAGTGGTGCTCAACGAAATGCAAAAAAAAAGTGTATATTCCAGTTTAGCTATATTCCGGGGCTTGTATAAAGAATTAAAAAGAACAGAAAGATGCAGTAAAAGAGATTTATTCGGTTCTTACGTACGTTTCAATAGACATCAATTTGCCTAGATCTCGCTACATCTATAATATTATATATTTAGTAGAGCATTCGATATCCAATGCACAATTGATCCCATATCATCAGATATATTATATATATATATGTGTGTGTGTGTTTGTGTGTGTGCGTGTATATATATATATGTGCGTGCGTATGTATGTGTGTGTGTGTGTGCGTGCGTGTGTGTGCGTGTGTGTGCGTGTGTGCGCGTGTGTGTGTGGTGTGTGTGTGTGTGTTATGTGCATTTACGTGAGCTTTTAGAACATCGATGCATGTTTATACTTCGGATGTATATATCATCACTGTTTCTCACACATCATCTCACAAGGAATATTTACTGGAATATCTGATTAACGTTTGCATGTGACAAAAATAATCGAATTATATTGTTTCAGAATTTGGATTGCAAATGAGAACATATTAGGTATATATTTTAGTTTATATTGAGGTCTAATTAAACCCAGATCTCGCAGAAGTATGTCTAAAAACATTCAAATTACGACAATCTCCCATATATATTTGGAATAATGGAACGCTGACAACATTTTCCTATGTGATTTTCCTTTTAAAAGATACAAAGATATATGGTTTAAAAGTATAAATAATTGCTGCAATTTCTTGCTTATTGATTGATCACATCGGGGATCCTTTGATGTTGTTTTTTTAATAGTATTAGAGCGGTGTGCAGTTTCTGAGAATCGAAACACGTTCAGATTTGGTACTACATTCAGTCTCTGGTCGTTTCTCATTATCTTTCCTTATATTCAAGGCCAATGATGCAGATATAACTGCTACAATGCAGATATAACTGCTACAATACAGATATAACTGCTACAAAGCAGATATAACTGCTACAATGCAGATATAACTGCTACAATGCAGATATAACTGCTAAAATGATACAGATATAACTGAAGCTATCAAAGTACAGAATTCTTTCGTCTATTATTGTGGTGAATAAACAGAGCACCGAAGACAGTTAACGAATATTACTTAGTCCGCCCGAAAAACACTGGTTTATGTACTCTTAATATCTTCACACCAGCTATGTCAATATAATACATGCTGGAGAATACCGTATTATGTCGACGTAAAAATATATAAAATGTATCGACTAAATCAACAATTTTGAGCACATGAAAAAAAAAAAATTGATTCAAAGCACACAAATGAAAAACCCTTGAACAGAATAACATTCTAAACACGGTGTGACAGTTAACAAATTAGTACACCTCTCTTCAATTATCTCACGTGATGTCCATACTGAAACCTGTAGTAGTATAATTAAATAGAAAATGTATATGTAGGTATGTATGTATGTATGTATGTATGTATGTATGTATGTATGTATGTATGTATGTATGTATGATGTTGACTTGATCTTCTTTTTGGTAAATATCATCTTGGTTAAGAGAGTGGGACTGGCTTTGTGCAGTGCCTTTGCTCACTATAAAAGCTTCACGGCACAGGCATTGCTTTATAACTGGAAATCTCTCTGCACTTGTCGTCACATGGTACCATGAGCCCAGCACTATGTGTCAATAATTGTGTCAATAAAAGTGTAGTGTTTGTATCAGAGTTTTCAAGTCGCTGGCTGGACTAAAAAGTCACACTCGTTCAGCGCATCGGTAGGGGTTCTCCTACATGGATATAAAGTAGTGGCCGTACTCGAAAACGAGTTGGCAGCCACCATGAATGTATGTTTGCGCATGTGTGTGTATGTGTGTGTATGTGTGTGTGTGTGTGTGTGTGTGTGTGTGTGTGTGTGTGTGTGTGTGTGTGTGTGTGTGTGTGTGTGTGTGTTTGTTTGTGTGTTTTTATATGTGTGTGTGTGTCTGTGTGTGTGTGTGTTGGCAATCCTTTTAATTTTGACACTCAACAACCTTTCAATTCTCCGAAGTAATTGTGGAGCTGTTATAGTCTTGGCGAGTTCTCTTGCTTTTACTGATCGAATTGATTTGTTTTTTTAAATCGTACTTGTACTTGTTTTATGGAGATCTTGAAGTAATTACTTCGTTTAAATGGTAGTTCTTGGTTCACTTGAGGCAACATACCGGAAAAATAATTGAAATTTCGATTCTGTGTAATTATTTTCAAGAAGAGCATATAAAACATATCTAAATAAAAGAAAGTTTCAAATGGATTTTAACATGAATCTTACAACAAAGGTTCGTGTATGCTCAACTCAGTAGATGTGTGACACTAAGAAGAAATGAGAGAGCGAGTGCGGGATAAAGAGAGGGATTGGGGGAGAGAGAAGGAGTAAGGAAGAAGAAGAGAGCAGCGGTGGGTGTGGTTCCGAAATGTTTATTTATTCTGATGGCTTTGTGCAAAGCGGATGGTAAGAGTATGTTTGTGAAAGAGAGGGAGAGCAGGTAATATGTGATAGAGTTTCTCCATCCATGCCACATATTTTACATATATCACTTCCTGCTGTGTGATCTACTCTATGTTTGATGTAGTTAGTTCTTAGTACTTGTTCTTGAGCAGCACAGATTAAGGCTTCTGTTTCCGGCTTTAGATCAATTTTAGCCACCCATAACCACCTTTTTCTCTGTCTGTCCTATCTTCAATAACTCTATAGAATTGTTCACACATTCCTTTTTTCTGTCCATCTACTATCAGTTTCATCCATCTTCAAATGGTTGTACTGTGTTTTTTCTTTACATCCTTCTATTTTGAACAAACCTGACCTTCTTATGTGGGAGTGAATAAAATGAGATAGAAGTTAGATGCAGGTAAATAAGGAAACAAATAAATAAATAATGGAATTGTAGTAAAAGGGGTGGGGGTAAGTGAAATGTATACAGCATGATATAAAATATATTATATGTAAAACGTGGTATCAAGAATAAGACGTGAAATTACAATATGAAGTAAAAATATAATATAATATAGTGTGGTGAAGTTATACTGTGATAATTGTGTTAGACATAAGTTTCAGACTAGAGGTACTAACATAATTGTTTCTACTTTTGGCATAAGGCCAGCAATTACCCAGTGTATTACTGGTACTAGAGGTACTAACATAATGAAAGAAGAACCTATTGATTGCAATCATTTTCATACAGAAAAGGGGAGAACATTTTGATAGGGGAGATAAATTAGGAAAAAATAAGGTGTTGAAATATTGTGAGATAATAATAATAGTACTGTTACTATCACTACTGGTATTATTATTACCTTACATGGCGTTGGATTGGCAGTATCGGTAAAGGGTCGGACGCCATGCTTTGACGCAAAGAGTTACGGCCCTTTCCATTCTGAGTTCAAATCCCACCGAGGTAAACTTTGCCTTTCATCCTTACGGGGTCGATAAAATAAAGTACCAGTAATACACTGGATAATTGATGGCCTTGTACCAAAAGTAGAAACAATTATTATTACATTACAAAGGGCGATGAATTGACAGTATCGGTAGAGGGTTGGACGCCATGCTTTCTAGCATAGTTACGTCCCTTTACGGTCTGAGTTCAAATCCCGTCGAAGTTAACTTTGCCTTTCATCTTTACGAGGTCGATAAAATGAAGTACCAGTAATGTACTGGGTAATTGTTGGCCTTGTGCCAAAAGTAGAAACAATTATTATCTCACAATATTTCAGCATTTTATTTTTTCCGAATTTATCTCCCTATCAAAATGTTCTCCTCTTTTCTGTATGAAAATGATCACAATCAATATGTTCTGTTTTCATTGTGTTAGTACCTCTAGTCTGAAACTTGTGACTAACAAAATTATCACAGGATAACTTCGCCACACTATATTATATTACATTTTTATTTCATATCTTTATTACACTTAGACTTCCACTATATGGCTCAGAATCATGGGTAACGTATAGCCACCACCTTTGTCTCATCACGCGCGTCCACCAGTCTTGCCTCCGAACTATCCTCAACATCTACTGGTGAGACTTTGTCATCAATGTTGAAGTCCTTGAACGGGTGGAGGTCACCAGCAACAAGGCCATGCTACTGAAGTCCCAACAACGCTGGACAGAGCACCTCTCCAGGATGAAGGATCATTGCCCGCCCTGTATCGCGCTGTATGGTGAACTCTCCACAGGCCATCGCGAGAGGGGGCATCATCAAGGAAGCTATAAAAAAACATTTGAAAAAATCCCTTGGTGCTTGTCACATGGAACATCACCGGTGGTACACCCTAGCTGAGAACTGTGACGCCTGCCGTCTCAACATCAAACATGCTGTCTCCTCCTTCTAAAATACCCGCCGAGCCACCGCCAAGGATAGAAAGCACAGGGGGAAGAACCACAACACCAAGTTATTAAGCCCTGACCAGACCTTCAAGTACAGCCGCTGTGGCCGTGTCTGCCTGTCTCGCATAAGCCTGAACAGTCACTAACGTGCCCACAATCAACGTAGACCTGCTCCTTGATAATTTTTGTTCGTGAAGCCAAGCCATGATAATATTAAAACTACTGTTTTTGATTTCTAGTCATTATGGTCTCTATATTCAAACGCATATACATATAACTATTTCCTCTTTCGTCAAGATTTTGGGATGCATGTAAATATCATTCTATTAACTTCCAAGCTTGTGTAATTTCCAGTCAATTTCCTTTTTTCCTATTCAGTCAATATTACAGCACCGGAGTGAAGTATCATTTTCTGAAATCAAATACTTCCAGATACCATAACCTTATAACCCGGTGGCAGCTATAAAGGTCAACCTTACAAATACGGCATGCGTAATTTGTGATAGCTTTAGGCGCAACGCTTTCTTAGAACAAAATGTGAAGAAGACTTGCAGCAAACATACCACCATTGACCAAATAGATTTATTGGGCTACTTCCTAGTATCTATGGACGAATGTCAAGGTTAGTCTCTTCAAGTAGTTAAACTATACATCGAAACAAACGTGTATCTTATTGCCAAGTATTTGTATAATATTTAACACAAGGTAGATGAAATGGAATGGATACTTCACCTTCTGATATCACACCACCTGAAACTGATTCTATGTAACAAAGACGTTGGATTTAAAGTCTCTAAGAATTGAGTGGTGTGTTTGGCAAGCACACACAGGTGCAGCCCCTTGGCACTACAGGTAGGGAAAAACTAACCAGCTCCCGAACGTACTGGTTAGGTTAACTATAAAGCAATATCAAATATCCAACAAAATATGTTGGATAACAAAGGAATAACAACAAACGTACAAGAGTGATCTGTAATAGAGGTCTACAAACATACGAATACAATAATAATACAATCATTAAAAAGTAATCATTGTAGCTATCAATGACATCATTACCAATGACATCAGCATCGTCAATCCTAATCAAATCTATCGTCGTCATTATCCTCGCTTCCTTATATCATTATTATCATCCTCATCAAGGGCGGTGAATTGGCAGTATCGGTAGAGGGTCTGACGCCATGCTTTGACGCATAGAGTTACGGCCCTTGCCATTCTGAGTTCAAATCCCGCCGAGGTTAACTTTGCCTTTCCTCCTTACGGGGTCGATAAAATAAAGTACCAGTAATGTACTGGGTAATTGCTGGCCTTGTGCCAAAAAGTAGAAACAATTATTTCATCCTCATCGTCTTCATCGCACGTCATCTTGTTCATTCATACTGAATCATCAGACCAGTTTAAATTCACATTTATCAATTACACCAATAAAGTTAATTGGATTTTCAAACTGTCAATGGAAACATCACGCCTCTAATGAGCTGAGTAATTTAACTACAGGTAACAGTGGTTTCTGGTTATAGATGACACAATGCGAACTGACAAACAACCATTTACAAAAATAACAAGAAATAGCATCAGACAAACTCAAACATGATACAGGCATAAACAAAATTTTACATAGAATCAGATTAAATTCTGCAAATATTTGTGTCCTACTCGTTGACGACTCCGGCAATTTGGCGTTTAGTATGGCCATCTTATTTCCCTATAACAGCGGAACCTAGACTCAACCTTCATAATAGATACGCGAAAGGAAAATGACTTACCTTGTACTCTTATGAGCAAGGAAAACTATGGAAGTGGTGTTATTTCATTCTCACAGACATCTAAGTTATTCCAGCCACCGCAACGAAAGTTCTGTCGTCTGCTGTTGGTTCCAAGATATTTGATTCTTTATTTCAGCTGGAAATTAACAAGAAAAACTAAACAAAAAATATTAAAACTTCAAATTGTACAATGTCAAATGTGTTTCTGGTATAAATATTACTTTTTGAATATTTGAAACCGTTAAACTAATCATGAAACCAAAGCTAATGCAAAATGGCCATTGACTAAAGTTCTCCAGGTTTTAATTAAAAGTATTCATCTGGCATGGAGATTTACATACACAAGGACGAAATAAGCAGTTTTAGGGTATATACTTCTCATAGGGTCTCCTACAGCCATTCACAACATGATCAATGCCTAGTTAGAGGGTGATAGAAGCATTTTGGGGCATGTACTTCTCATAGTGACCCATACGGCAAGCTACCCTATAGTCAACACATATATCCATACTAAAGTAGACGAAACAGCCTGATTGTGAAATTAACGTGCGAGTAACTGAGAAATCCACAGACAGGTGCAGCCTTAACGTTACTATTTTGGAGATTTAGCATGATACAGGGTGTGAGAAAGCAGGTTAAACTGGGGCAACATGAAATAATGTCTTCCTCAAGAAAACAACGCTTCGCTGGGAATCAAATTAACGAATTTACAATCGTGAGCCGAAACCCTATCCACTAACCCACTTGCCTTAGATTATATAATGCGGTTATCCTTGTGCCAAACATCTCTTATAAATAATGAGTTGCATAGTCATTGGTGGTGTCCCACCAGTAAAGTGGAGGACAATTATAATAGTAGGAATTACCAAAGAAGAAAAAAAGCAATTTTTTAGAAAATCGAAGGGGATTATCAGTCATGTGCACCAGTGCAAAACTCTTTAATCGAGTGCTATTATTCAGACAAAGAACAAACATAGCAGAATTAATTCCAAGTCTTCATATCAGGCTTCAGGCCAAATAGAAGCATTACTGAACTATCATTAAGAAAAATATTCAGTCGTCTGGTAACGTTTAGGAATTTTCTGAAGAAAGCAAAGGTAATCAATTTTTCTATATAGTATCCAATTCATTTATTAATGTTGATATTTACTTGTACACCAACACCAATGTTTGTGATTTCATTTCTTGGCAAACAAAAGAATGAACCTAAAACTCGGAAACCGCCACGAACGTTTACCGCTTTGAGTTCAATCTAAACAGTGTAGAGCTTTTGCTTCGAGAACAAACATAGTTATCAAGATATAACATATACTATATTTTAGAGATCCCCAGAAGGTGTAGTTTCTTAACCATTGTTGTGTTATTTTGTTTGCAGGTAGAATTGTTTCAGGCGTTATATAATTTCCATTTTGTTTTAACGTTTTGTCGTTTTGAGGGTTATTTTTCAATTTTTCAGCGTAGTTTCAATTTAGTGTACCAATAATTTAGGGTGAACGTTATTTATACCCTTGGGGGAGGGTTTGTTAAATGACAAAATATGGATACCTATGTCTATCAGCGGTATAACAGAATATGTTATCGGCGATAATGTTTTTTGTCTTCTACATATATCCTTTTTCATTTTGTTTTGTTACATTTATATTAAAAGGATTTTTGGTTCCTTTTCTTCTTTGTGATAGATAGGATTCTAATAATGCTCATTCAATATCTATAACGTAAATACTATTTCACTTTTATATATATTGAATACGGTAGTTCTATCAAATAGTGTATTACATACATTAGAATGCCGGAAATTATTTTCTGATTAAGTTTCTAGATTTAGGATAGGATTGTGTGGTTCTCTACCAAAGAAGAAAGGATGCTGGTGTGATGCCAATTTTCTTTATTCAGCAGGGAATATGATATAATAAACGTGGTTTGCCCCGAAAGTAAGGGTATTGATGTTTTATATAAATGTTTATTGTCGTACATGAAATTACAAGTTATCACCTTCAAAATATGAACCTTGGGAAGACACACAGTGATCCCAACGTATTTACCATTGATCGTAGCAGTACCGGAATTCCTTTTCCGGCAGTATACTTAGCGCGTCGCTTACAAATTTTTGTTTGTTTCCCACAGTCCCAAAATGGTGGCCATAAAATTTCGATTTCAACTTAGGAAAGAAGTAGAAATCACACAGAGCTAGATCTGGGTTGTAGGGTGAATGTGGCAGAGTGGGAATGTTTTTCTTTGCCAGAAATTCTTTAATTGAATGTGCTGTGTAAGCATACACGTTATCGTATCGTGGCGCTGGGCCCAATCTCCTGCAATGTCCTTTCGGACACGCTGGATCCATATATATATATATATATATATATATATATGGTGGCTGCCAACTCGTTTTCGAGTACGGCCACTACTTTATATCCATGTAGGAGAACCCCTACCGATGCGCTGAACGAGTGTGACTTTTGAGTCCAGCCAGCGACTTGATAACTCTGGTACAAACACTACACTTGTGACAATTATTGACACATAGTGCTGGGCCCATGGTACCATGTGACAAGTGCAGAGAGATCTCCAGATATAAAGCAATGCCTGTGCCATGAAGCTTTTATAGTGAGCAAAGGCATTGCACAGAGCCAGTCCCACTCTCTTAACCAAGATGATATTTACCAAAAAGTAGAACAAGTCAACATCATTGGATACCATCAGGGTTGCAGGTGTTATATCAGAGTTTTCCTTCTCCTAGAATTCTGCCTTGACAAAGGCTAAGGGGTCATCTCTCCCGGTGATTTTGGATGGCCATTGACTCTTAAGAGCTCCTTTGCCCTTTGACAGGTTTTGTTTTTAGTCCTGCAGGATGTCCAAAGTCACCCTCCTCACCAAGAAACCTTGGTGGGGTTGCCAGTTTAGTCGCCAACGACCCGACCATGAAACAGGTTGTACTGGGATACATGTTACCAGTAGCACCAACTGGTGACCTGACATATATATATATATATATATATATATATATATATATAATGTCCATGATCTCCAGCAGACAACTGATTATTAAAGAGAAATTATACCCCGCTCGTGCTTTCCTCTTATTTATAAATACACTTTTTCCAGCAACGACACAGCCCCATTCCTTCACACACACACACACACACACACACACACACACACACACACACACACACACACACACACACACACACACACACACACACACACACACACACACACACACACACACACACACACACATATATATATATATATACATATACAATGAGTTATTTGTTGACTATCTTCACTGAACTTATAACATGAAGTTCACATGAAGATATGTCACTATCTTTACACCAATTATTATATTTTATCTGACGAAAGCGTACTGAAATATTAGTACCCTTGAAATACGTATAATAAAATAAATATGGTTTTATAAAGATATTGTCCATTTATTAATAGTATATATATATATATATATATATATATATATATATATATATATATATGTGTGTGTGTGTGTGTGTGTGTGTGTGTGTGTGTGTGTGTGTGTGTGTGTGTGTGTGAAGGAATGAGGCTGTGTTGTTGCTGGATAAAGTGTATTTATAAATAAGAGGAAAGCATATATATATATATATATATATATATATATATATATATATATATATATATATATGTATATATATATAAACTTAAACTTAAGAAAAAAAATATATATCGAACTTTGTGGAGAGAGATATCACATGTTGATGTTGATGCGCAGTCTGCAGCAACTGGCAGAGTTTAGCGTCACAAGAAGATATATATACTAACAGTGGTTTTTAATAGGAAGATTGTAATGGTAACACTAGCAACAGTGAAAATAATAATGGTAATAATAACAATCATGAACTTATGTAGGGTATTAAGTGGAGTAAGCGCACATATATATACACCCGGGACCAATAAATAAATAAATAAGACCTACAGTAGAATCCTCACATAAACCGAGATATAGACACACACACACATATATATATATATTTGTGTATGTATCTATGTATGTATATGTATAATACACACGCTCAAACACACACACACACATATATATATGTATATACATAGATACATACACATATACATATATATATATATAATGTATACACACACATATAAAATCACACATGCATAAATCCATAAACATAAGTACATATATACCTACACAAGTATATACAGTCACGCATATAAACCTATATGTATATAAACATATATATGTATATAAACATATATGTGTATGCATATTCACATACATACGTATTGGAGGAAAGAGGGAGACATGCTTTGTCATTTTACTGTTCATTGGGTATTTTGTGAAGGAGTTCTATAAGCTGCTAGTTATATTTGAGTTGTCCTGGTACGTGTGCAATTAGTAGGTTTATAAGCCATGCTAGGAGCCATTCTATTTTCCAGAGAGAGGATATATTGTTGGTGATGATCGGACGTAGTTTTAGATTGGCAAAGTCTCTTGTGTCCTTGTGGATCTTAATTTGGCAGTAGAACCGAGGAAGGAAGCTTTTGTATGTGTATGTGTAGGTTTAGTTTCACGCCATCAGAGACGATTTTCCACAAATAGTTGCACTGGTTTTCTATTCTGCTCGTGGTGGTTTTAGTTTGTGTGTATATACTGCTTTGTGAGAGGTGTGTTAAGAGAGCTTCTTGGGATGTGTTGTTATCTACTACACAGAACTCTCCTCCTTTATCTGATAGCCGGTAGACTAGGTTTCTATTCTTCAGTAAGCTGAGGACTGTCTTTTCTATGTCTGTTAGATTGCATGGTGGTTGTTGTCTCTGTGCTATTTACATGATCTTTAGGATTTCCTGTCGACTCTATTTTCATATGGATCATCCGTTGTCGGAGGTTTTCAGAACTCCTCCTCGTAGGAGTAAAGCTTGAGTTGTTTGCTGTAATTCTGTTCTCTCGTGTCTCCGTCGATGTGTTGTATCCACAGAAGCGCATAGGCTATTCTAGGAATTGATGCGGTGATTTTGTGTTGGGCTGAGGGTTATTGTGAATTGGATTTTGGTTATTTGTCTATTAGCGATAATTCATCGGCGGTGAGTGTCCTCGAAAGGTCCGTTACCATTACGTTGCGTGCTAAGGACGAGGCTGAGGATGTCATGTATATATTTGCGGTTGTGTTGTTGCTGTTTGTAATGTGTGGTGTGGTGTTTGTGTTACTGTATGTGTGTGTATCGTTGTTATTGTGAGTGGTGTGTTCGGTGTTGTGTGTATTGTGAAAGCTTTGCTAACTGTTCCTTGTGCCTCTGTTGTTTGTTTTTGATCTCTGAGAAAATACGGGGATCTCCAAGTATTTTAGAGATTGTGGTGTTACGTGGTGCATTGTACATTTATTTAGGAAGCAGTAATGCCACTAGGTTCTTTCTAACTCTACCCCCAAACCTAATTTTAGTTCTAACATTAACTCTCACACGCTCATCTTTCTGCACCTCTGCCCTCACCTAAACGAACAATAAAACACAAAACCTACACCGTTTCGAAACAAGTTTTATCAAGCTTATTGTATTTTATTATATTCTAGCTTCTCCTTCTTAGCTTCCTATAGCTTACTCTTCTTACCTTGCTCTGAGCCGCACGCACTACAAAAATACTACACTATACATACAAATATATTGCTTGCAAATTTCAACTCAGCTATCACATACATTTTCAATTGATGTAGTGTTTGTTCATTGTAGAAGAAAAAGCATCAATGAGTAAATGACGAGAGGGAAGGAATATTTGAAGGAATATTTGAAGGATGAAGATAATTAGCCAAATAAAAATAACGATAATATAAGTGATTTGAAAATTCAGAAACATATCTAGTGAATTTCTTGATTTCAGGAAGGTGTATTTCCCTTCTGTTAATACTCTAAAATCCTTTATGATTCTGTAAAGAATTTAGAAGAAAGAAAGGAATTATTTAAGCAAAATTTTAAATTTCACAGTTTGTAGTGCGTGTAATTAATTATGCACACTTTTATTTGAAATGACTTGTTTTAAAATCCATTGAGATTCTGAAAGTTATTGAATAGAACCGCTGCAAATATGGTTGATAATTGAATAAATTTTAATAAAATATTCCGGTTTCTCTCTAAAAGAATGTATTTATGTCGACAAATGTCACGAAATTCAAACCTGATATATCCATCCATTACTCTCTAGGTTTGGACCAGCCGATATCTTCCAGAAAACGAAAGAGAGAACACAAGTAAGAGAGAGAACGTGTGACAAAACGATAGATGAAGAATCGACCACCATATTTGACTGGTATCCTATCTATCGACTTCCAAGATGAAACATAAAGTTGGCCTCGGTAGGATTTGAAGTCAGATCGGATAGAACTAATACAAATACCGCAGAGCATAAACGACGTCATCTTAACATCGAAGATGTGATATCACATACACAAATTAATCGCTGACTTACTATAAGTTAAACTTACGAATTCAATGTTGACCAAGTAAATATCAGTTAAGGGAGAGGAAGGGGTTCACAACCTGACTGCTTCAATAAACGGCCAACTTTTGTGTTAGTATAATGTTTCACATTTACCGTTATGATTAAAAAAGAGTAATTTATAAAAAAAATTAGAGTGTAAATCTAAAGTTTTATATATTACAGTAAAAATAAAGATAATTGTAACAATACAAATGATACTTTAAAAATTACGCAATATCACGCAATATCACGTAATTTGGTGAGTGAATTAAGTTTAATTAGTGTGTTGAAATGGAAAACATTTTGTCGTGATTATTATCTGAATATTGCAAAAGAATCACAGAATATCGCAACAAATTTTTACTAATTAAACCAAATTAACAAGTATTTTTATATATTTGTATAGGATTTATTTTCATATTAACAGGATTTTAAATTTTGTAATAACAATAATTGTTTCTACTTTCAGACATTTGAAATGCAGGGGGAAATCGATTAAATCAACCCCAGTGCATTACTGGTGCTTTATTTTATCGAACCCGTAAAGATGAAAGGCAAAGCTAACTTCGGCGGGATTTGAACTCAGAATGTAAAGGGTCGTAACTCTATGCCGCTACGCACGTTGTCCGACGCTCTTCCAATACTGCCAAACCACGGTCTTAATAGTAATAATAATTGTTTCTACTTTTTGGCATTTTTTATTTGGGTGATCCATTTTTTATTTGGGGGATCCATTTTTTATTTGGGGGATCCATTTTTTATTTGGGGGATCCATTTTTTATTTGGGGGATCCATTTTTTATTTGGGTGATCCATTTTTTATTTGTGGGACCCATTTTTTATTTGGGGGATCCATTTTTTATTTGGGGGATCCATTTTTTATTTGGGTGGTCCATTTTTTATTTGGGGGATCCATTTTTTATTTGAGGGATCCATTTTTTATTTGGGTGATCCATTTTTTATTTGGGGGATCCATTTTTTATTTGGGTGATCCACTTTTTATTTGGGGGATCCATTTTTTATTTGGGTGATCCATTTTTTATTTGGGGGATCCATTTTTTATTTGGGGGATCCATTTTTTATTTGGGGGATCCATTTTTTATTTGGGTGATCCATTTTTTATTTGTGGGACCCATTTTTTATTTGAGGGATCCATTTTTTATTTGGGGGATCCATTTTTTATTTGGGGGATCCATTTTTTATTTGGGTGATCCATTTTTTATTTGGGGGATCCATTATTTATTTGGGTGATCCATTTTTTATTTGGGTGATCCATTTTTTATTTGGGTGATCCATTTTTTATTTGGGGGATCCATTTTTTATTTGGGGATCCATTTTTTATTTGGGGGATCCATTTTTTATTTGGGCGATCCATTTTTTATTTGGGTGATCCATTTTTTATTTGGGTGATCCATTTTTTATTTGGGGTATCCATTTTTTATTTGGGGATCCATTTTTTATTTGGGGGATCCATTTTTTATTTGGGTGATCTATTTTTTATTTGGGGGATCCATTTTTTATTTGGGTGATCCATTTTTTATTTGGGTGATCCATTTTTTTATTTGGGTGATCCATTTTTTATTTGGGGGATCCATTTTTTATTTGGGGATCCATTTTTTATTTGGGGGATCCATTTTTTATTTGGGTGATCCATTTTTTATTTGGGTGATCCATTTTTTATTTGGGTGATCCATTTTTTATTTGGGGATCCATTTTTTATTTGGGGGATCCATTTTTTATTTGGGTGATCTATTTTTTATTTGGGGGATCCATTTTTTATTTGGGTGATCCATTTTTTATTTGGGTGATCCATTTTTTATTTGGGTGATCCATTTTTTATTTGGGGGATCCATTTTTTTATTTGCGTGATCCATTTTTTATTTGGTGGATCCATTTTTTATTTGGGTGATCCATTTTTTATTTGGCGTATCCATTTTTTATTTGGGTGATCCATTTTTTATTTGGGGGATCCATTTTTTATTTGGGTGATCCATTTTTTATTTGGGTGATCCATTTTTATTTGGGGGATCCATTTTTTATTTGGGTGATCCATTTTTTATTTGGGGATCCATTTTTTATTTGGGGGATCCATTTTTTATTTGGGTGATCCATTTTTTATGTGGCGGATCCATTTTTTATTTGGGTGGTCCATTTTTTATTTGGGTGATGCATTTTTTATTTGGGGGATCCATTTTTTATTTGGGGGATCCATTTTTTATTTGATGGATTCCCCAAATAAAAAATGGATCCCCCAAATAAAAAATGGATCACCCAAATAAAAAATGGATCACCCAAATAAAAAATGGATCACCCAAATAAAAAATGGATCACCCAAATAAAAAATGGATCCCCCAAATAAAAAGTGGATC
This sequence comes from Eledone cirrhosa, assembly GCA_964016885.1. NCBI lineage: Eukaryota > Metazoa > Mollusca > Cephalopoda > Octopoda > Eledonidae > Eledone > Eledone cirrhosa. The sequence continues at coordinate 86,695,555 of OZ024747.1, forward strand.
ACCAGCAATTACCCAGTGCATTACTGGTACTTTATTTTATCGACCCCGTACGGATGAAAGGCAAAGTAAACCTCGGTGGGATTTGAACTCAGACCATAAAGGGCCGTAACTCTTTGCTGCAAAGCATGGCGTCCGACCCTCTAACGATACTGCCAATCCACTTAATAGTAATAATAATGATTTCTAGTATAGGCACAAGGCCAGTAATTTGTGGGAGGAGAAAGTCTATTAAATCGATCCCAGTACGTTACTGGTGCTTTATTTTATCGATCCCGTAAGGATGAAAGACAAAGTTAACCTCGGCAGGATTTGAACTCAGACCGTAAAGGGCTGTAACTTTATGCTGCAAAGCATAGTGTCCGACTCTCTACCGATACTGCTAATCCACCGCCCTAATAATAATAATAATAATAATAATAATAATAATAATAAACATTTGAAAAAACATTTGAAAAATTGAGCAAGTATAATGACCTGGAGATAGAAATTGGAAAAAATGTGGAAATTGAGAACTAAAACAATACCAGTGGTTGTAGGCGCTCTAGCAATGATACCTAAGGGGTCTAATGATTACTTATCGCAAATCCCAGGAAACCCACGTATAGGAGAAATACAAAAGATAGTACTAATGGGAACTGCCCATATACTAAGGAAGATTCTGTCAATATAAGTACATCACAAGTCTAAACATCTAAAGATGCACGTGTGTGTATGTATGTTCTTTCTTGAACATGGCGGACCTTGTTGTCTCTTGAGGTCACTGGTTGTGACTTGGTGATAACTCGTATGAACATAAAGCAAGATAAATGCAAATAATAATAATAATAATAATAATGGTTTATTATATAGGCACAAGGCCAGTAATTTGGGGGGAGGGGAAAGTCGATTAAATCGACCCCAGTGCGTGACTGGTACTTTATTCTATCAACCCCGTAAGGATGACAGGCAAAGTTTACCTCGGCAGGATTTGAGCTCAGATCATAAAGAGCCGTAACTCTATGCTGCAAAGCATGGCATCCGACCCTCTACAGATATTGCCAATGCTTTATAAATACATTAAGTACAACACAGGACGGTACAAATATGGATTTCATCGTGTAATTAAAAAACAAAAGGAAACTAAAATTGTCAGCTCTATCAGATGGTTGCCATTCCTGTAAATGTTTTTTTCGGAAATGTATTTTTTCTTTCTTTCTATTATGTGATAACTGATTACAGAATGAAGAATTATTCATAGTAATGCTGCAAACTGAATCCAAATTATTATTCATTTATATATCAGTGGGGAGCAACACATGTCCTACGAAACCTTGTATATAAATGAATTAGTATAGAAAAACATTATGGGATGTGTATATAAAATATACGTGGTTGGAGGATGAAAACGTAGTACAACACAAAAACCAAACGCGATTTAACGATATCTATCAATAGAAAGCATAAAGGAAACTGACAAATGTGTAGAACTCTCTTCACTTGAACAAGGCGCCGACAAAATTGTGACAGAACTTTCCCTGCTTCTAAGATACACATTTATTCTAAGGTGTTTATATTCATCTGATAACACTCCACTATAATTGTATCTAAGAAACCGTGTTAAGTTATGCTCCAAACATCAACTTAATAATAAGAAAGTTAGTTATATTACTAAATCCTTTAATATTGTTAATAATTTTCAAAACGAGTCGAAAAATATAGGCAGCGTATTTCCTTAGAAATATAGTAATGAAATGGTTAAACCGAAGCATAGTGCTTATATTTGAAATGGCCGTGGCTGGTATAATTTGCTACAAAGTATAACAAAATTACTTGCATTTATTCCTTCAATACCGATTCATTATGAATTCAAATCATTTTGCTGTCAGTTTTGGGATTGGTCTTTTAAGAGGAGTTGAAATAAATACCAGCCAAGTACTGGGTCGATAACATTGATTTCCCCTTACACCAAATTGCTGACCTTGTGCCCAAATTAGAAATCATTGTGGTAATAGTTGTTGTTGATGATGATGATTATGGTGATCGTGATGATGAGGATTATGGTGATCATAATGATGATGATGGTGGTGTGGTGGAGGTGGTGCTGTTGCTGCTGATGTTATTACTATCAGCGGCATACAAAGTACAGAAATTTATGTTCCAAACTGTTGTTGTTGTTGATGATGATTATAGTGATGGTGATGATGGTGCTGCTAATAATTGTTTCTACTATTGGCACAAGGCCAGCAATTATCCCAGTGCATTACTGGTACTTTATTTTATTGACCCCGTAAGGATGAAAGGTAAAGTTAACCTCGGCGGGATTTGAACTCAGACCATAAAGGGTCGTAACTCTATGCTGGAAAGCATGGCGCCCGACCCTCTACCGATACTGCCAATTCACCTGATAATTTTTTCTACTTTTGGCACAAGGCTAGCAATTATCCCAGTGGAACCGATATTGCCAATCCACCACCCTTATAATGATGGTGGTGTGGTGGTCGTGGTGGTGGTCGTTGTGTTGCCGCTGCTGTTGGTATTACTATCAGCAGCATGCACAATACAGAAATGTAGTCAAATACTGTTTTCTACTTCTTTTATATTCCGAACTGTTATTTATGATAAAATTCGAAAATTTATATTGAAATATAACAATAAATCTAATGTGAAATATTTCCTGTAACGTTAACAATTCGTGACATTATCCAGTTTGATCTCTATTATTAGGTACCTTACATTTCCCCTTCTTTTAGTTACTCTCTATTCTCCAATCTCTCTCCTTTTACATGTTTGTGTTTACTTTTTTTTTTCCAACTATCTCTCTTTTCTCCTCCCCATCTACCTCTCTTGCACACACACATGAATAAATATATAATGTTTGCGTCTGTGTCTGTGTATACTCCTCATATATATATATGTATATATATATATATATATATATATATATGTATATATATATATATATATATATATATATATATATATATATATATATATAGGTATATATATATATATATATATATATATGTATATATATATATAAATATATATATATAAATATATATATATATATATTTATATATATATATATATATATATATATATATATATACATATATATATATATATATTCAGGTTTGAGGTTCACCACTGGATAGAGCTGGTCAATTCCGTATGGTCAATCTTAATGTAATATGGAGAGTACTCAACGTAAAGCAGTTCAACCGTCTTTGTCATTTCATTATAGTATTATATATATATATAAATGAAAAATGGCGTGCTGTGTTGTTGTGAATGTGATACATATGAATTAATAATTAGAAAGAGAAGCCAGGACTATCCATCATCAGTGAACTACTAGCCATCATAGGTATTTCTTCGCATTATATACATATATATATATATATATATATATATATATATATATATATATATATATATATATATATATATATATATATATATGTGTGTGTGTGTGTGTGTGTGTGTGTGTGTGTGTGTGTGTGTGTGTGTGTGTGTGTGTGTATGTGTTTCTGCGTGTGTGTATATGTATGTATATTTTTTTGACCGGCCACCTTCCTGGAAAGAAAAGAAATTGTCATCCATTGAATCGCAAGAATGTTTTGCAAATTTTGAAGGTGCCAGCTATCGCAGCCATTTGTAGACTATGAATTAGGGAGCTGCGCTCTTTATCCGCAAATCCAAGTTCAGTCATACTTTGGTCCAAGCAGGTTGGTATATAACCTGTAGCTCCAATAATGATGGGTATGAAGCTAAAGGTGTATCTTGGATACTGGATTTGTAAACCCCTCATCAACGGTCCGTAGATGTCCTCCTTCTCCTGTATTTTTCTGACAACGTTTACACCAAGTGGGCAGCTGATCTCCACAACAGAACACGTTTTCAATGTGTGGGCCCAAACAACAATATCGGGCCGGTTGTGCTTTAATTTGGTGGCAGTTTTTATTTTCAGGTTCCACCAGATTTCCTTAGTGCCATCTGTCTCAATATATTCTTCCTCGTTTGTTGTTAATTTTGTTTTCCGAAGTGCGTTCCAGATGGTTCTAGCTATCCCATCATGTCTCATGGGGAGGTAGTAGCGAGATGACATTCTTTCGCAGCTGGAAACAATGTGGCTTACATCCTCGATCTTTGTTTTACATAGCCTACATTTATTGTCAGCTGCTGGCCCTCCCCTTTTGTGCAGCAGATATTTGATAGGGAGTTCTTGTTCCTGTATTGCATAGAGATATCCCTCAAGGTGTGATGTCATATGTATGTATGTATGTATGTATGTATGTATGTATGTATGTATGTATGTATGTATGTATGTATGTATGTATGTATGAGGGAGTGTACACAGACAGACACAACCATTATATATTTATTCATATATATATAAATAAATATATAATGTATAGATTTTAATGAGAGTTTATTTTGTCATAAATTTAACATTATATACTCAACAACATAAGTATACATAAATCCAAGACAAAACTATCTGTTTGATGTTCTCTCCAATGTTACCAGAATGTTTCTAAACTATTTGAATAATAAGATATATGTAAGCCAGGGCATCATAAGTGTTTTGATATGAATAATGTGAAGGTAGTCTAGAATTACAGCAGGAAATTTATAGTTTCCCTAGCCAGCTTAAATAGAATAAACAATTCTTGTTCGAACATTCAAATCTTTCCTCAATGTAATTTCACCGCTCCACATATTTGTCATCACGACGATAAACGTCGTTCTCAATCATTAGCTTATCGAGCTATTGTCACCTTTACTCTTGCAAATAACAGTAAAACAAAAAGCTATGTAGCGCTTATTGGATATCCTCTTTAAAATATTCCCCCATCGTATCCATAGGTTCAGAAATCAGAAAAATGACTTACCATCCCTATAACCTAATATATCTGGAATTTATTGGTTCACCATATTAAGAGTTATAGAAACTATTATCCATCAGAAATCCTCTTAAATTAATTACTAGAGAAGGTGTGAATTATGTTGCGGAGAAGACTTATATTACATTACAAACTTTTGATAGAACACCGAGAAGAAGTAACACCGTCCAGATTTACGCAACGAAAGATATGATAACATCAAAGATCTTTCCACGTACAAACCAACACACCAAAGTTTGTCAAAGGCACTGGATATAATAAGAGCTATTGAACGACACTCACCTGTTTTATCCATGAATTGGTAGACACTATCTGTAATAACACCCAGGAGATCACCAGTAGAACGAAAGCCAGGAAAACCATATAGAACATCAACAAGGAGACCCAAGCTCTCCAGTCACTCAAGCAGCTTGTTGTTGATGAGTCGTTCAAATACCTTGCTAACAATTGGGAGGAGACTAACAGAACGATATTTGTTTAGATCGGAAAGCTCTCCGTCCTTCTTAAAAATTGGGAAGACATTAGATACCTTCCAGAAAGACGGAAAACAAGACTTTGCTAGATAAAGAATGAATAACTTAGAGCAAAGATGACATCTCAGGAGCACACTGTTTCAAGAAAACCATAGAAATGTTGTCAGGATCAGGTAATTTAGACTGATCAATCCTAGAGATCACATTACTGACTAACTTTAAGTTATGAATAGAGAATCAAAAACCTGTTCTGTACGAAAAGGAAACTAAGGAAAAGTATCATCTAGAACAAAGAGGTCAGCTTTTTTCTGCTGAAGAGCTAGAACATCTGATACATCACAACGTAGGGGCACAACAGACGTACCAGGATTGATAACACTATTGTAGATTTTTCCAAGCCTCTGTGAGGAATAGGATTCCCGAGCCCTGCGTGTATTAAGAATATTTAGCGTCATCAATAGCGATTTTACAGGCATTGGGTTGCTCTCCAAAACGTGACCCGAGAATCATCAGGCTGATTTGCTGAAACCGTTGATAAAAGAGGTTCCGATGAGCAATAGCAGATGCACACTGTGTATTGAACCAATGTGAAGTGTGCGGCTTTACCCTAAAATTGCAACTAGGAATACTAATGTCAATACCAATCTGTACCCACTCTGTAAATTCAGCCGTCGCATCAAAAGTAGGTTTCCAAGGAACATCGCGACGAAAGGAACGAAAGCCATCCTAGTCAGACGTTGCAAAGCTGAAAGCCCTACAGAAGCAGATTCAACATTGACTGTGACTGTAACATGATCCAAAAGGAGGGAAAAACATTTGCCAAACTTCTTTCTGGAACAGAAGTCAGAAAATGATCAAGCAGATATTATTTTCAGACATACAAATATCGATATTGGCTTAAACGCTTATATTAGATCACTACTCACATTAGTTATTACATAATTACGAATTGGATAATGGAGAGCGCATGCCATTACCCAGCACTGCTATCAAAAACTAGAGACTATACAGCTGAAGAAACAAGCAAATAAAATTCAAAGAGGCGAAAATTCAATATTTACGTTACTTGTCTATTTTCTTTTTTGATTTGATTTTACACTCTTTAAACCATTCTAATGGCAGCATACTTGTTCTATTCCAGACATCAGCCAAATAAATATTATTGATACAACTAGGTTCAATGATTCGGTTTCTGCTTTGCAGCTACACGGTTTTTATTGAATTATTGAATAGCAATCTTAAAGGCTACAATACTATAAATCACATACTGCTGTGCTTTCAATATTATATTTGCAAATGAAACATCAGAAAGTGCATCTATATGTGTAAGACCATTTGTTTAGCGTCTTATTATAAAATCGTGAAACTTTGAATATTTAGGAATATATGTTCGCATTACTTTAGTTATGGAATGATGTATTTACATTCGTAAGATATTGAACATTACACATCCCTAATTACTTGCCAATGGCAGAAGTAGTATAAAAGAGAAAGAACAACGCAAAGCGTGCGACACGAAAGAAACAGAATTAAAAACAGCGGTCAACACCAACAAACATGGATACGACATGATTTAATATCAAGAGCGGGTGAACGAAACACAAATTAAACAAATAAACTGAAAACCAGCCAGGCATAGCAGACAAGGAACAAAGCTATTTTGGATGTATCTCAATATGTCACAAAAGAAAATTATCCATGTACTTTAGATGTTTACCTACAAGCTGGCTATGATAACTCATTTTGCTAAGTAGAGGCCGAACGTGGTAATACTTATTAGATGAGAATAAAGATTAAAAGCTTTCAAGTTAGACCGCGTTGGTATACAATTCTGGAAGGTTAGTGGCTTGGATAAGATAACAACATCAATATGAAACTATCTTTGTGAATGCTGTCGGCTGAAAATACAACATAATTGTTTCTACTTTTGGCACAAGGCCAGCAATTATCCCAGTGTATTACTAGTACTTTATTTTATCGACCCCGTAAGGATGGAAGGCAAAGTTAACCTCGGCGGGATTTGAACTCAGACCGTAAAGGGCCGTAACTCTTTGCTGCAAAGCATGGCGTCCGACCCTCTACCAATACTGCCAATCCACCGCCCTTTAATACAATATAATGCTGTGAAATGTGCTGGATGCTAAAGCAAAAAAATGTTACAACCCGGGAGCTCAAAAACCTCTTTTAGAGTAACTGTATTATCTGAAGATGTAGCTTCAGGTTTCATAACTTCTTCCCTTATTCTAACAATCTATTCACTAAATATTGTGTAAAATATGTTTCCTCTAAGCACTTCATTTGTGGAAACATTGTTTAAATGACCTCAACAGACATGATAGTGTGGTTAAAATGTTCGTATCGCAAACATGTAAATCCGAATTCAGTTCAACTGCACGATACTTTGGGAGTGTTCTACAATAGCCTCGAGTTGGCTAATACATTGTGAAAAGAATTCGTCCGTGGAGAACTGTAATGTAATTTACTTTGTAAATTACTCAAAGAAAGTTCTCAGAGATGACTTCTGCATAAAATAGTATTGCTATGTATATTGTTTTCCTTGTAACGGTAAATAAAAGACAAATATTTCTTTGCAGGTGGGTAAAGAATAATTTATTTTAATTTTATTCTTCAATAACATTCTTATGATAACATTCAATAGCATTCTTATATAATAACATTTTTATATAATAACATTCTCATATAATAAATAACTTTCTTATGATAATTAACTTACAGATTCCTGTGTTATGGTAATGATTGTTTCGAAATATCATTACGGGATCTTTAGTTTGAGCATAATGATTTCCATTTTTAATAAATACTCTACTGCTTTAATTATGTTTTCTCGTTATGTTTTTAAAATAAACCGAATTAAAAAACTCAAAGAAGTAAAACTAAAATAATACGATATCATTTCGTCAACAAAATACCAAATACCTCGAATTCAGTTATTTTGACGATAGTTTAACATTTCGTTAGGACATGGCCACAATCAAGATAGTCACTGTCATCTTCCAGCAAATTAGTTAAATGGAAAGTTCAAGATTGAAATCGAATGCCAGGCAGGCAAGTCTTATTTCATAAAAGGTGGTTTATTCACTAGATTCCAGTACTTTACACTAATCATAAGAACTATTGGACGAAACATTTGACAAAAAGGCAGACAATTCGTTTTCTTAGGTAATGTTAACAGTCTATCTTCTTCTTCTTCTTCTTCTTCTTCTTCTTCTTCTTCTTCTTCTTCTTCTTCTTCTTCTTCTTCTTCTTCTTCTTCTTCTTCTTCTTCTTCTTCTTCTTCTTCTTCTTCTTCTTCTTCTTCTTCTTCTTCTTCTTCTTCTTCTTCTTCTTCTTCTTCTTCTTCTTCTTCTTCTTCTTATTATTATTATTATTATTGTTGTTGTTGTTGTTATTACTCTTTGAGTCTCAGTCATTGATGTTAGTTAACTGGAAAGTTTGTTGAAATGAATATCAAGCCTCTACCTGCAGCCTCAGATATTCAGGACGTATCGGAGGGTTCTTGCTGTTCCCAGCAAGCATGCCTTTTGAAGCGTTCCAAAAAGCGTGAAGGGGCCAATTTTCTTTAACCATCCCTGGAAACTTTTTGAGATAGTCCCTAGTGCACCTATGACAATCGGGATCACTTTGACTTCATGGCAGTTCCAAATCCTTTTTACCTCCCACTTTAAGTCCTGGTATCGGTTAATTTTCTCCCTCTCCTTCTCTTGCACTCTCGTGTCGAATGGGCAGGCCACATCCACAATCAGGCACGATCTTTTTTCTTTGTCCACAACCACCAGGTCAGGTCTATTGTGTTCCAGTTTCTTGTCCGTCTGTATCCTAAAATCCCACAGCACCTTCACCTGATCGTTTTCTATCACCGCCTCTGGCTTATGCTCATACCACTTCTCAGAATGTGGTAAATTGTTTACTTTGCATAGGTGCCAGTGGATCACCCTGCCCATCACATCATGTCTCCAGCCCTTATAGAGTCTGGGCTAGGTGTTTACACTCGGATACAATGTGAGCCACAGTCTCCTCTCTCTCTCGCCACAGATCCTGCACAGTGGGCTAGCCTCCTCCTTGTAAATGTGGTGTTTCAACCACTTTGTTTTGAGGGCCTGCTCCTGCGCAGCCATTAACATTCCTTCTGTAGCCTTTTTAAGGTCTCCTCTTTTCAACCAGTTCCATGTCTGTGGATCTCTAAATTCAGTTTTCTCAATTTTCTCAAAGGAAGGTACTATGAATGGATTTTTCCTGAAGGCTGCTCTTTCTCCTTGATGTTATTTCCTCCTTGGACATCCCCTGGCCTATTGTCCCCTCCTTCAGTACAGTTCTGAGCATTGGCTCCTTACTATCAGTCACGTATTTGTGTAGGTTGTTTTTCTCCATCTGAACACAGTCCTCTATGCTGATAAGACCTCTTCCACCTTCAGATCTCCTTAAGTAGAGTCTATCGACATCACTCCTCTTGTGGAACATATTGTAGATAGTCAATAGCTTCCTAGTCTTCCTATCCATTTCTTTTTGTTCAGCAACATTCCATCTCAGAATTCCCGCACTGTACCTAATAATAGACACAGCTCGGGAATTTACTGCACTTATGGCATTCCTACTGTTCAGATGTGACTTTAATACGCTCCTTACTCTCCGAAGGTATTCAGTTCTTATCAATTCCTTCATTTTTTTGTTCTTGATGTCATCAGCCTCCAGAACGCCCAAATACTTGTATCTTTCCTCAGAGTCAATTTCCTTTATCATCTCACCTGTTGGTATCTAGATTCCGTTACTTCTGCTCAACTTACCCCTCCTCATCACAATGACTCCACACTTACTAATACCAAATTGCATACATATATCATTGCTGAAAATACGGACAGTGTCAACAATCACATCCAACTCCTTCTCACTCTTCCCGAAAAGCTTAAGATCGTCAATGAAGAGGAGGTGATTGATGGTAAGCCCTCCCTTTCCCAACCTGTATCCTGCTCTCACTTTTCGCAGTACACTGGTCAGGGGCATCAGGGCAAGGACAAACAACAGAGGGGACAGACTATCTCCCTGGAAGATACCTCTCTTGATCTTCACGCTTCCCAAGGATTCTCCAGTTGATGTTAACTCTGTTTCCCAGGACTTCATACTTTTGCCCAACAACTGTCTAATGTTATCTGCCACCTTGAAGATCCCCAGGCTTTTGGTGATCCAAGAATGAGGCACCATGTCAAATGCCTTTTTGTAGTCTATCCATCCCATGGCAAGACCAGTGTGTCTCCTCTTGCAATTCCTCATTACCATTTTATCAATAAGTAACTGGTCCTTTGTACCACGTGACTTCTTTCGGCATCCTTTCTGTTCGTCCGGTAACAAGTTGTTTGTGTGGAGGTGATGGTAGATTTCCTCAGACATAATGCTTGTCAACAGTTTCCACATTACGGACAGACATGTGATAGGTCTATAATTGGTAGTATCATTACCCTTGATTCGGTCTTTCATTATCATAACTGTGGTACCTTTTGTCAACCACTCTGGTACCTCACCTGACATCAAGCAGTCATTGAACATGGTTGTCAGTTTCGGGTGGAGGGATGTTATGTTTTTAATCCAATACCCCTGCACACCATCTGGGCCAGGTGATTTCCAGTTGGTTAGTTTTTTGGCCTGCCCCTTAAGAGTTTCAACTGTGATACTCAAATCAGTTTGTTGGTGTGCCTGTTCACTGATCTCCTTCTGTACTGTCTCAATCCACACTGCCTGGTCATTATGTTTAACATCCTGCTCCCATATTCCTCTCCAGAATGTTTTAGTTTGTTCCGCCTCAGGGATCAAGTCGTTGCCTCTTTCTTTCCCTTCAAGCTGTCCAAACAGCATCTTCTGGTTGTTGTCGAACATGCGGTTCTGTCTATACTGACTGACCCTGTTCTCGTATCGCCTGATTTTTGCACTCTTTGCTACAATGCATTGCTTCAGTTCCTCTATGATAATATTTAGCTTTTTCCTCCTAGTGTTGTACTTTATTTCCAGTCTATTTTTAGTGTCTATGTTTTTTAGAGTCCCATTCAGTAGGGACTCAAGCTTTCCAATGTCATTTCTCATTTCCCTGATTTGACCACCACTCAGTCGTTTCTTCCACCAAGGCTCTGCTCTTTCTTGTCTGTTGTTTCCTCTCGCTTTTATACCAAGTAGTTTCCTCACCGTATTTGCTGTTGCTTTGAGGATATTGTTGCACTGGTGAAGGCTCCTCGCCTCAAGGTATGGGATGACTTTGTTTACCTTAGCTGTTGTTTCTTTTAACTTTTTCCTGTCTACAAATCTTAGGTTCATAGGTCTCCCACTATCATTGTTCAATTCATCTACCACTAAGTTTAGGATATCAACCAAATCTTGTCCTAGCCCGTCAGCATTCATCTCCTCAGTGGCCGTATCTCTGTTCCAGGTATTATTTATCTCAGCATTCAGATCATTGTCTGCTTCGGGTGGTTCCTCCGTTCTCTCGACCTCTTCACCTTCATTTCCCACTGGCTCGTTTGCCTGGTATACTTCACTCTCCATCTCCAAGCTAATCACTCTGCTCAGTTCCTCCAGTTCCAGCTCGCTTATCCACCCATTAGTTCTTATTACCCGAGCCTGCCCGGCCAGTTTTTGTTCATCTAATTTAAATGGACCAATCTCGTTCCAGATGTTATGCATCCTTTTCCTATAGCCTTTCTCCTTGGGGTTACTCTTCAGGTAACATTGCATAACAGTTCTATTCAATTCTTTCGTCCAGTTGGTTCTGGTCCCTTTCCTTCTTCTTCCTCCGACACCAGCAGTATTTGGTTGACAGCCAGGTCCCTGCTGCTGAGCCAGGGAGCACCTGTTGGGTGAGAGTCTGTCACATGACATTCTAGTCTCCATTTCACCGTTATTCAAACTGTTTAGGTTCGACATTTAAACACTCTTATCGAGGATTGGCGAATGTATGGTTACAAAACCACCGGTGAATTACTCGTCTCCGGCGGTTTCGTCACTCCACGTGACTTTTGTGTGGCATTAGCACGCTGTAGACGAACCCAAATAAACAAACAAACAAACAGGCAGAAAAAACCCCAAAAATGAATAAGCATAAGTTTCATTGTAATGTAGTGTTTGAATGTCTGACTTAGTTTTTCCCTTCTCTTCTCTGTCCGTCCGTTTGTTTTTCTCTTCATTTTTATTTCCTTTACGTTTTTCGTTGTTGCTGTGCTGCTTTGATTTTGATTTTTGTTTTTTTGATTTTGACCGGGTCATCAATTCAGTCTATTTATATATTTTGATGCCTTCCTCTTTTAGTGAGAATTCTACAATGTAGCAGGGGCTAGCGGGAGAGAATAGCGGTGGTAGTGATAATGAGGCAGTGGTGGTGGTGGTGGTGACCGTGCTGTGCTAGCAGCAACTAGCAGGAGGTAGTGGGAGAGAATAGCGGCGGTAGCGATAATGAGGCAGTGGTGGTGGTGGTGGTGACCGTGCTGTGCTAGCAGCAACTAGCAGGAGGTAGTGGGAGAGAATAGCGGCGGTAGCGATAATGAGGCAGTGGTGGTGGTGATGTGGTCGTATTACTGTAGTGATGGTGTTGAAGACGGAGTAAAAATTTGAGTCGGCTTGACCAGAGTTTTCATCGTGGCAGTGGTGGTGGTATTGGTGGTGAAATTATCTTTAGTGAAATTATCATTAGTCGCGTATATGTGTTGACATATTTTCTTAATATTGGAATTAAACATTTTGTTAAAACTAAAACTTGATTATTATTATTATTATTATTATTATTATTGGCGACCTACGTAGTAAATCGTATCATCGTGAGCTCCGCAAAGGTTTGTTATTTCCGTTTGTTAAAAATTGCCATTTATGGAAAATTTTATTGTTAACTGTTTATAAGCACACATACATTGTTTTCCGAAAAGGACACCCAAAAAGATTGGGGCCTTGTGCCCAAAATTTTAACTTTTATTATTATCAAAAAATTTCTTTGGAAAAAATGGCTACTTCACCTCTGCCCGAAGCAGCTGAAAGCCTTCCTCACAAAATAACACCTCACACCGACACCACCATTGTAAATGTTACTACGTTTGCCAACACCAAAAAAAATATAAGCAGTAGCAATATTTTAAATTTGTCTCAGGCAGACATTCATTTGCCGCCATTACCAATGACTGCAGGTGTTAAACCCTCCACCACCACCACCACCGCGACAACCACCACCACCACCACCACCACCGTGACACCAGAAACAAAAGAAGAAAAAAATAAATTAACTCGTGACGTCGAAATGAAATCAAGCAAAATGGACTCTTCCCCACCAAAGACGACTGACGTCACCACCACCACAACTGAAAATAAAATTAATATTAACGATAGCAACAACAACAACAATGACATTATAAAACCGACCCTCAGTTTCGCCATCGTAGCTAAACAATTCGAAGCGTTCACGGTAACTCAAGAAGATTTAGAAAATGCCAAACAAATGGTAAAGAAAGATGGGTATAGGGTCAGCCTCACCCCCCCACCTAATAAAATGGAGCATCGGCGCCTGTGCACCGTGTCGTATAGAACAATAAATGTAAAATCGCGCCGAGTGGAACGGGCATCCGAGTCCCAAATCCAAAAAGCTTTGGGACATGTGTGGGCAAGAAAAACCCACATCAGACGTGGGCAAAAGTATGGAACCGTGGATGTGTTCTTTGAAACACCAGAGGAGGCTAGAGAACACTCCATGGCCCCATTAAAAAGTGACGACCTCACACTCGTCCCAAGTTATTGTGGCCAGAGACTCGTAAAGATCAGGGTGACCCACGTTCCACCGGCCATCGAAATTCCCTGGCTAATAGCGGCTGTCCTCGCCGGCATCGAAGCCAACACGAAAATAATAGCAGTAGCAAAAGAAAAGCAGGAAAACTGGTCCGGATCTGGGATGGAGCTCCTGATCCAAGCGGACCAAAAAAGCATTGAGGAGATCCCAGAGGTAATAGACCTCACTGACGGCAGCCACCTCACGGTAATTGTCGAGGGCAGAAGACCTAGGTGTGTCGTTTGTGGTGAAGGAACCCACCTAAGGGCTTTCTGCCCTCAGGCTAAAAGGTTGAGGCCACCTCTCCTACCCACCCCAGTGACACAACCATCAACACCACCAGTAGCAGAGATGGCAGCAACAACTGTAGCAGCAACAACAGAAGCAACTATAACAGCAACAACCCCAGCAACAGTAGCAAAACCAACACCACTACCATCACCAGCAAAACCAACACCACCACCACCCAACGCTTCAGAACTAGCACCAGCGCCTACACCATCCACCACACCACAACCAAAACTAACGGCTGTGGAGGATTTTCCACTCCCCGGCCTATCACAACTGGAGACAGATTGTGACGACGAGGAGTGGGAAACGATATCCGGAAAAAAAAAAGAAACCAAAAAAGAAAAAAATTCTCTTCCTTCCCCCTCCAAAAACAAAATACAGAGGGAAACAAATAAACTAAGAAACAAAAAAGTTAGGACAGATATGCCACCATCCACACCAGCATCACCAACCCCATCAACCCAAACACCAACACCATCACCATCATTATCCCCAGCACCACCATCGCCTACACCACAAGAGTCACCAAAATGCGAAACAGAAACAAACCCACAACAAACGCAAACAAAACAAAACAACCAAAACGATACACACTACACAGTATTAAATTTGAACAACAAGCAATTATTACACTACATCCAACACAACACCAGCATCACAGAAAAAGACTACACAACAACCCCAAAATTCACACCACCTCCACACATACAAATCACTCGCATCACACAGAAAACGTACATGACACTAAAACAAAAATTCCCCAAAGACATCGGAGACTTCCGACAAGCACTCTCCAGGAGGATTTATAAGGACATCCTTCCTGAGGAGGCCACAAGCAGTGAAAAGGATGGAAAAGCCGTCCTTCCCCTACGAGAAGTAAGGTAAGTGGTCTTTCCCATCTTTTCCACTCCTTTTCAACATGACCTCACTCAGAATAGGCAGCATAAATGCGCGTGGCTTGGGGTCGTCATGGAAGCAGGGCCACCTGCTCAACGACCTCAGGTCACTAAACATAGATGTAGTGGCCATCAGCGAGACCAGAATCTCCGAAGCACAGGCTTTCGCACCGATCTTCGGCGGCTACGATGTGTACGCATCTCCCAGCCGTCCGGGATCGGGGGGAGGAGTTGCTGTGCTTTTTCGGAGAGGTTTGGATCTTGCCATACGGGCCATCTTCCTGGACCCTGAAGGTAAGTTGGTGGTGCTGGACGTGACCAGCGGAGACGGGCAAGCTTTCAGGTTAGTGGCCGTCTATGCCCCGACAGGAGCAGGGCGGTCTGATTTCTTCCGGCGTCTGGAGACCTTTCTTGGAACGTCCCGCTCTTTAGTGTTAGTGGGCGACTGGAACGGGATCTTAGATGCACGCTGGGATTGTGTGGGATTAGTGGATAGGGAAGGAGGGTGCAAGAGTCTCACCAACCTGCTCAGACGTTTTGAACTGTCTGACAGGTACCGAATGGATTTCCCGAATGTACCAATATGGACTTGGACAAATCGCATAGGGTCATCCAGATCATATCTAGATAGAGTATTTTGTAGGGAAATAGATAGGTCTAGCATAGGCTGTCCACAATTCAAGATAGTCAGCTACACGGACCACAAATTCGTGATCTGTGTGCTTGACTTAGATAGGCTTCATAGACGAGGACCCGGCTACTGGAAGTTAAACGCGTCCTTACCAGCGCGCAAGGCCTACAGAGACCGGATTAGCGAACTAGTTAAGCGGGCGTTGACGGGGGCCATCGTCAACAACAAGTGGTGGTTTGCTCTGAAAAGAGCAATTAGAATAGAGTCCATTAGGTTTAGTAAGACTTTAGCAATAGAGAAAAATAGAGCAGAGGGAGAATTAGTTAGAAAATTAGATGAGGCGCTTAGCAAAGGCATCGCGACCGACGTACTTGCGGCGAAATTGGCCCTTGACCAATTCTTCAATGCAAAGCACGAAGGCTGCGTTGTCAGAGCTAGGGTGCGTGCTCTCAGACACGAGGGAACGAAAGCCGTTCAATGGGCCCGAGTGGCGGAGGCGCGTCGTGGCAACAAAGCCACGATCCGGTCTTTGGTGGACCACGACGGGCGCATGCTACTCGATCCCGGGCAAATGTGTGAAGCTTTTCAGCGACACTTCGCTCAACTGTTCGGGGGCAGTGGCGGGCCGGATCGAGGGATGGACTTTAGTGTCTACCTCGACGGACTGCCGCGGCTTTCGGCCACTGAGGCGGAGTGTTGCGAAAAGCCGATAACAACCGCTGAAGTACGGGATGCAATGACTAGTTGCACAAGGGGTAAATCGCCTGGTTTGGATGGTCTGCCCTATGAACTTTACGTACAAATGCCAAACTTGTTCGGAGGCCTCTTGGCGGACGTCTACTGCAACTGGCAACAGAACGGGAGAATTCCCAGCTCTGTGAGCCGAGGAGCGGTGGCGCTGCTGAGAAAGGATCCGAACAAGGGGGATAACATAGATAATTTTAGGCCCATAACTCTGCTAAACACAGAGTTCAAGATTTTGGCCAAGGTGCTAGCAAAGAAGTTGGCGCTTGTCGTTGGTGGTCTGGTGGGAGAGGCACAGATATGCGCCATTCCCGACAGATCCATCCACGACAACCTCCACCTCATGCGATACATCGTAGAGAGGGTAGCTAGGGAACCTGGCACGGGTGGGTCTTTGATCAATTTAGATCAGTCGAAAGCCTTCGATAGGGTCGACCATCGTTACCTAGCGGCAGTCCTGAGGGCGGCTGGCTTTGGGCCCGTCTTCAGAGGCTGGATCGCTGCCATGCACAGCGACATCTGCTCTGTAGTGAGAGTGAACGGTCACCTTTCGGAACCGTTCAACATCATGCGCTCGGTTCGCCAAGGATGTCCCCTCTCGTCCCTATTGTACGTATTGACTCTCGAGCCATTACTGCACAAACTGGAGACGTTGAGGGGGGTCCCGCGCGAACTAGGATGCGGAAGATCCGTGTCAGCATATGCCGACGATGTCACCGTAGTGGTGTCGAACGCCAAACACATCGAGGCGATCGGCACTACACTAAGAGAATACGAAGCGGTGACAGGAGCAATGATCAACCAGGAAAAGTCAGTGGGCCTGCAGCTCGGCACCTGGAGAGGCAGGTCCATGCCGTCCAACAGCGTCGTCGGGCGCTGGACGGACGGACCGGTTAAATTGCTAGGGGTCTGGTTCGGTCCAGACCTCCAGACGGACAAAAACTGGGACGAGGTGACGAGCAGGGTGGCTTCTCTCACCCAGAAATGGGCCGAGAGGAAGCTATCCCTGAAAGGTCGAGCGGAGGTGGCGAATGCGTACATCGCATCCGTCATCTACTACCGCCTGACCGTTGTACCTTGTCCTAAGCCCCGCCTGACTGCGCTGGAGCGTTTGCTCTTTCGCTTCTTGTGGAAGGGACGCGCTCCGATGGTCAGGCGGTCCATCTGCTGTCAACACCCGCTACGTGGAGTGCTGGGCATGCCGTGGCTGATGATGCGCAGACACGCGCTCAGGCTACGACATCTCCACCTCTTCCTCGACGGTGATCAGGTGTGGTCGCCGTTTGCTAGACACGTTTTTCCCCAGCTCGTCTCCTTGACGGAGCTGCAGTCCTGGGTCAAGCGAAGACCGAGAGGGAGCGCTTGGAGACTGGAATGTCTTCAGGCGCTCACAGCCCTCGACCAATCGGGCAATGTGATCGGTGGAAACTCCACCTTGGCGTTCTATAGGGGATTAGTGGAGGGGAAGAGCGACGACGTACTTGGAGAAACTCTAGGCGTCGACGAAAATCAACTGGCCAATCTCTTCGGAAGGACTTTCGGGCCGGGGCCTATGGACAACTTCCAGAAATCCCTGGCCTGGCAGTGCTACCGAGGAGCTTTGCCAGTTCGGGATAAACTCTACAGGCATGGAGGTGCCGTCAGCCGGGCATGTCCGAGATGCGCGCAGGGCGACGAAACCGTCCTGCACGCACTCGTCCAGTGTCCGAGCATTGCTGACTTGTGGGTTTATGTCGAACACCTGCTGTCACGTGTAGGACCTATCCGGCTATCAGCTGAGTCCATCGTGAGGATTGCCCCGCCCCCTTCCTTTAGACTGGAAGGGCAGGCAGTTTTTATCTGTCTGGTGGCCATGGCGAAAGAGATAGTATGGTGGACACGTTTGAAAGGGCTGAAGACGAGCACTTACCTCTTCGGTGATGCCCTGATTAACTTTTTCAAATTTCATTTGAAAAGAAAAATCAGGGTAGAGAGGGAAGTGCTCTCTTCCCAGCATTTTGTTGAAAGATGGGTGAGAGAAGCAAGTATGGCCCGAATGAATGGGCCTTCTCTGAGTATGTGTCTGTAAATTAAGGGTGGAAAACTGGGAGAGGGCACTTGCCCTGGTTGTCAGGGCCACTGTGGTCTTTTAATGGGCTTTCTCCACAAATGTCCCTCGGAAGTCTCCCCCCTATTGGGGAATTTTTCTTTGTTATTTTATTTCAACCTCTGTTTTTTTACACGCAGAAATGCCCATTTGTACCGTCCTGTATTGTCCTGTACTGTCCTTAATGTCTACTTTATGTGAACCCTTGTGGTTAATAAAGAAAACATTATTATTATTATTATTATTATTATTGTTATTGTTATTCCTTGAATCTCAGTCATTGATGTTGGTTAACTGGAAAGTCCGTTGGATTGAATATCAAGCCACTACCTGCAGCCTCAGATATTCAGGACGTATCGGAGGGTTCTTGCCGTTCCAAGCAAGCATGCCTTTTGAAGCGTTCCAAAAAGCGTGAAGGGGCCGATTTTCTTTAACCATCCCTGGAAACCTTTGGAGATAGTCCCCAGTGCGCCTATGACAATCGGGATCACTTTGACTTCATGGCAGTTCCAAATCCTTTTCACCTCCCACTTTAGGTCCTGGTATCGGTTAATTTTCTCCCTCTCCTTCTCTTGCACTCTCGTGTCGAACGGGCAGGCCACATCCACAATCAGGCACGATCTTTTTTCTTTGTCCACAACCACCAGGTCAGGTCTATTGTGTTCCAGTTTTTTGTCCGTCTGTATCCTAAAATCCCACAGCACCTTCACCTGACTGTTCTCCATCACCGCCTCTGGCCTATGCTCATACCATTTCTCAGAATGTGGTAGATTGTTTACTTTGCACAGGTGCCAGTGGATCACCCTGCCCATCACATCGTGTCTCCAGCCCTTATAGTGGGTCTGGGCTAGGTGTTTACACTCGGACACAATGTGAGCCACAGTCTCCTCTCTCTCTCCACAGATCCTGCACAGTGGGCTAGCCTCCTCCTTGTAGATATGGTGCTTCAACCACTTCGTTTTGAGGGCCTGCTCCTGCGCAGCCATTAGCATTCCTTCTGTAGCCTTTTTGAGGTCTCCTCTTCTCAACCAGTTCCATGTCTGTGGATCTCTAAATTCAGTTTTCTCAAAGAAGGTACTATGAAGGGATTTTCCCTTAAGGCAGCTCTTCCTCCTTGATGTTATTTCCTCCTTGGATATCCCCTGGCCTACTGTCCCCTCCTTCAGTACAGCTCTGAGCATTGGCTCCTTACTATAGGTCACGTATTTTATTATTATTATTATTATTATTATTATTATTATTATTATTATTATTATTATTATTATTTTTGTGAGGCTCGCGAGGGCAGAGTCTTCAGACTAACCTTCTAGACAGTCCTATAAGAAGCAACTGTATCCAATGATCCGGCTGGATCCTCAGAGGAGACCATCAAGACTCATGGATATTATCTAATCTACATGCTCGAGGTCTACGTCTGGGTCTCCTGTCGGCTGGATTTGAACATAAAGTCTGTCCAGTGGTTGTTTCCTTAGACATCAATTCTCTCTACAATATCATTTCCCACAACAAGGACATTCGCATTCTCCAACAACTCGCTCTTCAAACTTCTCCACAACTTTGTATCTCTACCAGAATCCGCGTTGCTGAGCTGGTGCTTCTTCGCAACTGCGTTTCTTTCTCGTTTAAGATATACCAATTGGTAATAAGTGTGGCGATGGACCCCAAAATAGACCCAAAATTACACCAACGCTTCTACATACACACTAATCCAACACGCTCGCAGGCACATACTCAAATATACAATCTCATGATAACTGTCACATACAGAGGCACACCATTACTATAGACAGGCACACATACATACTTTCCTACACAACATAATCTGTCACACACACTCCACAAACATACTTCGGGCCAGGCACACACACATATTCAATATAAGAACACAGAGGCAAACTTGCACATAGATACGCACTCGTTAACACACACCTAAACAGGCATACACACACATATAGATGAACACATACTGGAATAAAATTTCTCGGGACTTTACCTGGTTTCTGTTCCAACTTTTTGCATCATACTCTGAACACAAGCATTTGTTTACTGTGTGACACCCCTACTGCCTCTTACAAACGGCTCACTCATGATACACACATACATACTACGCATACACAAACATACATACTACGATATAAACACACATAAACCACACGTTCAATAGCCACACTAACACATCATATGATTTCATTTTAAACAGATATATTGTATCAATATCTACATTATCTACTTTCTATGTCTTCTTATTATAACAAGGCTGATTTAAGAAAAATTTTATTTCTATTTCTAGTAATATGCTGTAAATAAAGGTTCTTAGCATTTCGCTTGTACTATATTTGATTTCGCCGATTTTCTTCCCCTAACATTTACACGGTTTAATCTTGACATTTTCATTGCTTTATTGCTTTATTCCTCGTCCATCTATTCATCAGCTGCTTATATAATTCGATAAATATGCTTCCGACTTGCCTCTATTGTGTCTTATATTAGTATATATATATATATATATAAATAAAAGTAATTCCAGCTTTGCCTGATTTGCTCGTTTTATTTACAATCCTTTAAAATTATAATGGTATTAGAATGAAATAGTATGGTAGAATATTAAATGTTAAGTGTTAATTGAAC
The DNA here is from genome assembly GCA_964016885.1 of Eledone cirrhosa. Taxonomy (NCBI): domain Eukaryota; kingdom Metazoa; phylum Mollusca; class Cephalopoda; order Octopoda; family Eledonidae; genus Eledone; species Eledone cirrhosa. Next base: position 86,716,993 of record OZ024747.1, read on the forward strand.
AAGTACTTTCATGCCTTCGCAATCTTCAGGTTCATATTCTGTGGTGCAAGTCAAGTTTGCAATTTTCTAAAATACTACAGTGGGCCTTGCAATTGACATTGGGCAACCTGGCAACCTGGCCAGTCCGCCACTGTATATATATCATATATTTAAACAGTAAGTAAATCATATAGTGTTTGAATAAGAAAGACCTGCTGAGAAGGATAACATCAATATATATAACAATGGAAAGACGATCGTAGTTGTAGTTTGGGAAATCAAGGGGATTGGTTGCACATAATCCAACTCGGCATATTGCTTAGTAATATCATATAAGAGATTGATGAAATGATACTGGCATTAAAATAATTCCGAAGTGTGTGAGAGCATGTGAAAACGAGCTTATATGTATTGACAGCTTGATCATTGACGTATAAATAGGAAGAAAACATATTGCAAAGAAAATGAAATGCAGAGTATGATTAAAAAAAAAAGATCCGAAAACGTGTTGTATGGGTAGTTTGCTATGCATATTTATGAAGACAATGAGAAACAATGTGCTTGGACGACATAGAATACGAAAAAAGATAACATTCCTACACACACGTATATATATATATATATTATACATACACCTCTCTCTCTCTCTCTCTATATATATATATATACACACACACACACACACACACACATATATATATATATTATACATACACCTCTCCCTCTCTCCCTCTCTCTCTCTCTCTCTCTCTATATATATATATATATATATATATACACCCACACACACACACACACACACACACACACACACACACATACACACATATATATATATATATATATATATATATATATATATATATATATATATATACTTAGGATTGATATTGATGCAATTCAATTCAAGCACTCTACCTACTTTTTCCACATAGGAATGACGGAGTATATTTAGAATAAGAAACACAGAAAAAAAAAGAAGAAAAAAACCCGGACGAACAATGTAAGACAATATATATTGAAGTATAACGAATACATTAGACGAACAACAGAAACTGTATACATTGTGTAATCTGTAACGAATAAAAAACTATTTAACGTTATTACATTTAATTAAACAACAGCTTAACATGTTGGCTACGCGTCACTAAAATGTACTAAAATACAGAAAAACTTACAGAAAATGCACTATAAATACTTAGTGAAAAAATATGCAAAATATTTTCGAATCGTTCAACAAGAGATAATAGAATAAAAAATGAAGAAATTAAAAGAACAAACACTTTGAATTTAACCAATATAGAATTTCAAACACTTGGGAAAATCTAACATTCCGAAGCCTCGTAGTGAAGGTCAATGGGAAGAAAATTGTATATCGTACGTGCCGAAGTTTATGTCTCAAGAATATAGGGATATGCATGGTAGAATAATATTAAGAATTCGTAAACATTACTCTCTGATAAAAACATTATATAGCAGTCGTTGAAATGAAGAGAATCATCAGGTCTGTAGTATTATCAATGTGATTACTAGCCTTTTGACGAGGAACAGCATAGCACTGCCCTATGTCATGGTTATATTACAATATTTTGTAGTTTGATAACTATCATATATATACTTATATATAGATATATATATTTAAATCTATATTATGTTCGACACCCGAATTTGAAGTGAAAAACAGTGGAACAAAAGATAAGCAGTTCCTTCCAGATATTCTAAAAGAAATCCTATTAATTCTCTCTTCCTACGTCTCACAGATTTAATGTATGTATCAGCAACAGGAATTTAGAAGAATATTAATATTTAAAGAATCTTAGGGAGTAAGGACTTTTATCTCTCTTTCTCCCCCCTTCTCTCTCTTTATATATATATATATACATGTGAGTGCTTGTATATGTATGTGTCCTTATGGATTAACGGGTGTAAAATTGTAATATTATTAATAAAGCTATCGATGCATACGTCGCAGACTAAATTAAATCCTTTTTTTAAATTAAAAAACAACAACAGCAGTAATAATAGTAATCATAATGATAATAATAATAATAAAAATATCCTTCACATTCCGATTATATTCTATGATTTGCATTTTAGAACAATACGTAATTGAAAATTAAAAAAACTATATAGAAAAGCAAAACATACAAAGAAAAACTGCATCGTGAAAAATAAAGCTAATATAAAACAATAAAATATGGAACCATGTTTATGAATAAAGGGTAAAAATACATTTTAATTTGTAATTCACAAAGGAAAAAAAAAACATTTTACATGGAAGGATATCGACTAATCTTGTGAAAGTTGAGAATTGTGAGATATGTGCGGAACTCTGTCAAGGAGACACAAAATTAACAAAAAAAAACAAACAAACTATATATATTATTTCAGAATAGTTGTTTAATTTCGCCTGAATTCGCAACACTTAGTTTCCATTCATTGACCACTCTGGAGTAAAGACTGTGATGGTTGTGCCATATACTGTGCACAGTTCAGTATTTTATGATTTGGCCTATACGTCTTTCTTGCCTTGTACGTGATATGCTTTATCGCTTCACCATGAATCTTTTGCTGCTTGGATTTCACAGTACTCTCACGCCTTACATTTTTCGTAAGCCTTCTCCAGCTGATATTTTTTCTGAACCTTCCTTGGAACAGAACAAGAACTTATCAAGACATGTTTTCTTTCCCCCTAGAATGCTTTCCGCTTGTTATTAATATGCAGTGAAGCCCTGCTGATATTCTTTTAATTGGCAGTATCGGTAGAGGGTCGGATGCCATGGTTTCCAGCATAGTTACGTCCTTTTACGGTGAGTTCAAATCCCGTCGAGGTTAACTTTGCCTCTTATCCTTACGGGGTCAATAAAATAAAGTACCAGTAATGCACTGGGTAATTGCTGGCCTTGTGTCAAAAGTAGAAACAATTATTTTCTCTGCAAAAACCAAGGTTGTGACCGTTGCTTCATCATCGCTGTTGTTGATTTCAATTTGTTGAACTGCTTCTTGAAAATTCTTTCTTTTTTCTGGACGAGCCAATTGTGATACGTTTATACATCTCTGCTCCTAGACAGTGATCCATCTCATATCCGGCAACTCGTTACGTCATACAATCACATAATCAATAATATGAAAATGACCTGAACGTGGGTGCATCCACATCCCCTTTACTTCTGTTTAAACTATGTGTTTCCTAAGACACACCTGCAGCAGAAAATGTACATTGCTATTGCACTTTCCCGTCCCATGACGATCTAAGCTGCTCCATGTAGTAAAGTCACATTCAACACGAACATTCAAATCATCCAAACCTACACGTTTGTCATCGCCATTTACATTTTAGGAGAGATAAACTCTGATACATTCATACATACATGCATGCATACATACATACACACATACATACATTCATACATGCATACATACATACTTTCATACATACATACATGATGGCTTCCCCCTCGTTATCGAGTATGCCCATTGTACGATATAACATTATTAATAATTATTAATTAATTCTATCGTGCAATGCCTGTGCGTGAAGATATGTTTTTAAAGTGAGGAAAGACTGTGCATTGAGCCAATCTCACTCTCTGAGCGACAGTAGCTATAACTCGAAAAGAAGAAAAGATCAACATCATCGGTAACTACTGAGCCGCAGGTTTTATATCGGAGTTATCTCAGTTTCCTGAGTTGCCTTCTCCTAGAAGAATGCCCTGACAAAGGCTAGGGGTCCTTCACTCCCAGTGGTTTAACCGCGCGGTCGGGTGTCCAGCCCAACTATTTCTATGTCCCCGCGCATATACATACACATGCACCCATGTATATACACATATGTATACATATGTACATGTGTATATACATATTTACACACTTTTGGGTGGCCGTTGACTCTTATGAGTTCTTCCGCCCTTTGTCAGGTTTTGTTTTTTTTTGTCCTGCAGGGTGTCTAAAATCACCCTCCTCACCAAGTAAACTTGGTGGGGTTGCCCGTTTAGTCGCCGATGACCCGAGCATGCGACAGGTTGTACATACATACATGTATGCCTACGTACATGTATTTTGAAGCTGGACAGAATTAATGTACTAAGTTTTTCAAGCTATTAATTTGAAAATATCAGAACAGAACACTATGATTTAGAATTTTATAGCTCAGTCTCTTAAAATACTAAGCACGTTGAACCTAAATGATGTTACAGCGTCATGGTTTAGTATCCAGTTAAAGACATTTTACCTCAACCAGTTAAATCGTATGGGATTATATTGGAAAGTTCACGATGTAACGAATTCACATTTAACGTTCACATAAACATTTTTTTCTTGTTTTCGTCGTTGTTTTCGTCGTCTAAGTAAATCAATATACCTCCAAATACATCTTAAAAGGAGAACATTTTCTCTAAGAGAGATGAAATACAGGCCGTTAAAGTATTCGAGTATGTACATTAGCATCAAATAGAATATATTTTCGTTGCGCTATGGTGTGGAGAATCACATTCTTCTTAATTTGAACTAATATTCATGCAAAGGCATTTAGAAACTCTTTGAAAAGCACACACACACACACACACACACACACACACACACACACACACACACACACACTCATTACAAATAAAAACATATCTTCTGAATAATTCGGAAGATGTTAATATATAATATGCATATGGGCACACACATATATATGTATACGCACATGCACACAAACACAAATACACACACACACACACACACACACACACACACACACACACATATATATATGTATGTATATATACATTCATATATAGAGTTGCTTGAGGTACTCCAACTCATATATATTTATATAAACAGTATATATATATATATTAACATTTGCGCCCCGACATAGCTCTTCTTAAAGGGTGGCGATGCTGTCCCCCTCAGGCACTGCTTTCGCTTGACAGACTTGAGTCGTACGTTGACATCAAGGGCTTCCAGTTAGTGTTCCTCGTTCGTCACATGTCTATTTCTTTTGCCATTCTCCATCTTATGACTATGCAGAGCTCTGTGTATTCAATTTTCTGTACGTCTATTCCGCTCCTCTTCAGGCAACTCATCTTCTCTCAGCTGCTTCGTCTCCGCAAAGATTTTATCAGGTTTAGATCGTTTGTTCTGTCCAGCTGTTTCCCAAGCAGTCTCAAAGATGACGGTGGTGCGTCTCTCACACTCTGTGTTGATGTCTTCTGATGGTGTTAGAACCATGAATCTGCTGATAACACCTTGGTGTTTAGTCTCTTGGGCGATCTGATGAATCTCGCTCTCTCTAGCTTTGTGTTGATGGTGCCCCACACCATGCGGTGGTTGCTGCCTGTGTTAAAACTGTCGAAGATGGAGACGTCTGTGTAAATGTCTGGTTTGTTTGTAAGATAGAAGTTGAGTTTGTTTTTCGAGTGCCAGATATTGTCAATGCCATGATGAGATCAAAACACCGCTGAGCAGGCTACATCACCGGGGGACAGGTCAACAGTTAGACCATCAGAGTGACGGAGTAAACTCCACGAGAGTGGACCAAATCGGGAGCACAACCAAGAGTGAAAATAAGAGACGATCTTACCCGTCATGTGGGATCCAAACAGCCAAGGTAAGCCCTGACCGATGTCACTGGAAGCACTCAAGCGAGGAGCTCGTCCTCCAGAAGTGATAATGCCCTGATGATGTTGGTAGACATGGTAGCGATGGAACGTCATCAATATCTCCACCGCCGAAAACACCACCATTATGATTTACTCTGAGTTACTTCCCTTATTTATTTTAAAATACACGCGCATAGCACTTAAACTGTATGCAGAACGCCTTTGTTCCTCCTCAACTAGGTCTAAACACATATATAATTTCCTATTACAGTTAATGTTGTTTACGTAACGTTACAGGCTTTATCTTTCCCAATATTTTCTTACTTAAGCCAATTAGACTTAAGCCAATCCCAGTTGGATTTTCTGATTATTGATGTGCACAGGCAGGGCCGATATGGGGTTGAACTACAACTCACTAGTTTTTGTCATTTCTGTCTCTGCATGAAACATTATATAATAAATTATAAGCTGTTTCCAGGACTTGATTACGAACCGTGTTTCCAGTTCCCTTCTTTTACAAGCTTGAAGATGTGATTAACGTGATATGCTGTTATTTATCTTCCTCTATAAATGCGAACTCGTGAATCTATTATATAAATATGTTATTGTCGCCTTTTCTACGCTCAATTTTATTCTAACATAACTTAATTCCTTTGTTTGAAGTGTTTTGTAAAGAAATTTAAAAACGAAAGAATTATCACCGCAAGAAAAATTAGAATTATGAAAAATTTGTAAGAAAACATACAAAACATATTTTATCCACCGTGATTTCATAATCGCTGTGAGTCAAATTATATAAAATCAAAGCTAATACAAGAATCAATAATTACAACGAGAACAAAAACCACAACAAACCAAACACGCTCGCTCATTCATTGACAATACAGTCAACATGATCACCGATAATAGCAGGTGCAACAGTAAATTACCGCTATCAGGAAAAATGCAAAACTCCGAGCTGCAGAGAATAGATTTAGAATAAACATAATATCATGAACAGCAGGAAGAACAATAGCAATATTGCAAGTAATTAAAATTAAAGTAAAGCATAAAACAGTCAGCAACCACATGAACGAACACTACTTTATTCTTTGATAGGTTTTAGTCATTTCATAGGTTTTCGTCATCCTGGGGCACCAGGTTAAGGGATTTTGTAGATTATATTGGCCACAAATATTTATTTTTTAAGTCTGCTACTTATTTATCGATATTTATTTGTCAATCCTCTAATATACGGTGCATAAAGACACACACTCACACATGTGCACACACTCAAACATGTGCACACAGTCAAACACATGCACACAGTCAAACACATGCACACATTCAAACATGTGCACCCACTCAATCATGTGCACACACTCAAAGATGTTCACACACTGAAACATGCACACACTCAAACATGTGCACACACTCACAACTCCCATATATGCACACACTCTAACATGCACACACTCACACACGTGAACACACTCAAACATATGCACACACTCACATAATATATACTTAGATACGACGCGCTACTGCGCTTTTTGTCTTCCAAATTCAACTTACAAGCCATTGGTCAGCATGAAGCTATAGTAGAAGACATTGTCCAAGGTGTTATATTCTGACTTCCATGACTAAAACTGTAAAAAGTCTAGCGACGCAGTTAACGTGGCGGATTATAATAATTGTTTCTACTTTTGGCGCAAGGCCAGTAATTACCCCAGTTTATTACTGGTACTTTATTTTATCGACCCCGTATGGATAAAAGGCAAAGTTAACCTCGGCGGGATTTGACCTCAGATCATAAAGGACCGTAACTCTATGCTGCAAAACATGGCGTCCGAACCCCTGAAAATAATGATTTCTAATTTAGATACAAGGCCAGCAATTTAAGGGCAAGGGTAACGCGGTTTTATCGAAAACATTACTTGAGCGGTATTTTATTTATCGATAATGAATGGCAAATATGGCCTCAGTATAAAAGCTATGAATACATAATAATTCTTTCTAACTTTGGCCCAAAACCAGTAATTTGGAGGATGGGGAAAGTCGAGTATACCAACAGCAGTTCTTAAGCGGTACTTACTTTTTCAACCCCAGAAGAATGATATGCAAATTGACCTCAACATGTCTAGAACTCAGATGAGCAGAGCTGGATTTAATGGGGGCAAGAGGGGAAATTGCTCCAGGCCCACCGCAGCAGGAGCCCTGCCAGCAATGGATGTAGTGATTCATTTGTGCCCTCTGCTGGGCGTTTTAGTTTATCACATTGATAACTAGCATGTGATTACCCTTTTAGTACCAGTGTCACGATAAATGCACTTAGCTCATCCTGTAAATTGTTAGTATTGGTGCCTTGTTCGAATATACATAGTCCACTGAGTAAAGCAGTTGTGCTGCCTTCGCAAAAACAATTTACCCAGTAAACATTCTAAAGTGATTATGTTAGGAAGGGCATCCAAACATAGAAACTTTGCCAAATATTTAATGAATGTGGAAGATGAGGTCGGTCCGATATGTCTGATCTCGGACTGTGACAACCCGTCCAACACATAGAAGAGTGGAAAGTGGACGTTGAATGAGGATGGCTAGATTTTTAAACTTAATACCTGTATGTACCCGCCAAAGTCTAAATTCGGCCATGCAGATGAAGAACATACTAATTCTTTCTAACATTTTCAAAAGTCCAACGTTTTAGGAAAAGATGAAAGTTGGTAATTTAGACCTCAATACATAAATGATACTTATTTTATCAACCTCGGATTGGTGAAAAGCAAAGTTGTGGTCGGCAAGATTTGAACTCCGAGGAAGGAAATAATAATAAAATAAGAAAACCAAGTTTGCTGATATGGCAACAACCTTTGTTAACTATCATGTTTTAAAAACGTTCTGAATGTGTTAAAAATACGAAATTAAAAACCATGCTGGATGTTTGCTAGATCCAATAACACATAACAACTGATGCTGCTGTGTAATCCATAGAATTAGATTATCTATTATTAAATCTTCATGTATTCACTGTCAATACACCTTGTATTTGATGGGTGAACCAAGCGAGTATGTTTTTATGTTTATGGTGCCCTGAATAATATGTAAAGATTGATGGATTTCTTTATCATGCATGCGTCTACAGATAATGACCAATACATTCCGAATTGTTATTCATCATTAGATTCTATGAATACATCAAAACTTTGTGTAAAGGTGTGTCTAAATTGGATTAGGCAGTTTGAGTCATGATAGTGAGTCGCCCGTTCTGTCCTTCAAAAAGTCTCATTATTTCATGTCCACGCTGCTTAAAAAAATAACACGAGTTGCACGGGTAATTGAAAGAGTCAACCTTGTCTCAAACAGTTACACTGAATGTCTCTGAGAATTAGATCAAGGGTTCATGTAACTACAGAGTGCTCAGCCATTAGCAAGTTAATTTCTTAAGTATGATATTCCAGTGTTTGAACAACTGGAACACTCACTGTCCGAAACGATGAAAATCCCAAAACAACATAACAACTTGATGAGACGGAGTTTTCAATACATTTATGTCCGCTAATGCCAACTGGAAAACACCAGATACATTTTGTTTCGGGGTTCCGGTGAGCAGGATTGCGAATGCGTTACTTCGGTGAATAACTAGAGAAATACACAGAAGTAAATGTTTAAAGAAATGATTTATTTCAACGAGTTTGAATGTTGGGAACATTTCAAAAATTGATCGCTTTTCCCCGGTAATTTTCAATAAAAACATGTCACTTTCATTAAGCTAAGCAATGATGTTGTATCACTGACGTTACTAATTTTCATTTTATACAGTTATAAATAGTTTGATGTACTATAGTAGAAACAGATAAATGTCATGATTATTGTCTGAGGCTGCCATGAATAATAGATTTATTAATAATATTGTCGAATTCTGCAATAATTTTGCGAAAATGTATGGTAATTTATTACTGGATAAACTGTACAATTAGCAGTAACATGTTTAAATAAACACATTGAAGTGAACAAATCCACATAGTTACATCTAAAATTCCTTCCTTAAACCAAAAATATATATATATCACGATAAATTAACGGAGCCATAGACTCTCGCTATTCCCTGTCAGTCTTGTGCTCAAAGGAGAAGGAATCCCGAGCCCTTTATAATACAATATGTAGAAAAGATAACACACTAGAGAGAGAGAGAGATAGTGCACCATCAATCAAACAGGGAAAAAACCACCAGTGTATGGAATCTATAGCCCATGGAAGGCAAAGTAGACACACAATAATTAAAAGTATAAATTAAAGTGTAAATACATACCTCCATAACTATCTAACACACACGTACAAATCCAAAGAGATCTGTTTCACCAAAAAAGTTGTTGACAGAAATGACTAGCCAATGGTTCATCAGCGTGTGTAAGGCTATACATTTCAGACAACACTAAAAGAATCTAAAGCGACTGTTTTTCCCTGGTTGACTGATGGCGCACTATCTCTCTCTCAAGTGAGTTATCTTTTCTACATATTGTATTATAAAGGGCTCGGGATTCCTTCTCCTTTGAGCACATTACTGACAGGGAATAGCGAGAGTCTATGGCTCCGTTAATTTATCGTGATATTTCGCTCTTTATATACAATCTTTCCCCCCTCTCTCTCTGTTTGGTTGAGTACACTTCTCTTAGTGGTTTGGGCTGCCCTTTCTACAGCTCGTCCCTCAGACACCACTGGTTACTGCCCTAGGCACGCTGTGAATTCTCTCTCCCAGGTGTGGCTGGACGGGCACTTTAGATTCTCTTAGTGTTGTCTGAAATGTATATCCTTACACATGCTGATGAACCATGGTCTAATCATTTCTGTCAACAACTTATTTGGCGAAACAGATCTTTTTGGATTTGTACGTGTGTGTTAGATAGTTATCGAGGTATGTATTTACACTTTAATTTATACTTTTAATTATTGTGTGTCTACTCTGCCTTCCATGGGCTACAGATTCCATACACTGGTGGTTTTTCCCTGTTTGACTGATGGCGCACTATCTCTCTCTCTAGTGTGTTATCTTTTCTACATATTGTATTTATATATATATATATATATATATATATATAATAATAATAATAATAATATTATTTATAGTTATATATACACTATATACAACTATAAACAGGAAAGGTTATTAATTTACTACGTTATTACCAGTAAGAAAAATAGCTCAATGTAAATACATCAGATGTTTTACTCACCAGGAATATAAATTACACAATAATCAAAACTATGTTCAAATCATTTTATTGCTGACAATCGTTGGGAATCCTCGGAGCACTAGTGTGACTCTTTAATTATTATACAATTCTCTTGTAATCTCTGTCACATCCATTCCACTCTGTAAATACGAAACTGTTGATGACAACATTAATATCCATGTATCTATATGATTGTTCTGTTGAATAGGAAGTTAATTATATGTCCAAACTTTGCTAGTGCTCCGAGGATTCCAAACGAAAGTTTGTAAGAAACGATTGTCAGCAATAAAATGATTTGAACATAGTTTTGTGTAATTTACATATATATATATATATATATATATATATATATATATATATATATATATATATATATATATATATATATATATATATATATATATATTTATATATATATATATATTTTTATATATATATATATATTTTTATATATATATATATATATTTTACATATATATATATATTTTATATATATATATATATATTTTATATATATATATATATATTTTATATATATATATATTATATATATATATATATATTATTAGATATGTTAGCTATCGCCGTATTTTGACTAAAGAAATTAAAGAAATTATTTAGCCTGATAGTGGGGTTAAGAACCCTCGGAGAAATGGAAAAAGATGAGTATTGACGTGTACGTCAATACTCATCTTTTTCCATTTCTCCGAGGGTTCTTAACCCCACTATCAGGCTAAATAATTTCTTTAATTTCTTTAGTCAAAATACGGCGATAGCTAACATTTCTAATAATTTCAAATCCACTCGCTGTTTCGAAAATATTCTTACATATATATATATATATATATATATATATATATATATATATATATATATATATATATATATATATATATATCCATATATATTTTATTCAGGTGTGACATGAAGCTATAATTGTATGTGTGTGCATGTGTGTGTGAGTGTGTGTGTGTGTCGGACGTAGCTTAACGTTTCGACGAAATAATATTGATAAAATGTACTAGACTTGACAAAATGAGTATTCGTGAGGAAAGAGTCGATTTCATCAGCTAAATCTCTTCAAGTCGACGCCCCACTATAGCTGAAATCCTATGATTGAAACCAGAACAGAATAAATGAAGAAAAGAATAGTATATATTCAGAGATTGATAGAAAGTTTACATAGAAACAGTTGTTTGGTATCGTATGTACCAAAGGCTAATCAGAAAATTACAATATCTTGTATTGCATCGAAAAGAACCTAAGAATACAAACCGTAGAAAATTCAACAAGCAGTGTAATGTTTTCCCCGTGTCTATCTAATATATTAACAATTCTCACGTTGCCAACATTTGCTGATATTGTAGATTTTGATTGATGTTGTCCTTATGCAACAGATAATAACATGATGCACCTGAGATGTTGAAGTACTTTAGAGTGGTATATCTGATGTATAGGATGATTCTTTTTAGAATGAATGGTTAGAAAGAGAGAATGAAAAATGGACTTAAAGAAGTAAAGTATAGAAAAAATATGGGAATATCAATAGGGACACAAAGAGAGGGAGTGCAAAGATCAACCAAAGGAAACAAAATAATGGAAAGAATGACCGCAAGTCATGAGCTGAAAGAAAAACAGCAAAAATATATAGTAATATAAAAAAAAGTAGTGAAATGGTGGATAAGCATGTAGATAGATAGAGAGTGAAGGTGGAAAGAGAGAAGAGACAGAGTGTGAGAGAAGAAAGAGAACGTGGGAGAGGAAATAGAAACTGGAAGATTAAGAGATGAGAGCTACAAAAAATATGATAGATCACGAAAAAATAAAAAGGGAAAATGGCGAAAAGAAGAGAAGAAATAATGCAATGAACAAAAAGAGCAAAACAACAACTGGAGGAGACAGATGGTGTAAACGAAATCTATAATTAATATGGATGGATTATAGAGGAAGTAAAACGTATAATACAAACGTACACATATATATTCAATATAGAAAGGCTTCTACAGTACTAGAACTGTTTCATTCCGGAGAAATCATTATATATATATATATATATATATATATTGTTATACTTTGGGAGGGTCATGTTGCCAATAAGAAACACACGCACCAGTTGCTTTCACTTCAATTTATTATATATTTATAAATTTACAAATCTACAAACTTATAAATTTCTGGTTGGTTGGTTGGTTCCACAACCAGATAGTTGTTTATATATAGTCATAGTCCTTTCGTCACACACTCTGTGACCTCTTCAGTGACAGGGGATTCCTGTCTTTGTTTCTGTGCCTTTCCTTTCTTCTGTCCTACGCCATTTTGTTTCTGTGTGTGTGTTGTGTGCTTAGTTTGCGCATGCGCCACATCCGGGTGTCTGTGTGTGTTTGTGTTCATTTGTCTATTTGTTTATTTATTTATTTATTTATTGTTGGTTGGTTTTTTGTTCTATGTGTGTGTGTGTTTTCATTTTGTCCTTAATTGTAAGTTGTGATGTTGCTGTTCCACTCATATTTTCTATTTAATTTTGGTTGTAATTCTTTTATGCTTACTGCCTCTGTAATTTGCCTAAACATTGCATCTTTTCTGTGTGTGGATTCTATTTTTATTTCTATGTTCTCTAATTTACCCCCGTGCTCTATCTTAGCATGTTAGTAAAGCACAGATGATTCTTTATTATCTTGAAGGTCTCGCCAGTGTTCATTTATTCGTTCCCCTATACTACGAGCTGTCTCACCTATGTACACTATATTTTTGTTTCTACAATGTCCTTCAGTACATCTTATGCTACACACACACATAGAACAAACAACCAACCAACAATAAATAAATAAATAAATAAACAAATAGATAAATGAACACAAACACACCCAGACACCCGGATGTGGCGCATGCGCAAACTGAGCACACAACACACACACAGAAACAAAATGGCGTAGGACAGAAGAAAGGAAAGGCACAGAAACAAAGACAGGAATCCCCAGTCACTGAAGAGGTCACAGAGTGTGTGACGAAAGGACTATGACTATATATAAACAACTATCTGGTTGTGGAACCAACCAACCAACCAGAAATTTATAAGTTTGTAGATTTGTAGATTTATAAATTTATAAATATATAATAAATTGAAGTGAAAGCAACTGGTGCGTGTGTTTCTTATTGGCAACATGACCCTCCCAAAGTATAACAATATCGGTTTCAACACACGATTTCAGATAAAGAATCTTGCTAAACAAATTCAGAAACGAAATATATATATATATATATAAATAAAATAAAATAAAATAAAATAAAATAAATAAATACATACACAAGCACAATAACAACAAGCACATAAACACACACTAGTCACCCATCACACAGCAAACAAAACACTATACACACACGCAAACGCATGCGCAAAGAAGACAAAATAAAATAAACAAACAAGCAAATAAATAAATAAATATATAGACAGACTGAATAAAAATGGCGTAGACATACAATACAACAGGAGGAAAAGATAGCACCACTGACGATGTTGCAGATGTGCAACGAAAGATTCATGATAAACTATATATATGTGTTTGTGTCTATATTGTATCTGTATTATTTTTGACCGTCGGTCAGTCAATGGCAACATTGAGGACCGAGTAAGTTAGATTACCGATATAAAAGACACAGAAGCGAGAAGCGAAAACCAACCAAACAGTGAGTGTGTTCTGTTATTAATTCTGGCAATATTACACAAATATGACCCTCCCCAAGTATAACAATATATATATATATATATATATATATATATATATATATATATATATATATACACACACACACGAAATACATGGGCGGAGGTGGTGAGAGCAGACCTCAGATCGCTGAAGCTCACGGAGGAGATGACGAAAGACCGTGAGAAGTGGAAAGATGCTGTGCTGAATAGGACCTGTCCCACCCTTGCAAGCTGGGAAAAGCGGACGTAAAATGATGATGATGATGATGATGATGATGATGATATATATATATATATATATATATATATATATATTATATATATATATTTGTGACGACTTCAGCACCTAAGCTTGGATCAATTAGCATATATAAATTTATCTAATTAAAACAAGCGAGAACTAGATTAGAACACTTCGTTCATTCTTGATTTGGGATGTTTTCTCAGAATGAACGGCGTGACACGAGTTAGAAAATTCACTACCTATTGACTAAGACCAGAATAATTTCGATTTTGTTTTCATTCACTATTCTTCGTTATAGACATACTATTCGTTAAATTATTGCACTTGTATAATGTTCATCACTATGCTAGACTTAGGGCTGAGGTTATTAGACCCTAGCATATTATCGCCCAGTGTTGGTTCCTATCTCATATCTTAATATTGTTGGTGACTTCCAAATGATTGGCTAGGTATTACGGTTTTGCGATATTTCTCGAAGCTTAGCTTTAAGCGGTGGCCTGTGCCAACTTTATATTCAATACCAGAATTACATGGCATGGTGTCACAGATCTTGGTCATGTTATAGCGGCTTTGTTCGAGAAAGATGCTATGGAAAGTTAAACCTGCTATCCAGGACCAGCGCCTATGTATTTCGCATCCAAAGATATATAATGTCCACATTCTTTTCGCAGTTATGCGCACAATTCTCATAAATAAAATAGTTTAAACTTATATTTTGGCAAGCTGACAAACACAATGTTTTCCATTACTTTCTTTGACCACGCTAAATAAATTACAAAGCCAACACTCTCCCATATCGAATCATGTTATATGTCATAACACCACTCAAATCTCTCCTCCACTATGAATATTTCCACGCTGCAAATATGATTAGCGATTTACGTATTGATCGGCGGAAGTTACTATATATTTATTTTAAGTATACATATTTGTATAAAACTGTAACATTTTAAGGTTAAATACAGCATATCTCTGAGATTTGTGTCCTTGGTAACTGCATAATTGGCCTAATGGTAGCACGGAAACAGCTGCTATACAATTTTGTCCAGATAGAGTATTACCCGCAGATTTTCTGAATTTTGTCTACATGTCCCTAAGATTCTCAGCAGAGCTATTGTGCTAGTAAAAGTGTCGTTGGTGACAGATGGCGATAGGATTATATAATGGTTCGTTGCTATATAAGTGGGCTTCTGTTGGACGAATAAGCAACTCCGAACAAAACAGCGATAAGAAACACGGGCAAATGGAGAAATGGCTGACACTGTTAGTACTCAAGACATCACTCCTAGCCCAACGATATAGATATGTTGAAGTGAATAAAAGTGGCCTGTAAAAAGTGGCTGACTAATTTTACAACCGTCAGTCATGATACTACTTCCACCCCGGCTGTGCATGTCAATCCTGTTCATGAAAATAACGAGCAGGAGAGGTGACAGTTCGCACCCTTCGCGGAGTCCGACTCCCACATTGAATAGTCTCGATTTAGCCCCTATTTATGCAAACACAAATACTTGGGCATATGTATAGAGACATCAAGGCAGAAATAAACTGATCATCGATCCCAAACTCCTGCAGAACCTTCCACAGCAGGTCCCGAGGAACGCTTACATATGCATTTTCGAGGTCTACAAAACAAGAATATACCTCTTGACGATACTCCCACGATTTCTCAAAGACCTGCCGCAGTGTGAATAGTTGATCGGTTGTGCTGTTTTCGGGGCGACACCCTCGCTGTTTATCAGCTAGCTTGGATTCAACAATCTTCTTGCATCTGTTTGCCAGGCACTTAGCATAGACTTTACGGGGAGGCTTTACAAGGAGTTCCCCTTGTAATTGGATCAATCTCTGTTATTCCCCTTTTTGAAAATTCCAATTACCATCCCGATTGTCATTACTTAGGTGCCTGTCTAGAGACCCAGGCTACCCGGTACACACGTGTTGATGATTGATGGTTTTTGAAAAATTTATAAAACCAATATAGTATCCTAGAATCAAAAATAGTTTCAAGCAGTTTTCTATCAACGAGTCTCTTTGGCAATCAATAATCAGATATTCTCTGAATGTAACCAATTTATGTCATATTTTGAATCTGGTCCAATTCAATATGTCTGTATTCATATCATGGTCTTGACAACGTATACAGAAGATGTTTCTCAGCTTCGTTTTTTCGATAACACATCCAGGATCCACATACATTCAAACGGCTTATAAGAATATTCGATCTGCAAACTATTCACCTGTTAAAACTTAAACTTTTTCTTCCTTCGGAATAGAAAACTACATCCATACACTGAAAACCGAAGATAACACGCGTAAAACGAATCCGATTTGAAATAGTATCGTATACACTGACAATCTTACGTAGATAATTCTGAAACAAGATTAAGTTGCTCAAGAACGTGACAGTGAGCTTGAATTTGAAAACAAAAGTCCACGAGAAACGAACACAGAATCAAAGTTGTCACACATTGAGTGAGGTTATTTTTGATAATATCTCCTAGACCAAAAGGTATGAATGCGCATGGGGCACTAGTTCATGTGTTTGAGTTATGATCGTACAGTCATGAATCGGATTCCGATCGGCTCATTCTCATTGAACAAAGCACTCAATTTTCCGTTGTTTTATTCCAAAGCCACTCACACTGTATCACGCTAAATCTCATTGAAGGTGTTCGTCTCTATTAGAAATCCAATATACAAACCTAAATGTCCGCATGCATTCAACAATATACCTTAAGATCTTCAGATCTAGGTTCTCCGATGAGGTTATAATCACCATATATCGATTCCTCCATTTGGTGTTGAATCTCAGAAGGTTGAAATCACTTCAACCATAAAATACTGGATGGATAATGAGCGAATGTAACCAGTCAAAAAAATATTATATATATGTGATGAATATTATATATAGGGCGGTAGATTGGCAGTATCGGTAGAGGGTCGGACGCCATGCTTTGCAGCAAAGAGTTACGGCCCTTTATGGTCTGAATTCAAATCTCACCGAGGTTAACTTTGCCTTTCATCCTTGCAGGGTCGATAAAATAAAGTACCAGTAATACACTGGGATACTTGCTGGCCTTGTGCCAAAAGTAGAAACAATTATATATATATGGCTGTATTACAGAGGTTTTTCAGACTTCTTCAGGACAAACATTTATTAAATTCAAAGAAGTACAAATCTATAACTCCTTCAAAGTTGGATCGTCTTACTTCAATGCACTTGTTGTAGCATCTCATCCACTTCCTGATGACCCCATGGAGGTCCTCCAAATTGAAGAGGGCCAGGACTCTTTCACAGCCTCCTTCATGCTCTCATTGTCTTGAAAACGACTGCTCGTGAAAAAAACAAAAGAAATTTCGGGAGTGTGTGACAGTTTTGATACTGTGTTGGTTTCTCGAGGACATTTATATATATATATATGTGTGTGTGTGTGTGTGTGTGTGTGTGTGTGTGTGTGTGTGTGTGTGTGTGTAAAAGGTAAACAGAAATAACAACATAATCAGTAGAGTATATGAAAGGAATATATTAGGTTAACGCTTGATATAGCAGGAAGAGGGTCTTGACGTTTCGGAGGCTACTCCTTCATCAGAAATGAGAAATAAGATAGATTGAGGGGACGGGTGGGTTGGAATTGGAAAAATTGTCTTTAGATAAAAATAACAAGTCCATTCATGTTGACATCATATTTTTTAAAACCTTGGAGCAATAATTAATTTTAACTACATATAACGGGATTCAATCCTCTGCAAAAATATTACCAGACTTATAAATGAGAAAAACGATTTTTTTTCTAATTTACAAACGAGATAACTAGTTTTTCTATTGCAATCATCATTTGGCGAGTTATTTCTATCTTTAATAGACCTATATATAATCCTTTAACACATTCCAGTATTAAACCATGGAAAATAATTTTATTTTTCTATTTTGTGTTCTTCAATTATTTAAACTGGAAACTGAAGTGTGCATATGTGTGCGTGAGT
Source organism: Eledone cirrhosa (assembly GCA_964016885.1). Taxonomy (NCBI): domain Eukaryota; kingdom Metazoa; phylum Mollusca; class Cephalopoda; order Octopoda; family Eledonidae; genus Eledone; species Eledone cirrhosa. Next base: position 86,735,701 of record OZ024747.1, read on the forward strand.
ATGCGTGCATGTGGATAAAATGTAAGTAGGATTAAATGATCATGATAAACCAATACACATTTGGTGACGCTGTGTGAATATGTAAACAAAATCAATAAAGATTTATTTCAAATTACTAAATAACCAGAAAAAAAGGTTTCCGTTTACATAATTTTCACTCGCTTAGCTTCGGTCACCCTTTGGCTAAACTCATGTTTATAAAGCGTACACATGTAAACATATTTATGATTTATTTATCCACACAGGAGATTTTTTCACCCATTTCATTCCAATCCCATCCCCTAGGTTAAACTATGGGTAAATTTTTTAATTGAATTTACGCGTGTAAAAGTATTTACATCTCCTGTAAACAAAGCGAGATGTTCTCTCATTACTTAAATAACTTAATGCACCCCGCCAGCTTATGTACTGATATTCTGATACGGAATTGACTAAAATCGATGCCTGTTTCTCGAAGTTAATCTCAAAGGAATGTGGTTGTACGTGGCACTCCTACACTACACACACACACACACACACACACATACATATATATGTATATATATACACATACATACATATATACGTATATATATATATATATATATATATATATATATATATATATATATATATAAGCAAAAGGGATATTCAATTTGTTGGTAATTTAACAAATATAAACGTTTATAAATGATTCAAAGAACTCGACAAGTTTTCTGGAGTATAATATTCAATGATATTAAATAAATGGAAAGTATATTTATAAAACCATATTTATTCTATTATAAATATATATCAATGTGAGAAAAACCACAAACCCTCCATCTCAATTCTACTTTTGAAAATCACAAGAACTGCGAAACCGGTAAAGGAACCAAATAAATATATTTAAAAAAAACAAGACTCCAGTTACATTTTCGATTTCATCTTTTTTCCTTATACTTTCACTCGTGTAGGACACCTCGTTATTTTTCATTTTGTAAAAAAACCTCACTTTCTAATATATATATATATAGGAACGAGTAGGACCCCGACGGCTGAGCTCAAGCCGTTTCGACGGCTAATTCTGGACTATTTTAGTCTAGAATTAGCCGTCGAAACGGCTTGAGCTCAGCCGTCGGGGTCCTACTCGTTCCTATTACCCACTCTACTACCCTAAGTATAGAGTACTTTGGTGTGTTATGGTCCACCTGGTTCCTTACCACATTTCCTTCGTTATATATATATATATATATATATATATATATATATATATATATATATATATATATATATATATATATATATATATATGTATATTACAAAAAAAGATGTGTGACAGTATCATGTATACATCTTCAGTTTATTATATCATCATTTTGTGAGTTGAGCCAATCATATTAAGGGTATAATTAGGTTAAGCGAAACCGTTTTGAAACACGTAGGAGATATGGTACCTATAATTAAAATATCACCTCTCTGTCAGAGTATATGTATATGTTGAATGCTCAGCCACCTGCACATAATGTTCACGAGCGGACTGCTGCGTTGATCGAACATTGAATCAACGTAAGTCTATCTTATTGTGTATGGTAAATTTACTTGACATTTGCTTGTGCAGTATATTAATTAGTGTGTGCATTGATGTGCTAAAATCCCTATTTACTATAACGAAGCGGCAATTGTAATTACTTATCCACAGACCAGACCATATAAGCATAATATTTTACTTCATTTTCCACTATACATCCACACACATCAGAGATTAATATTTACATACATACGTACATACATACATACATACATATATACATCAGTCAATGCGATCAGTCGCATATTTTGGCGTGGGAGACTATTTATTAAATTTAAGATGAATACTATCTCCGACAGTAATGCCACAACTACAGTCATGTTGAATAACTGGTTATTCTTCTAACTATATCTTCTGAAGACAACTTTTATTCGAATTCGTAGAGATATCCGACTAAATACATAATTCATTTTACAAGGATTTGCTACAAACACCATGGCTGAACACAACATTCAACAACACAATTAAGGAAGTATCGAAGACAAACAACAAGAAAGGTAAACAAACTTTATTCAGTTGTAGCTACAGAAGAAACCGAAATTATAAATCGCATTTCTCTTGGAGTTGCGAACTTAATAATGATTTATTTAATTGCTATAAAACGGCAAAAAAACAATCCCTCCATTGGCTATATGAATAGAATGAAGCTACACTGGGACGAAATGCACCCAGAGCTAAATTATTTCACAGTGAAACAATTACGCCAACAAGCGACGTTTGTTGAACGTAAAAATAAGATAAATATTAATTGTAAGTCCCCCACAACAAACATGGGATCAACAACACGTGCTGCTGGTCGCCATGCTACTAGACTAGCAGCCAGGTCGAACAGCGCCTTTAAACAACTATGCCTGTAAGAAACTTGACACCACCTTGTACCATCTAAGTCTACCTCGAATGCTGGGGAAAACACTATCGATAATAATAATAATAATAATCGAAGAAATTTGACACCACGTGTACCATACGAGTCTCCCTCGACTGTTGTGGAAAATACTATCGATAATGATAATAATCAAAAGTATAAACAATTGAAAATTTCCCTCAACGAAATCTTCCAGTGAGAAATTAATTCATGTATAAATATCTCTCTTGCTGAACGTATTAAAACGACAATGTTTAATAAAAAAACAAAAAAAAAACAAAACAAATAATGAAATATTACGTGTTATTGACGATGGATATTGGGGATGAATATTTACGACGGATAAAAAGCCCAACATTTTGGCAAATCAACGCCTGTTTATATGTCTTAGCAACGACAGTGAAGCATTATCTTGGTGATAGCAGAGATATTAACAAGAACAAAACACCACCAAAAATACCATCATATATAACTAAAATAGAAAAAAAGATTGCTGACCTACGAAAAACCATAGGATAGGTGACAATGCTCCTTACAGGCAAACAAACACAAAAAATCTTACTCCTCACCAAGAAAGAGTGAAAAATAAAATAGAGACGATGTTTGGTAACAGTAGAACCAGAACACTTCAATATAAGCTGATCACCCTCAAACAAGAATTGAGAGCTGTTAGCGAAAAACGCCGAAACCTGAAGAAGGTAGATGAGAGAAAAGTGCTTAATAAAAGATTCAGACGAAACCAAACATAAGTCTATAGAGATATGAAGAACAAAATAATAAGTGTCACTGAGGCCTCACCCCAGAAAGACAGATTCCTTTTGGAGCAAAATATGGGGTGAAAAGAAGAATTTCAACCAAGATGCAGCGTGGCTAAGAGAAATCCGAAAGAACTATTGCTCCTACACTACAACAAAAACATACGAAATAAGTGAGGGTACCCTTGAGACTGTGATAGGAAAACACCAAGATAAGAAAAGACCAGGAAGAGACATGATTGTCGGCTACTGGTACAAAAAACAGATCTTCTATCGGAGGTATCTTACTGACCTCTACCAACAAGTTCTTAAGGGAGATACACTTATACCAGAATGGTTGACATTAGCAAAAACATTACAGGTCCCCAAGAACAAAGTCACCCACTTGGCAAAAAACTACCGACCCATTGCATGCCAGAACCTGATGTATAAGATGTATACAGCCTGCCTGAACCTATTCCTCCAAGATCACTGTGAAAATAATAACATCATCACAGATGAACAAGCAGCTGGAAAGAAAGGGGTTTGGGGATGTGCTGAACAACTCCTAATAAACAAAACTGCGATGTCGGAAGTGCGACAACTTAGGAGGAATATGGCTACAGTCTGGCTGGACTACAGGAAAGCTTTCGATTCTGTTCCCCACTCTTGGATGATAGAGGCCCGCCAAATTGCTAAAGTCCCAGACATTATTGTCAGAGCCATAGAGAGGCTGTCTTCTTCTTGGGCTACTATCCTAAGGTTAAAGACAGAGAGTGAGGACTCTATTTTTACTGATAAAATAAAATATCACCGGGGTATATTTCAGGGGGACAGTCTCTCTGTGATATTATTCATCTTGTCATTAAACTCCTTGTCCTTTCTGCTCAAGAAATGTGAGGGATACATCATTGGCTCGCAGGAAGACAGAAATACGAACCTAACCCATAATTTCTTTGTGGACGATCTGAAACTCTATGGCAAGAACATGGATGGGATGAAGAAAAATCTTGACCTGGTTACAACGTTCTCAAAGGATATAGGAATGGAGTTTGGCCAAGATAAATGCTCATACATGACTGTAAACCCAATCTAGCAACATTGTCATCAATGGCCTAACTATTTCACCGATATCTGATGAGGACTGCTACAGATACCTGGGGATAGATGAGAACATATCCTATAATGGTATCGGTAATAAGGAACGCGTAACCAGGGAATACTACACCCGATTAAGAAAGATTTGGTCATCCGTACTCTCTGCGCAAAACAAAACAGTGGCTCACAATGTGTTTGCTGACCTAACATCAACGTTTGGAATACTCAATTGGACGATAGACGAAATCCGAGCAGTTGATGTTGGAACTCGAAAAATACTAAACAACACCGGAAACTTCCACATCAACAGTGACATAGACCGCCTTTACTTGAAACGTAAGCATGGAGGCAGAGGCCTAACATCAGTCCAGACAGCATTTGAATGTCGCATCATATCCCTCCGACAACATCTACGAACCTCGAAGCGTAGGAGCCCGTCTCTCGAGCAAGTCTATCTGCATGAAACAGTTAAGATCATGAGAGTTGGGAAGGAACTCATCGAGAGATATTCCCTGTGTGATAATCAAAAACTCACACCCAGGGAAATCGCTCAGCAGTATCGCAGTGAATCCATGGATGAAAAACTGCATGCTTATCATCAAAAAATCATTCATGGATATGTTGCCAGGAAGCTCCAGAGTGAGAGTAATATAGATAAGGAAAGTAGTCTATCTTGGACCAACAACCGCTATATTAGCTCCCACTTTGAAGGATACGCTTTTGCAATCCAAGAACAGGAAATTAACACGAAATACCTGATTCACAAAAGAGATAGGGATGCAGGCAAAACACCTAGATGTGACAACAAGTGCAGACTCTGCAGAACTAACATCGAGGATATCACCCATGTCATCAGCAGCTGTCCAAAGATGTCATCGCGGTACTATCTACCTATGAGACATGATGTAGTGGCCAAAACACTGTACAATGCAGTCCGTAAAAAAATAGCCCTGATAATAAATATTAAAAGCTACAGCAATGTGGAAGACACCCACGTACATAATATGAAAGAGTACTGGTGGAATATTCCAGTAAAAACCCCAATAAAATGCAGACATAACAGACAAGATATTATGATATGAGACAAGGAGAAGAAAGCATGCACAGTAGTGGAAATTAGCTGCCCAGCAGATGCCAATATAATATCTAAGATTAGCGAAAAGGAGAATATTTATGCAGAACTGATGAGAAATCTGCAGATACTCCACCCTGATTACACCTTCATATTTATGCCTGTGATTATTGAGGCACTGGGGTATGTTAGTAACTGCCTCAATACAAATCTTGAGAAGCTAGGCTTCACGGGAACAGAAAGAACACAACTAGTTAGGACATTATAAGTACAATCCATTAATGGAACAGTAAAAATTTGTAAAACATTCCAAACATTTTATTTTGCATCTAATAACTGCATATACACATGTACAGATATAAAGCATATACACATGCACACATACAACTCAAAACATCCACATCCACACATACAATAACATCCATACCTACACATTCATGCATGCAGACACGCATACATATCTACCTAGTTGATGTTGTGTAAATTCCAATGTGAGAGTCTTGTGTCTATGTTAGAAACCGACTCTCTCTCTATTGGGAAAAAAATCGTGAAATTATAAAACCAGAAGAACATACATACATACATACAGATTAACATATTTCTATAGGAGGTATCAACCACAATCAACAAACTCTAAATGGATATACACCAAGTAAACATACATATGCCAACCAGATTCACATTGATAGGACTGATCTACCAAAACAAAAAATCACTCACTTGGCAAAACATTACTTACTGGCCTATTGCATCTCGGAATTTAATGTCTGAAATGTAGACAGCCTGTTTGAAACTATTTCACCAGGGTCAATGTGACAAAAACAATATCACAGATAAGGAAGCAGCTGCGTAGAAAACAGTTTGGAAAGGTGCTGATTAAATACTAATAAACGAAACTGATGTTAGCGGTGCGGCAGCATAAGAGGAACTAGGTTAAAGTCTGGCTGGAAGGAATAATTCGATTTTCTTCCCCACTCCTGGATGCATAAGGCCTTTCGACTTCCCAAAGTCCAAGATACTATAATCAGATAAATCAGATGGCGTACCTTCCACGATGACAGGAAGTATGAAAATATACAGCATGCATGGAAACTTTCGTCGATTACCAAAAGATGTAAAACTTATAGAAACCCGACACACAATATGTAGCTGGTTAAATTTGAAGAAGATTTGATCAATATGGTTACAAATATCAAATTCAAGAAACCATTACTCTACGATAATACATTTTTATGGATATAAATAACACCTTACGAAATTTCAGAAAACAAAAAGAATTTATTTATTCTTGATGATCAGACTAAATATATTCATAGTGTGGATATTCATACATACTTATAAATCCTTTATATATAAAGAACCTCATAAAAATTTATAACAAAAATCTATATATACTAACCTTTGTGATATAAACATTCAAAGGAAAAATATTGTAAAAAATCTTGCTCTTGAAAGATATACTGAACCTTATCTCACAGAAACTCCAAGATTCACCTTATAGGACCATAAGGGGGATTTTCATAGCCCTCCTTCTATTAGATTCATTTGCCCCCTCTACTTCTGACAGCAAAAATTAATAAGATTCACTAAATTAGTAAGATTCACTAAATTAGAACATAAAAATAGAATTAGCGTCATACAGTTTGGCATAGATAGCTATTATTCTTCTATCACCCCCAGTCTCCTAAATATAGCCTTAATTATGGCAAAATGTAATAGCGACCTAACTGACACTGAGATTGACATCATTATAGCCGCGAGGAAAACAATAATGGAATTTGATGGTGACCTATGTGCCAGGGAAAATAGTCCTGATAACTTTGATATCACAATAGGCTCGTGTGATTCTGCCCAGGTCTCCGACTTACTTAGTTCTTTTTGCTAAGCAACCTGTATAAGCCCTACCTTCTTAAACGGTAGTTTGCATCGTGACGATGCTCATTTTACGATTAAATGCAATATTCGAAACCTTGAAAGAACGAAAAAGAATTGTCATAGGTCTTTTTTTAAGATAATGGCTTAAACATTACGATTGATATACATGCTAAAGTAGTTTACTTCTGAGATGTTACCTTTGAACTGTATACTCGGTTCCAGAAATCAGGTGAACATCTTTTCTATGTAAATAATTTATCAAACACTCTAAATCAATACTTTAGTCTATAGTAAAAAAAAATGTATCTAATAGAATTTCTAGATTGTTCTCCAATCGAGAGATCTTTTACCAAAGTGCACAATATTACAATGAGGTATTAGATGGGTCAGGCTATAAGGAAGAAATCTAATATAACATGGTTAGCAATAGGAACTAAAATATAATTACTGAAAATAGCATATTACTTAAAACTAAATACAATGTTGACATAGAATCTAACCTAAAGGACATGGCCGATTAAGTTATCTACAATGACAGCACTCCTTTTATTACGACTTTGGGCACAGCATCTAACACAAATAGGCTTAGAAGTAACTCGAGTGAATGTATATCTATTAGTAGCAATAAGTGTGGGTTCCAAACATAGATATAATTAGAAGATAAATAGCTATAAAGATATGAAAGTAAATAGTGAAAGAACAAAACCAGTAACACAGCATATACGTACTTAACCCTTATAAATCCTCAAATTCAAAACAAATTCGTAACTGACACTCTAATTAACTCCCTAGTATACTAAAACCTTCTTCTTCTTCTTCTTCTTCTTCTCGGACACCATGCTTCGCAGCATAGAGTCACGGCACTTTAGGTTCCGAGTTCAAATCCTGTCGAAATTAACTTTGCCTTTCATCCTTACGAAGTCGATAAAATAAAGTACCAGTAATGCACTGGGGTCAATTTAATCGACTTTCCCCTGATCCAAATTTGCTAGTCTTGTGCCTAAATCAGAAAACATTATTATTATTATCATTCGCCCACCTGAGAGGGTTGTGAGGGCAGTATGTGTTCTTGTTGTCAGTTTGGAAAAGGTGGAGAAAATTCCCTCATAGACGTCAGATACCCCAAAGTGGTCTTTGATGAAGAAATAAGAATAAAATTAACAAGTGTTTCAATTTTTGTTGAGAGAAAGGTGTGTCGTTGTTGTTGGTTTGAAAAGGGTGGTGAAAATGCCATCATACTTAACCACATACATACCTCCTTACATATAAACATACACGCACATTGTGGTACACACGCACATTGTGGTACACACGCACACACTTATATATATATATATAAAAGTGTGTGCGTATATATATATATATATATATATATATATATATATATATATATACACACGCATACATACATAAGCATATATAATAATAAAAGGATGATTTGTTATGTCTTCATTATGTTTATTGATTGGTGACGCGCGTTTGGCTATTGATCAACTCAAGGTTCGATCTGTATCGATCTGGCCCGACTCTGGAATCAAAAGCTCGTCGTACCTCTGCTGTGGTGATGAAAGAATCATATACATATTCATACATACATATTGTTTGCTGGTTTGCTGGTTTGCTGGTTGCGAAACTGTGCTAAAGTAATTTCCTTTTAGAAGCGGTGTTAACTTTTCGCAATCTTAGAAGCATATACACTTTATCTTTTTTAATAAATACAAATCAGTGGGTGTATAATAGCAATATGGTTTAAAATTACGTTTTGCATTAGGTTTTGGCTTCGATCCCACAGCGTGGTATTGTGGGTCATTTACCATTGCCGCGGGTCGATTCAACCTTGTAAGTGACATTAAGTAGACGATAACTAGTTGAAAGTCCTATGAACTTGCTGTATATGTACTTCAAAGATTCGTTATATAACCCGCTGAATCTTCATGAAAATTTCGTTAAAAGTGCAGTTGACTCAGGACAGTTCAGGCACATAACAGTTTCTTTAATCGAATAACTAAAACACTCGTCTCCGAAACCAAAAGTCATTTCATTACTTTTACATAATTGGTTTTCGATGTGCATATGTTGTAGTTTTAGTGAACAATTAAGATTAAAGATTTATGCACCTGGGTCCATATTACATACATTTTTATAGCTTTGTCAGAGAAGGGAGGAAACCAACCATTAAATTTTGACAAGGCTCTTCAGACTGGTGTGGGGAAAAGAAGATGACATTCTTAAGCCGCTGAATGTGGCTCGAATTCTTCAAAAAGAATTCATGACTGACTCTGAACTCCTAATAACGCTGTCAAGATATACGGTGTATCTTAAGCATTTTAACTCGTTCCGTCTCTGAACAAAGCCGATTTCCTCCAGATAAAGTTAGAAAGAAAGTGAGGGAAAGAGCTAGAAGAAGAATAGACCAAAGAGCTAAACTGGTACTATATTTATTGACCCCGATAGAATAAAAAGAATGATAACCTCATTAGAATTTGAACTTGAAGCACAATGATTCGGAATGAATATCTCAAAGCAGTCTACATTTTTTCTACTCGGCAGTTCATTAATTCTCGAAGTATCCAGTAACCATTCTTTTCTTACCAAAAGCAAACATCACATATATATCATTTTATACCTGAAGCGTAAATTTTTTTAAATATATATATATGTATGTATGTGTGTGTGTGTGAGCGTGTAAGTCTGAATTTGTGTGCGCATGTGTGTAGGTGTATGTGTGTTGTATCTATACATGCGTACACACACACACACGCACACACGCATATATGATAAAACTACTTGTTAGTTATACACACACACACACACACACACACACACACACACATATATATATATATATATATATATAACAAGTAGTTTTATCGCTCTACATGGCAGAATACAATAAATGTAATCTGAAGTTTTCAAATATTAATAATAATTGTTTCTACTTTTGGCACAAGGCCAGCAATTATCCCAGTGTATTACTGGTACTTTATTTTATCGACCCCGTGATGAAAGGCAAAGTTAACCTCGGCGGGATTTGAACTCAGTCCGTAAAGGTACGTAACTGTGCTGCAAAGCATGGCGTCCGACCCTCTACCGATACTCCCAATCCACCGAATAATAATATTCGATTCGTTTGCAATTATGCAAACAGCCTCTTTAAGCTAGTTTATACAATTTGCAAGTGTATAAACGCTCACATATACATATATAGAAATGTTTCAATTACGTGTAGGTGCAGGTGTGTGCGGGTGTGTTTCTACTTTTGGCATCCAGTGCATTACTGGTACTTTATTTTATCGACCCCGTAAGGATGAAAGGCAAAGTTAACCTCGGCGGGATTTGAACTCAGAATGGCAAGGGCCGTAACTCTATACGCCAAAGCATGGCGCCCAACCATAATAATACGCATCGTATATCTGTATCCTTATTTATTCATAATTCATCTGTGCATATGTTTTTATCACAGTAATACATAGGAAGTCATTTTCTGGCACATGCTGCGTACTGAAAAATATTGTACAAATGTTCTAATTTCGCGAAAATTGTCTGAAAAATAGATTTGTTTCTATATTTTTGTTTAATATGTAGTATTGATCTGAGTTCAAATGCCGCCGAGGTTAACTTTGTCTTTCATCTTTACGGGGTTGATAAAATAAAGTACCAGTAATGAACTGGGTGGATTTAATTGATTCCCTCCCCTCGAAAAAAAAAAAAAAAATTGCTGGCTTTGTGCCTATATAAGAAAACAATATTTAGTATTGATAAAATATTTTAAAATCAAAATCATATTCTGTAGAATATCAACCACAATAATGTGAAACTTTCGACTTCTGTTGAATATTAAATGTAAAGTAAGTTCTAAGATATATTCTTTCACTTGAAAAGACATTCAATATAAAAAGAAGACTTGAATATAAATATGTACATTATTATTAGATAGATTAGGGTGGTGGATTGGCAGCATAGAGTTACGGCCCTTTATGATCTGAGTTCAGATCCCGCCGAGGCTAACTTTGCCTTTCATCCTTACGGGGATCGATAAAATAAAGTACCAGTAATGCACTGGGGATGGATTAAATAGACTTTCACCTTCCTTTAAAATTTCTGGCCTTGTGCCAAAAGTAGAAACAATATATCTGTTAATCGCCCCCAATGTTGATAGTGCGATCACTCTAGTATATTTTCGGCCATCTGAAGTAGCCGCTCATTGAATTAGCAAATAATTGACTAAGTATTCCATAGAATATGTAATCTAATATACATGACAGGACAAATCAGTCTGAAGTTTGATAAGGCTGGGCCTTTGATTTTCTCTTACAATCTATACGACATATTAATGTAGAGTTTCCGTTCGCGCATTGTTAACACAAAAGACCCAGCCGATCGCAGGCTATAGTGTAAGAGACATTTCTAGATAATACGCACTGAGATAGAACCGGAAAACTTCTCTTATGGAGCGTTTAGATGTACAAACAAATACACATGTTCACACACAAAATACGCCTCCCCCATATATATATATATATATATATATATATATATATATATATATATATATATATATATATATAGAGAGAGAGAGAGAGAGAGAGAGAGAAAGAAAGAGAGAGAGGTCACAGAATGTGTGACGAAAGAACATTGCCACTATATGAACAACCGTCCGATTGTGGAACTAACCAACCAACCGGAAATTTTATAAATTATTTTTGAAAAAAAAAAAAAACATTTTTAAATTTATAATGAATTGGAGTGAAAACATCTGGTGCGTGTATTTCTTATTGGCAACATGACCCTCCCAAAGTATAACAATATCGGTTTCAACACGTTTTCAGATAAAGAATCCTGCTAAACAAATTCAGAAACGAAATATATATATATAAATATACATATATATATATATTACAAATTATATTATTTAACAATGATAACAAAGCAAGTTATAGACCCTACCGTGAAAGGTAGACCACATTGAATATATAAACACACACACACACACACACACACACACACACATATATATATATATATATATACGGGGTAACAAATTATTGTTATAGGTAGTCCATGAGATTAAAAACCTTTTTTGTATAGCAAACCGTGTCACTCTTCTATATATATATATATATATATATATATATATATATATATATATATATATATATATATATATATATATATATATATATATATATATATATATATATATATATATACATATTATACATACTCATGCATATAAATATACCAAGAAATACAGTAAAAGCAATTGGTAGGTAGATTTGAATCGGTAGGTTTAAATTCTTCGATGTTCTGGATCTCTGAGTTCAAAAGTGACTGAAGTAGATTTTGCCTTTTATTATCTCAGAATTGATAAATATATTACCAATATATTACCAATACATTGTGGTAGGTCGGTGGGACTGTTAGATCGTCAGACGTAATGCCTGGCACCATCTCTTTCAGTTTTTCACATCAGAATTCTGCCACAAACTCTATAAGCCATTGCCTTTAGCTTGGATCACATCTGGTAGGCGGAAAGGCGAAAAGAGAAGATTTGCTATGGATCTGCACATGACAATTCCGTCCTCAAAGCGAGAGTCTGGAAAAGGATTATAGTATAATAGACGATCACCAACCACTTATGCAAGCAAATCTTTTCTTTTCGCCTTTCCGCCTACCAGATGTGATCCAAGCTAAATCCAATGGCTTATAGAGTTTGTCACTAGCTTTGTGGTAGAATTCAGATGTGAAAAATTGAAAGAGATGGTGCCAGGCATTGCGTCTGACGATCTAACAGTTCCACCAACATACCACAATGTATTGGTAATATATTTATCAATTTTGAGATAATAAAAGGCAAAATCTATTTCAGCCACTTTTGAACTGAGATTAGAGCAAAAATCACGAGCAATCTATCTCAAAATTATTTTTGAAAAGCATAAGAAATGCGCAACCGGTAAAAACTTAAAACTAAAACTGAATACTAACTAATACTTATTACTAATTTATACTTATTCCTAATTAAACTATTTTTCACTGGGAAAAATTTGTCAGTATTTTCTTTTCCTTTTTACTAATATATATATATATATATTAGTGAAAAGGAAAAGAAAATGCTATATATTTATATATAGTGAGACCTTACATACAAGCGTAAGAGTATGTACCTGCATTCGTAGGGACATACATATGCATGTGTGTAGCCATTTATATACCTATATACCAACTCGTTCCACATCTTGTATTGGAGTCACTATGATACACCATAATATGCAGGCGAAAACGAACATGTATTGGGTATAACTCTTTTGCTCTTTACCTGTTCCAGCCATCCGGCTGAGGCCATCCTGGGGCACCGACCTTAAGTGGATTAACGATAATATTTTTCTCCAAATATACACCAACTAATAAATTCAAACTATTATACGACTTTATCCATCGATCCAAGTAACATATTTTATTCCAATCATTGATAATATCACATTAATTGATTATATTCCATAGATGGATTAACAACGTAGTAGTAATCAGATTCTCTTAGGAATCGAACCATTATTTTACTCAATAAACTTCATCAGATACTGTATTTCCTGACGTATTTCAAATATTGATTACTTTATATTATATTCATTATGTTTGTATCTAAAAGACATGTCATGATGAAGTGACTGACAGCATAGCAAGCTTGATTTTAATAAACAATATATTAATTTCTATCGTATTGATCACACATTCTCACAGTAGTCATTACACATACACACACACACACACACACACACACACACACATATATATATCATCATGATTATCATCATTTAACGCACATCTTCCACGCTAGTATTTATATATACATATTTATGAACATATAGTTATATACATGTATTTGTATGTATTATATACATACACACTCACACACACATACATATATTCATACATACATACGTATATTAGATATAATATAATATTATATTATATTATATATATATATGTGTGTGTGTGTGTGTGTGTGTGTATATGCTTGGCTGCACTGCTGAAAGCATTCGTCGGCTTAGCTGCAGCTCGGGCTTCGAATATTTCCATTTATATATATATATATATATATATATATATATATATATATATATATATAATAGATGTATATATATATATATGTACCAGATATTATATATATATAAAGAGAGAGAGAGATAGAGGGGGGAGAATA
>OZ024747.1:86755094-86762594 GCA_964016885.1 Eledone cirrhosa
AAATAGTTGAAAAAAAAAGCATGTAGAAAACAGGAGCTAAACCGTGAATGGATCAGCATGGCTCTCTACCTTGGCTCAGAAGTGGTGGTTTGAAATCAGAGAATGAGGGACTCTTAATAGCTGCACATGAATAATCTCTAAACACCCAGGCTTATAGACACAGAATAGTGAAAGATGGGACTAGCTCTCTATATCAAATATGTTGCAAATACGAAGAAAAGGTAGATCATGGGAACTGAAAATTATGTGGAAAGCCATCTCTGCAAGAAATACACAAAATAGTGGTGACATGCACTGTCAATGTCCTGAGAAGGGCATTATCAATTTCGTGCCCTTCCGTCATTATTTGTATACCCATTGATTGTATGATTTGGGAAAGAAACAGAATCCAAAGGAATTTTCAAATAATAATAATAATATCAAGGTTGAATATTTATTAAGCTCTGTAACACGAAATAAATTTAAACAATATTCTCATGGATTTGTATAGTCTTAAACATCTTGATATACAATTATATAATATTTATACTGATATATATACATATATATATATATATATATATATATATATATATTTGATTACACGTTGAAACCTGTATATACACATACATATGATGTGTTTATCTGTTCTTTATAATTGAGGTTAATAATCAATGTCATCTAATTATAAGTGGAACGTACTAAAGCAATTCATCATGATTTGAAATAATCTCATATTTGTGCATGAGTAGTGAATGCTGACATTAAACAGTACAAGATATCAAATGTATAAAATTTGTTAGCCTTTTTCAGTCTCTTTATTAATCTTGCTCTAACTAGACTATATAAATATAATCAGTATTAATGTGATATTAAGTCATTCAATGTTAGTTCCAAACCAATACCGAATATTGACCAACAATATATTCTGAAATAAATTAAAACTTGTTTATGCTTGCTTCCCGCCAAACATTTTGTGTTCAGTGTCATTTATGGATGTGTTCAACACGTATTCTTCAAAGAATCCCAATCGCTCTTCTAAGTAAAAATCTGTAACCTTAACTTATTAACTGAATAATAAATTTTGGCATAAGCAGTTAATTATGAATCATTCCCTCTTGTAGGGATTTCTGCTCTTTATCTCTGCCAAATGTTGGTTTATTGATCTCACTTTTAACATCAAAGATGAACAAAGCTATCATTATCGGTCACTTCAGTTACAGCCTTCAATTTCGTTCCTTCTTCAATGTTCAGTAGAGATATATTCGGAACCATAGCGACGGGCATTTTGTCACGTAACATATTAATTACCGTTTCTTGCTTTGGAAATCTGGACGAAAGTAATATCGCTACCCTTTGCTTTGCCGAGTATCAAAAGTATCCGTGCAAAGCTTTTGAACTAGTCGGGCCATGTCCCACAAATCACTTGAGAGCTTCTTAAATAATTTCTAAACAGCATGTTTTAATGGAACCCTCTTTGTTTTTCTTTCTACGAACTCAGGCATTGTTTAAGAACAATAAAATCAAGTTTCTTCCTTAACTATTAAGGAATAATACAATTGGTCCCTAGATGCTATGCTTAACTCTTCACATAAAATCCTCTTCACATAAAAACCTCATTGTTGAACAGTATTATGTCGTGCGGACGAATGCCGAAAACTAAAGTAGCTATATATATATAGCTATATGTTTATAGCTCTGGTATCTTCTTCAGATCCATGGAGCGCTTCTCAGCACAATATGGAAGTTGCGTTTCGATAATTTCTACCCGCCGAAATGCGATTCTCGCTAAATTATATTTGTATTAATCTCCCAAGTCAAGCGATTAACCAGTTAATTTCTTTTTGGCTTTTTAGTTATTCTATTGACTGATTAATCGCTTAAGTTTATTTTAAAAACAACTCGGTAGAGAGCTTAATTCGTTTTGTGCGGTTTTTGCAAATTTTTGCAATAACTACACATCCTGAATTCACTGGCCAAAATAGGGGTTTTCTCCCCTTAGATTCTCGCATGTGCTTTCATAACCTGCGAGAGCCTGCCGACAGAAGAACAAAAATCCGTTGAGAAAGCGATGCCTTGTTCGGTCTTTATACCAAAAGCTTATTTTTATAAGCAGACAGTATTATTGATTTAGGCGTTGCAGAAACCCAATTTCGGAGTATTCCCTCGTCCCCGAGGGTCCGGGTAAATATTTCAATCATATCTCATTTTGTTTGACCCGTTTAGCTTGTTCGCTTTTTTGGCTATGGTGGTTAATGGCTTCTTAACCAGCGTCTCAGCGTGTATGACCATTTTAACTTATGTTTATAGCTCTGGTATCTTCTTCAGATCCATGGAGCGCTTGTCAGCACAATATGGAAGTTGCGTTTCGCTAATTTCTACCCGCCGAAATGCGATTCTCGCTAAATTATATTCATATATTTCGTTTCTGAATTTGTTTAGCAAGATTCTTTATCTGAAATCGTGTGTTGAAACCGATATTGT
Source organism: Eledone cirrhosa (assembly GCA_964016885.1). NCBI lineage: Eukaryota > Metazoa > Mollusca > Cephalopoda > Octopoda > Eledonidae > Eledone > Eledone cirrhosa. The sequence goes on from OZ024747.1 coordinate 86,757,558, forward strand.
TATACTTTGGGAGGGTCATGTTGCCAATAAGAAACACACGCACCAGTTGCTTTCACTTCAATTTATTATATATTTATAAATTTATAAATCTACAAATCTACAAACTTATAAATTTCTGGTTAGTTGAACGAATAAATGAACACTGGCGAGACCTTCAAGATAATAAAGAATCATCTGTACTCTACCAACATGCTAAGATAGAACACAAGGGTAAATTAGAGAACATAGAAATAAAAATAGAATCCACACACAGAAAAGATGCAATGTTTAGGCAAATTACAGAGGCAGTAAGCATAAAAGAATTACAACCAAAATTAAATAGAAAATATGAGTGGAACAGCAACATCACAACTTACAATTAAGGACAAAATGAAAACACACGCACACATAGAACAAACAACCAACCAACAACATGTAAATAAATAAACAAATAGGTAAATGAACACAAACACACACAGACACCCGGATGTGGCGCATGCGCAAACTGAGCACACAACACACACACAGAAACAAAATGGCGTAGGACAGAAGAAAGGAAAGGCACAGAAACAAGGAAAGGAATCCCCAGTCACTGAAGAGGTCACAGAGTGTGTGACGAAAGGACTATGACTATATATATAAACAACTATCTGGTTGTGGAACCAACCAACCAACCAGAAATTTATAAGTTTGTAGATTTGTAGATTTATAAATTTATAAATATATAATAAATTGAAGTGAAAGCAACTGGTGCGTGTGTTTCTTATTGGCAACATGACCCTCCCAAAGTATAACAATATCGGTTTCAACACACGATTTCAGATAAAGAATCTTGCTAAACAAATTCAGAAACGAAATATATGAATATAATTTAGCGAGAATCGCATTTCGGCGGGTAGAAATTAGCGAAACGCAACTTCCATATTGTGCTGACAAGCGCTCCATGGATCTGAAGAAGATACCAGAGCTATAAACATAAGTTAAAATGGTCATACACGCTGAGACGCTGGTTAAGAAGCCATTAACCACCATAGCCAAAAAAGCGAACAAGCTAAACGGGTCAAACAAAATGAGATATGATTGAAATATTTACCCGGACCCTCGGGGACGAGGGAATACTCCGAAATTGGGTTTCTGCAACGCCTAAATCAATAATACTGTCTGCTTATAAAAATAAGCTTTTGGTATAAAGACCGAACAAGGCATCGCTTTCTCAACGGATTTTTGTTCTTCTGTCGGCAGGCTCTCGCAGGTTATGAAAGCACATGCGAGAATCTAAGGGGAGAAAACCCCTATTTTGGCCAGTGAATTCAGGATGTGTAGTTATTGCAAAAATTTGCAAAAACCGCACAAAACGAATTAAGCTCTCTACCGAGTTGTTTTTAAAATAAACTTAAGCGATTAATCAGTCAATAGAATAACTAAAAAGCCAAAAAGAAATTAACTGGTTAATCGCTTGACTTGGGAGATTAATACAAATATAATTTAGCGAGAATCGCATTTCGGCGGGTAGAAATTATCGAAACGCAACTTCCATATTGTGCTGAGAAGCGCTCCATGGATCTGAAGAAGATACCAGAGCTATAAACATATAGCTATATATATATAGCTACTTTAGTTTTCGGCATTCGTCCGCACGACATAATACTGTTCAACAATGAGGTTTTTATGTGAAGAGGATTTTATGTGAAGAGTTAAGCATAGCATCTAGGGACCAATTGTATTATTCCTTAATAGTTAAGGAAGAAACTTGATTTTATTGTTCTTAAACAATGCCTGAGTTCGTAGAAAGAAAAACAAAGAGGGTTCCATTAAAACATGCTGTTTAGAAATTATTTAAGAAGCTCTCAAGTGATTTGTGGGACATGGCCCGACTAGTTCAAAAGCTTTGCACGGATACTTTTGATACTCGGCAAAGCAAAGGGTAGCGATATTACTTTCGTCCAGATTTCCAAAGCAAGAAACGGTAATTAATATGTTACGTGACAAAATGCCCGTCGCTATGGTTCCGAATATATCTCTACTGAACATTGAAGAAGGAACGAAATTGAAGGCTGTAACTGAAGTGACCGATAATGATAGCTTTGTTCATCTTTGATGTTAAAAGTGAGATCAATAAACCAACATTTGGCAGAGATAAAGAGCAGAAATCCCTACAAGAGGGAATGATTCATAATTAACTGCTTATGCCAAAATTTATTATTCAGTTAATAAGTTAAGGTTACAGATTTTTACTTAGAAGAGCGATTGGGATTCTTTGAAGAATACGTGTTGAACACATCCATAAATGACACTGAACACAAAATGTTTGGCGGGAAGCAAGCATAAACAAGTTTTAATTTATTTCAGAATATATTGTTGGTCAACATCTCGACAACTATCCTTCATAAAGCTGTGCGCCACTTCCAGAATCTACACAAACACCATCAATACCGACGTTAGAAGATTACAACTCACCAAAAAACAAGCAGATAGGCTAAAACGAACTTTAATTCTAAACATAAAAAAGAAGATCTATAGAGAATTAAGTCATCAAGAAAAACAAAAGCGTAACCTAATACAAGAAATAGCTAGAATCACCACACCAACAGAAAAACTAATATTTATAAGCCTTATACGCCCCGAAGAACAGTACATTACTCAAGAATGTGATAAGCACTTTAACAGGAAACTAAAGTGGCTTAAACAGGCAAAGCTAAATCAGGATACTATAGAGTATACCAATAGATATCCCGACAAAATTGACGGTATCAACATGGCCGACACCTCATTATCAGAAGAGTTCAGCAACAAAAACACCAACATTTATGGGAACGCAAAAATAGATAATGATGAAATGTCTGTGTTATGTCTGCCGCCCAAATTTGCGACATTCAAGAAGGTAAATATGATTAGTTGTCTGTCAGAAATAGAAAAATCATTTACAAAACTACGCTGGAGCATCAAAAACAAAAGCAACAATATACGCACACACATATACAACACACATCCCAACAACAACAGACACACAGACACAAACAACAATAACAACAACACACACATCAACAACAACAACAATAGCAACATACACAGAAACAACAACAACAACAGACACGCAGACACAAACAACAATAACAACACACACAACAACGATAACACACACGGAGACAACAACAACACACGTCAACAACAGCACACATCAACAACAACAACACACACGCATTCAATGCCTCTCACCACCACCACAATCTTAACAAACACACAGACACAGAAAACAAGTAATGACAGTAGCACAGAAATCAGAGAAATAAGGGAAAGTAATAAGATTAAAAGGAAAAGGAGATGGGAGACTAAGGACAAAGAGAATAACCAAGACGAACACACAGACACACAAAATAGGGTAGATAACAACATTGAGCCAGTGGAAAGAGACAGGAGTAATTATGAGAGACATAGAAACAACCATGAGGCTGTTGGTGGAAATAGAAATAGAAACAACATAACTAACAATAACAATAGCACTAGTACACATAAAGCAGCAGCCTGGAACTCTCCGTTTTATAATCCCTCCGATAAATCATTCGACCTGCGACGAGTCCACGCCACGACTTTACCATTTAACAAACGCACGCAGTTGCCGCCGCAGGTCGATGAACAAACAGAAGCACAATTTAGTATGGCTAAATCTGAACTTAGAAATATTATAGAACAGTATAGCAAGAAGCATAATAGAATAGAGGCCCAGCAACTGGGAGAAAAATCTGCAAATGGCTTGCGTAAGCTCATGCAGCGCTCACGTAATGGAGAGATAGCATGCTTTCCAACAGACAAGTCTGGCAGAATGTCGGTTGACAGCCTGCCAAACTACATCCAGGCAATGCAACCCCACATCACTAACACAAGAGAGGTAACACCACAGGAGCATGAGGATAGAGAAAAAGCCCTCAATGCCCATATGGTGATGTGGACGAATATAATGCAGCCCAACAAAAGGACTGCCAACAACTTCCAGGCCTGGAACAATGACGTGCCGGCGTTGTATGGGCTTCGAAAAGACCATAAAACGGGCTGTGACCATGTCGCGGGACCACCAACACGGCCAGTCTGTGGAGCTAACATTGCTAGTAACTACAGACTGTCCTACTTCCTCTCCCTGATCATACGCCCCATCATTGAGATGTCCCCAGATGTATGTGACAGCACGGAGGACCTCCTCAGCAGAATCGGCATGGGTAACCGATCTGGGGACCTAACAAACTGCATAATAGGCAGTATGGATGTTGTGTCCCTGTATCCATCTATTGACGTGGATTTTGCTGTGGAGAAATGCGTAGAAATGATCAGCGAGAGCAAGCTTGAGTTCCGTGACCCTCCCAAAGTATAACAATATATTTATATATATATATATATATATATATATATATATATTTTACATATTCTGGTATTTAGGGTTTGGCTATGTGTATACGGGAGTTTTGCGTCTGCGTGAGTATGCAGGTTCGTACGTATGGTGGGTGTGTGTATATGTGTACTTCTTCTTTTAGTTGACTGACGTCTCCGAACATTCGTGTATTTATATGTAGGTATGTGTGTGCGCTTGTTATATACGTATTTATTTACTTATATACGTTTATATAATTATTTATTTATTTGTACACAAGCATACACACACACACATATCTATATGTGCGTGGTTTTGTATACCTATGGTAAGGTTTTGCGTATGCTTGTGTATGTACGTATCTGTTTGCGTGTATGTATTTATTTGTTTATATTACTTCTGTAAAGTATTTATTTACTTTGTTCTTAACTCTGTAGTGGAGATTCATTTGGTCTCCTAGTTAGAATTTTAGTCTACGACTTCTGCTGTACCATTTACGTGGTTTTGTCTTTGCGTGCTATTGTTCTCCACGCTCCACATATGACTTATTATCTTCGTTTTTTCGTTCATTGCCAGAGAACGTCTCTATGCACCACCTTTTATACCATAAACGTGGTTCTGTCTTTGCGCGTAATTGTTTTTCACCGCTCCTATTAATGACGTATTATTCGTTTTTTCCCGTTCTTTGCCAGCGAACG
>OZ024747.1:86765094-86767594 GCA_964016885.1 Eledone cirrhosa
ACACATATGAGCTGCGTTCGAAAAGTATCCTACTTTATTTTCCCCCACCATGGGAGATGATGCAGGTAGGCCACGTAACTTCCCGACTATTACGCATTTTCAGTGTTAAGGAGGTTGACTGGACGCATTGAGCAGCGATGTTGCATCAAGTTTTTCCAAAAGCTTTGTGATACTCAAGCTCAAACTATCCAAAAGATTCAACAGTCTTTTGGTGATGATGCCATGGGCAAAACTCTATTCTTCATGATGTTGTTGATGTTCTAACCATTGTTTTTCGAAACAGACATTCGGACACTGTTACCTACACAAATAGAAAAAAACTGAGACATTATTTGCAACAGATAAATCTTGAGCAAGCTAAAGAAAACCACAATACATATTTATAATGTATGATCACGTTATTTCAGCATGGAATTTTTCTTAGAGGACTGCAATGAGTCAAATTTCTTATGATTTTAAGTGTAAAACATCAGCTACAAAACAGCCAAACAACAAATATACACAATATTTAATGTAAATTACAGGGTTTCCTGTATATTCATTGACAGATTTAATCTAGTTTTTGTGAAGAATAAAATATGCTACAGAAGCTGGTTATCCAACTTTAAATCAGTATATATATATATATATATATATATAATGAAAAAGTTTCAAAATAAATTTTAAAAAATTGACTTTACCTACTATAGTTACCTTTACCGATCGGTTTCGAATCCCAAAAATAAACGGAGACCATACGGCCTTCGTTGCAAAGAAAGATTCTCGTCAGAAGGTTCTTTTCATTCGAAGAATATAAAATTCCTGAATTTAAATTACGAACTAGCGCTATCAAAACTGTTCCTGGGATGAGAGTGGATGATGTAGAAACAGGTTTATCAAGGGCCGAAGTAAAGATAGAGGCAGAAGGAGGTAGGTCAAACTAGCCGCAGCTATCACTAGCAGCAGTCGGAGCGACCAAATTTGTTCTCAACTTAGAGGAGATAGTAATAATAAGATATGTGTTCCTTCACGCACAAGGCGCTAAGGTACGCATGTATTGTCCAACCAAATGCCAGTGTGGTTCAATGGCAGGTTAATAAATTAACGAGCCAGAACAAATATAAACAAGGTTTAGCAAATAATGAAAAAGTTTCAAAATAAATTTTAAAAAATTGACTTTACCTACTATAGTTACCTTTACCGATCGGTTTCGAATCCCAAAAATAAACGGAGACCATACGGCCTTCGTTGCAAAGAAAGATTCTCGTCAGAAGGTTCTTTTCATTCGAAGAATATAAAATTCCTGAATTTAAATTACGAACTAGTGCTATCAAAACTGTTCCTGGGATGAGCGTGGATGATGTAGAAACAGGTTTATCAAGGGCCGAAGTAAAGATAGAGGCAGAAGGAGGTAGGTCAAACTAGCCGCAGATATATATATATGTATATGTATATATATATATATATAGTACTCTGACAAATGAGTGCATGTGTGTCTGCATTCCCTGCAGGTGCGAGTGTGTAACAAATATATTTATTTCAAAAATATTTTTGAATTATTTATGCTCAATTAAATGGAATCTGAACCGTAAATTTCTTAAGAATTACGTTTCTAATGTCTGTAATCCATCAAAATGGCAATTTTTTGCTTGATTTTTATAAAATAATGTTTTATCCTTAGGCGCCAAATATGAATCGTCGTTTTTGATAGTCAGGTTAATTCAATCCTTATTTATTCCGGTTCAGTGCATTGTAATTTCAAAGGCCGGCGAGGTCAATTTTGCCTTTCATTCTTTCGAGGTTGAAAAATGAAGCTCTTGTTCAGTACTGAGGCCAGCTCTTTTTCTACCTCTTGTCACTTTTAGTCTCCCGCTGAGGTTTTTTTTTTTAAAACGAGATGTCCCACACGGGTGAAAGTGTAAGGAAAAGAAATTGAAAATGCAATTGAGTCTCTTTTTAGAATATTTATTTATTTATTTACTTTACCGGTTTCACAGTTCTTATGATAGTAGAATTGAGATGGAGGGTTTGTGTTTCTGTTGTGGTTTGTCTCGCATCTGAGATAAATAAATATTCTTAAAGGACTCCAGTTGCATTTTCAATTTCTTTTCCTTATATATATATATATATATATATATATGTGTGTGTGTGTGTGTGTGTGTAAAAGATAAACAGAAATAACAACACAATCAGTACAGTATATGGAAGAAATATATTAGTTTAATGCTTGAAATAGCAGAAAGAGGGCTTTGCGTTTTGGACGCTAGTCCATCAAAAGCATACGCACACACACACACACACACACACACACACACACATATATATATATATAAAGTGGCTTCCTTGGTCAATCATCTTATCAGAAGCCTAACAGTTTTTATGTAAGCGGACAGTAATTGATTTAGGAGTCGCAGAAACCCAAATACTGGATTTTACAAACCTTCCAGGGTCCGGGTGAATTTTCAATCACATATATTTTTATTGTTTGACCCGAATTACTTGGTCGTTTCTTTGGCTGTGC
>OZ024747.1:86775094-86787594 GCA_964016885.1 Eledone cirrhosa
TATATTATGTTATTAAATAGGATTTAATATAGAGGTTTTATAATTTTTATCAGTATATATATTTGTACAATAAATGGGAGTTTTATACAGAAATTATATGTGGTAATTGGATAAATTTGTGCCAGCATCTGCGGTTATACAAATAATTAAGATTAAAAAGATTTGGTTGAAAATAAAGTAATATAATATTATTTATGAGGAAAGATTATAATGAGTTTTTAGGTAAAATTTATATATAAAATTTGATTGTTTTTTTTTGTTTTTTTTATTATAAATGCTTTGAAAATTCAATAATAAACTAGGATTAGATACCCTATTATTTTGATTTGTAAAAATAAAGTTATTTTACCTGAGTATTATGAATTATGTTTACTTTTATAAGATTACGTGTTTATTTAAAACTTAAAAAGTTTGGCGGTTCTACATATCCAATTAGGGGAGCTTGTTAATTTATTTGATAATCCTCAATTTAAACTAACTTTTTTGAAATTGTATATAAGTTCAGTTTGTATATTGCTGTCGTCAGTTTATGTTTTAAGAATTATGTTAAAAGACTAGAAAATATTTAAATTTTTATGTCAAGTCATAATGCAGCTTATAAAAAAGGTTTAATGAGCTACTATAGTTAATTTTATTTTGTTCCGGATTTAAAATTATATATTTTTATAGAAAGGTGGACTTAATAGTAATTTTTAATTAGTGTGTATATGTGAATAATGGTTTTGTAGGGTGTACATATCGCCCGTCACTCTTGTTATGTAGATAAGATAAGTCGTAACATAGTAGAGGTAATGGAAATTGTTTCTGGATTTATATAATAAAGTACAAGAATTAACATAAGTATAATGTGTCTCACTTACGTTGAGAAAATATTTATTGATTTAATTATTTTTGAAAGTTAATAATATAGTTATTATTTAAATAGTTTAGATTAAAAATTTTAAATAGAATTAGTAAGAGGGTTAGAAGAATGTTAAAATTGATTGTACTGAAAAGGGTGTTTAAAAAAATTAATGTTTACTTTCGTAATAAGGAACATAGATTCAACAATCGACGGAGACAATATTTGTGTGTATAACACAACGTAATAATCACTTTGCATTTCACTAATTCTCTTTCCTATAACTGATGGTGTTAAACAGCAAGCAACAGCCATTTAGCCATTTTCTGTGAAGCATACGGTATATTTTGGTTATTTCTTATCTAACTCTCAAAATAGCAGACGAGACTGAAAATGAATATTTTTAGAATATTCGTGATTGGAAAATATTACAAGACGCGTTTTCATATTATCGTGTTGTTTGCCCTGATAAAATGTTTTCCATTTTTCACAAACAAATCATGCAATAAAGATTGATAAGGAATTGAACGTATTGGATAAAATAGTAAGCGTTCCGGGAGACTGCATATCTTCGCAAGTCGTCGTCACCAAATGGAGACGAACGAAAACGAAACTGATTTCTTAAATGCGATGATATAGGCGTAGGCATAGCGTTGGGGGTTCAGCCCCACTGCGCGGCACCTTATGTAAATGTCAACTGTTTCGGGTTAAACAATGCATACACTTGCATATACGCACTTACGTCTGTATGTATATATGGACATTTTTATCTACATGTATGTATTTATATATATATGTGTTTTTCATTATGGAGTTTAGTGTTTATTTTGGTGCGGATGAAATAATTGTTTCTACTTTTGGCACAAGGCCAGAAATTACCCAGTACATTACTGGTACTTTATTTTATCGACCCCGTAAGGATGAAAGGCAAAGTTAACCTCGGCGGGATTTGAATACAGACCGTAAAAGGACGTAACTATGCTGGAAAGCATAGCGCCCGACTCTCCACTGATACTGCGAAGTCTTTTTTATTAGACAACCATTCACCCTTCACATTTTAAGATCTTACAGAATTTTACTGTTTAAAATTTTACTGTCGTGAATTAGGAAGTCATGTTTTTCATATGCTAGCAAATCTTTAGTGAAATAGTTGCTGATATTTTGTTTCCGCGGGAGATGCTGCTTCATTGTTACAACAGTTTATAATAGGAAATAGTGTGAATACAAATTTGCGGGCCCTGATGTACTCATTGCGTGAGAAATATAAGATGTCGATATCAAATCGATTTTGAAATTTACCGTAATAGTAGCCAACAGTTACGAGTTCACAAATTCATTTCGATAAATTTTCTTTGTAACTAATTCAAGAGACTAAATATTGGTTACAGAATGTGCACTGGAAAAGTGTTGTGGATGGTATGTGTATTGTAGAATGAAAGTTCCGGTGACATGATTTTCTTTATTCTCATGTAGTAGACATCTTTTATCTTCCCTTATTAAAATGTCGATTGTACATGCAATTCTCATGTGTCCGGAAAGTGTAAAGATAAGCCTTTTATATTTAGTTTTAGGCAGCCTACAACGAGATATTTTCATGATATCAGCAAAATGTATATCTTAATACACCATATTAAATTCCAATATCAAAACATTTAATATAGCGATCCATTTCATTTTGGATTGCTTAATTCATGCCCTTGATATAGTTACTTTTTCAGACAAAAGACATTTGACCATTACTAGAAAAATTAAAGTTTGCGATGATACAAAGCTTACTGGTTCATCGCTCGTTGAATAGAAAATGTTTCATGTGCTACATGTTGTCGGAGACATTCGTAGAAGTAAGCTGGTGGAGCAAATTTTCAAAGGAGTTGAATATGTATGAACGTGACTGGAGGTAGCGATCCAAGACAGCCAAGACTTTCAAAAGAGGAAGGCTGTCAGGCGTAGACTGTAGAACGAATGTATATATATATATATAAAAGAGAAAATTGAGAGTGCATAACACTCAAATTATCAGATAGGCAGTATATGGTTAGCTCAATGTCTGAAGACAGAGCCGTAATACAATTAACAACAAAGAGCGCTTAGAACATAGGTATATCTTTAATTGCTGACAATGTTTCGTCCACACTAAAAGTGGGACTCTTCAGAGCTTAAAGAGTAGATACAGAGTATAGAAGCATTAAATCCAAAACAGAAGAATATAATGTGAGGATATCATAAGGTGGGAGGAATTTAAAGTATTTTTCATGTACAAGATAAGGAATAAAAAATAAAAAATAAAAAATAAAAAATAAAAAATAAAAAATAAAAAATAAAAAATAAAAAATAAAAAATAAAAAATAAAAAATAAAAAATAAAAAATAAAAAATAAAAAATAAAAAATAAAAAATAAAAAATAAAAAATAAAAAATAAAAAATAAAAAATAAAAAATAAAAAATAAAAAATAAAAAATAAAAAATAAAAAATAAAAAATAAAAAATAAAAAATAAAAAATAAAAAATAAAAAATAAAAAATAAAAAATAAAAAATAAAATCAAGCAAAAGATAGTGAATATGAGGAATATACTAATACTAATAAGGATACGGATCAAAAATGTTATCACTCACAGTTGGGTAGGGTTATATTATGACCGGCAGTCATGGAAGCAATGATGTGATTGGTTAACACACAGCTACGTATGCATACACTCACATAAAAGTATACGTATAAGCATGAGCACCCGCATGCACCTACACGCAAGCACCCATATGCAATACAGAAAGTATACACTAATACAAATAACATATCAAAAACGGATGGGCACATACTCCATACTGTGACAAAATATAGCAATAACAGTAGAAACGATGACATATAACATGGAGGAGTACAATATAAAGAAATATAATAAATTATAAAAACATATAAAAATATGGGAACATAAGGACAAATAACGGAAGGAACATACATGGTAGGAAACTCATAAGGAGTACACCGTAATGGATGAGAAATAAACAATAAAGGAATAAGAATATAAAAAGTATAAAATGCATGGTAAAAATATGTTTTTAAAAGAAGTTAAGAGATAAAAATAGATAAAAACTAGATAAAAACTAGATAAAAACTAGATAAAAAATAGATAAAAAATAAAGTAAAATATACACCATAAAGGAAGGTGTGAATAAAGATGAGACTGGCAAAGGTATAAGTTATCAAGCTATGTGCAACAAGTGATATACGTAAAATATATAAAATATATAAAAGAAACATATATATAAGGATATATATATATATCAGTCAAAATAATACATATTTATAAAAATAACTGGGGGTAAATAAGGTAATAAGGATAATATGGATGATAATGAAGGCATGTAATGATAATAGTAGTATAGGTGCTAGTTTCCTAATATTGGAAATAATGTCAGTAAATTGAGTTAATAAAATAAAATAAAAATAAAAATAAAAATTTTGTTAAATACTAATATAAAGTACTCATAATGTTTTAAGAAAATTTAGAAATTATAAGGTGACACTAATATTGATTCATGGTGATATAAGGAATATATCAGGAATACAAGAAAATATTAGGTGTTGCAACTAGCAGCAGTCCAACAATAGAGTGTTCGAATGAGACCTTTATAAGCAGATGCGATGTCCACACTAGATGAGTGGACTATTACAATATAATGGAGACATCCTGGGCTAGACAATCCCAAAAGTTCATACTTCAAAGTTCAATCCGCAGATGTGCATTCATAAAGTAGAGTACTCAGGCAAAAATCATTGGTTGACAAGATGTATCCATAAACATATCTCAAGCATGAACATATGCTGGGAAGGTTGCAGGCAAATTCTTATATAGCAATGCGAACATCAAAGGGCAAACAATTGAGGTGCATATCAGTGAATAAAAGCAGACAAAAGCAGATGGTTCCATACGGTTAGGTGAAGCAGGTTATTATTATGCATACCACTTAATATAAAATACTAAATACAAAATACAAGTGGCAAATTTAACACTCAACAACGTGCATAGCAAATAGCTTTCAGAGCCGATAACCTCTCAAAATCACAACACTGAGTAACGTCGCTGGCATCACAAGAATACAGGTAGGGTTAGCCCAGAGACAGTATATATATATATATATATATATATATATATATATATATATATATATATATATATATATATATATATATATATATATATATATACATATATACACATACACACACACACACACACATAATACCGGTCACCCCAAATTTACGCGGATATAGTGCTCAAATTGTCTTACCCAGCTATCAAAAGTCATAAACCTACAACAGGTGTTTTCACTGGTCACAGATAATGTAGTTTCACAGTAATAGAGGAACAACAACCAATAGGAGTAATTAACCAGAGTAATCACGATTAAACTTAAAATTAAACCCCGTGAGAATATAAGTATTCACACGTGTAGTCACCAGATTCAAGTATAAACAAACCGTTAATAAATACGTAAGGTTATCAGGGCCAAGACGTTATTATTGGGAGAATACACACAGAGCGTCAATCTACGGAAAGCCAACTGTGTCAAAAACACAACACCAGGCAAAAACACCACAAAATCAGCATGTAAACTGTGAACCGCAGAGTAGGAGGGTAACACATACATGTACTCCATAACTACTGCCCACGGCGAGATGGCACAGGTCAGCCCACAGTGACTGGCTAAATCACCGTCCAATATGGGCACAGGCCCATTGGTTTACTCAGAGTCAACAAAAGTAATTTAAATAAAAGGTGAGGGGCTGGCCAAATATAATCAAATGTGCATCTTATAACGCAGTACACACTTTACATAGATGTTATACATCACAACTCATGAGTATATAAAGGTACAAATCAACTCAATACACGTTGGGATAGACCCCCCAGTGCACAACACACACACGGTGGCTGGGCAAGTATGGATGGGTCACATCCACTGTACCGAACAGGGGTGCTTATCAACATATACACCAACTCACATATACTCCCCGATATCAAAATTCCATATTCCCATGCAAGCATACATATACACACAGATTCATACACAAACAAACAAAACAAACAATATGAGACAATTACACTAGATTACCCAACTGGAGAATTCTGAAAGTGTTAGCTAATAGGCTTAAAATAAAAGAAAGAGCTTAATATCTGGTGGGGGCAAGAAGAAAATATTTCTGACTTTCTATTAAGCAGGGAACACTTGGCAAATATAATAGAGTGGGATTCCATAAGGCAAAGGTTACATACTCTATTATGAGGAGTATAGGGATGGGATTTAGCAACTTGCCGCCAAGTGAGGGTGTACTGTGTTCGTGCATTTTTTAAATTGTGGACGTGCGCTGCCAAGGAAGTAGAATTCTTAAGTTTATTATGTCTAAATGTACACTGGTGAGAGTTGAATCTGGTTTTAAAAGAGGTGGAAGTTGATCCAATATAAGTTTTAGTGGAGGCAGTAGTTACCACATCACACGCATAAACTATGTTTCTAGTAAGGCAGAAACCATTCAGGGGGCAGCTTGAAGCCCTTCTACAGTTACAGTTTCTGGTGATGCTATTATCTAAATGATAACTAGCTTGCTGACTACGGGTATTCAAGCTATCACTGCCGACGTCAGTGCTTTCTCCTAGGCGTAAGGTGTCCAGGCCTTCCTTAATTTTCTTATTATTAGTATTGGCTAGATGAGAGGCCAGATTTTGGGTTGTAGAATACGAAAGTTTAACCACATTCATATTAAGGATAGAATGGTACTTATTACCAGAAGGGAAGTTCCTTTCCAACATAGAGAAGAAGGCCCTAGGAATATTCGTAGCTACTTCAGAGTTAAATGGGGGGTTAAAATATGTATTCAATCGTCTTCTATTCTTTTTATTTTTATTATTATTATTATTATTATTATTATTATTATTATTATTATTATTATTATTATTATTATTATTATTATTATTATTGTCGTTATTCCTTGAATCTCAGTCATTGATGTTGGTTAACTGGGAAGTCCGTTGGATTGAATATCAAGCCACTACCTGCAGCCTCAGATATTCAGGACGTATCGGAGGGTTCTTGCTGTTCCAAGCAAGCATGCCTTTTGAAGCGTTCCAAAAAGCGTGAAGGGGCCGATTTTCTTTAACCATCCCTGGAAACTTTTGGAGATAGTCCCCAGTGCGCCTATGACAATCTGGATCACTTTGACTTCATGGCAGTTCCAGATCCTTTTCACCTCCCACTTTAGGTCCTGGTATCGGTTAATTTTCTCCCTCTCCTTCTCTTGCACTCTCGTGTCGAACGGGCAGGCCACATCCACAATCAGACACGATCTTTTTTTATTATTATTATTATTATTATTATTATTATTATTATTATTATTATTATTATTATTATTATTATTATTATTATTATTATTATTATTATTATTATTATTATTTCCATTGCTAAGGTTACTATGTTCAACTATTCTATGCGGGGAGCTATGAGGCTTACTATTACTGTTACTTAGTCCATTGGTACCCTGATGGTTCATTTTACTAGTATTCCTAACCCTCCTGCTCGAATTACCTCTAGTACCAATGGACATATTATGTGTTATAACAACACTGGTAGAGCTACTATTTGGACTACTATTTCCCTGGGCATAATGTAATTTGTCCCTAAATCCGGATTTAGCTAAGGCATCATTATAATAATCAGCCTGCGAGTTAAACGCCTCTTCGCTATGCGAGAGTGAACTTATTCTGTTAGAGACCCCCTTCAATATACCACTGATGACCGACTTAGGGTGGTTAGAGTTAGTATTCACATAAGTCAGCAATACATTAGGCTTATGGTACGGTGTGTACGTATGGTTACCTAAGTCTAATGTAACATCAAGAAAGTTGACAGTTCTATCATTTATATCCATAGTAATGGACAGATTAAAGGTTTTAAAGAATTTATACAGCTTTTTCCTAATGCTCACTATATTATACTTGCTAACATCTATGGAGAGTAGGGCATCATCGCGGTACAACCCACCCCTAAGGAATGGGAAGTTACTATGCAGTTCGGTAAGGAGGTAGAGCCCAACTAAGTCAGTGACCTGAGCTGAATCACTTGACCCCATAGTAATGTCAAAATTATCCGGTGTGCTTTTTCTCGTCCATAACGTATCCTCAAACATAATGATAGTCTTACGTGCAGCGAGAACGATATCTATCTGTGGCCGTGTAAGGTTCCCTTTCTGCATGGCTAGGATAAGGGCCTTATTGAGGATGATAGGAGATATAGATGTATAATAAGCATCAATATCAAATTGGATGCCAGCGACGTTACTCAGTGTTGTGATTTTGAGAGGTTATCGGCTCTGAAAGCTATTTGCTATGCACGTTGTTGAGTGTTAAATTTGCCACTTGTATTTTGTATTTAGTATTTTATATTAAGTGGTATGCATAATAATAACCTGCTTCACCTAACCGTATGGAACCATCTGCTTTTGTCTGCTTTTATTCACTGATATGCACCTCAATTGTTTGCCCTTTGATGTTCGCATTGCTATATAAGAATTTGCCTGCAACCTTCCCAGCATATGTTCATGCTTGAGATATGTTTATGGATACATCTTGTCAACCAATGATTTTTGCCCGAGTACTCAACTTTATGAATGCACATCTGCGGATTGAACTTTGAAGTATGAACTTTTGGGATTGTCTAACCCAGGATGTCTCCATTATATTGTAATAGTCCACTCATCTAGTGTGGACATCGCATCTGCTTATAAAGGTCTCATTCGAACACTCTATTGTTGGACTGCTGCTAGTTGCAACACCTAATATTTTCTTGTATTCCTGATATTTTCCTTATATCACCATGAATCAATATTAGTGTCACCTTATAATTTCTAAATTTTCTTAAAACATTATGAGTACTTTATATTAGTATTTAACAAAATTTTTATTTTTATTTTTATTTTTTTTTTTTAATTTAATTTTATTTTATTAACTCAATTTACTGACATTATTTCCAATATTAGGAAACTAGCACCTATACTACTATTATCATTACATGCCTTCATTATCATCCATATTATCCTTATTACCTTATTTACCCCCAGTTATTTTTATAAATATGTATTATTTTGACTGATATATATATCCTTATATATATGTTTCTTTTATATATTTTATATATTTTACGTATATCACTTGTTGCACATAGCTTGATAACTTATACCTTTGCCAGTCTCATCTTTATTCACACCTTCCTTTATGGTGTATATTTTACTTTATTTTTTATCTATTTTTTATCTAGTTTTTATCTAGTTTTTATCTATTTTTATCTCTTAACTTCTTTTAAAAACATTTTTTTACCATGCATTTTATACTTTTTATATTCTTATTCCTTTATTGTTTATTTCTCATCCATTACGGTGTACTCCTTATGAGTTTCCTACCATGTATGTTCCTTCCGTTATTTGTCCTTATGTTCCCATATTTTTATATGTTTTTATAATTTATTATATTTCTTTATATTGTACTCCTCCATGTTATATGTCATCGTTTCTACTGTTATTGCTATATTTTGTCACAGTATGGAGTATGTGCCCATCCGTTTTTGATATGTTATTTGTATTAGTGTATACTTTCTGTATTGCATATGGGTGCTTGCGTGTAGGTGCATGCGGGTGCTCATGCTTATACGTATACTTTTATGTGAGTGTATGCATACGTAGCTGTGTGTTAACCAATCACATCATTGCTTCCATGACTGCCGGTCATAATATAACCCTACCCAACTGTGAGTGATAACATTTTTGATCCGTATCCTTATTACTATTAGTATAATCCTCATATTCACTATCTTTTGCTTGATTTTTATTTTTTATTTTTTATTTTTTATTTTTTATTTTTTATTTTTCATTTTTTATTTTTTATTTTTTATTTTTTATTTTTTATTTTTTATTTTTTATTTTTTATTTTTTATTTTTTATTTTTTATTTTTTATTTTTTATTTTTTATTTTTTATTTTTTATTTTTTATTTTTTATTTTTTATTTTTTATTTTTTATTTTTTATTTTTTATTTTTTATTTTTTATTTTTTATTTTTTATTTTTTATTTTTTATTTTTTATTTTTTATTTTTTATTTTTTATTTTTTATTTTTTATTTTTTATTTTTTATTTTTTATTTATTTTTTTATTTTTTATTTTTTTTATTTTATCCTTTATTCCTTATCTTGTACATGAAAAATACTTTAAATTCCTCCCACCTTATGATATCCCCACATTATATTCTGTTTTGGATTTGTTAATGCTTCTATACTCTGTATCTACTCTTTAAGCTCTGAAGAGTCCCACTTTTAGTGTGGACGAAACATTGTCAGCAATTAAAGATATACCTATGTTCTAAGCGCTCTTTGTTGTTAATTGTATATATATATATATATATATATATATATATATATATATATATATATATATATATATATATATATATATTTATTATGCATAGAAATGACTTCTACAGGACGTTATATGTTTCATTCGTATGAAATTACCAGGGCATTCCTCTTGATTTCATACGAATGAAACAGATCTAGTCCGGTAGAAGTCATCTCTCTATATAATTATGATGCCTACACACATACACACACATACATAACCTCTGAATTATTCAATGCATAGTTAAACATTACTATTTCCTATTGTTTCTGATGGTTTTTGTATGTGTATGTATCATTTTCTTTCTTTATTATGTATTCTAAATGCTGCAGAATTCTCTATATAATTCATATTCTACATATGTCTGTGTTGTGTGATTTATATGTGCTGTGTCATGGATACGTTTTATTTTCTGTGCTCCAGTATTATTCGTAAAAACAAATATAAAGTCAGTGAAGGATGTGATGCTAAATCTGTTGTTTTGTAAACCATGTTTAATTAATTAATGCATGATTGAAAAATGTGTACTCGTGTGTGGGGAACAGTCGAAGATATGAATATGATCTAATTCAGGTTTGACATTGTGTATATGCATTGTGATATAGCAAGTGTGAGTATCCATAGAATGGATCATCTGTCCGTTTAATCAATTTATTTTACGAAAAAATCAGCCACTTTGTACCTAAATATTCAAATGTAATTTAGTAAAATGCAACTCGAATATAAGATGCTACTGAAATTATAAATAGAGAATGAATAATAAAACAGATTTGTAAAAAATCATCGACTGCATGCAATACGACAATAAATGATCTAAACATCATTAAACAATAAGCATCGAATACTCAAAAATATCCGCCCAGAAAACAGACTAAATATTAATATGATGTGTGACCTTAATGGGTATATGATTAAGGTATTCAGAAAATCTAGTTTCCTCATTGGTAATGTATCTAAAGTAAATTAACTTGGTAGTTTCTTTCCGTAAGTAGGTATTTATTCTATGTAGGTTTTTAATATAGTACTACAAACAAACAAGACTTATCTCACTTATACTAATATTTGCACCTATGGCAGTTTCTTGAATACAGGCAACGAATGCTATTTCACGAAAACATTTACACCATGAGTGTCATAACTTACATACTAGTCTCTTAAATTATTCGCAAATTTCATTCCATGTATCCACACAATACACTATTTCGGCTTGTCCTTCGTTCAAATTCAACTGGTGTTGACCTTGACATTCCTCACTCCGGGATTGATACTTAATTTATTTCACCTTACCTTTCATGATACGACTTGACGCTCTATCATTAAGACATGAGAAACGCCAATGAGATGCAATTACGTTGGAGGTCTGCTAAACCTTCACAGGTGTGAGCTATAAATTTCCTTTCATTTAATTTTCGTATATTGTAGACAAGAAAGCAAAAGTTTTTAGAATATATTTGTGGATGTTTTGTGAATAACAAGCTGATGTTTAATCAATACTGTAATATTTGTATCATTAGATCAGTTACCGTGAATATCGATGACATGGTTATCAACTATATATTTAATGTCTGTTGAACCCGAGCATAAATGTACACATGTAGCGAATAAAACCTAAACTTTAATCATATGGATTTACTATACGTGCATATTATACATATAGATAATAACCATGAATTAAAGGAGATACAACACTATGTACATTTTAGTAATGATGCAATTAACGAAAGACAATAAGCAAATAATATGAAGACTCAACATTTAATTTGATATGTATGATGTTTGAAATTAATTTATGCTTGTTAGCAGCTTCGAAGTTTAAGCAGCCTAGATTAAATATATTAGGATATCAAGAGATATACGGTTGTGTCGGAGATATATAAGATATATGAAGTACTGAAGGTAAAAATAAACACATTATAATTAAATAAGATTTCAACCGTATTGAAAAGTCAAACCATTTTAAAACTTCAATGAGGAAAATACCTAATTTAAAATTAATTGAATGAGTGCATGCGTTGAGGATTTAATGATTGTTATCGCATTTCAATTGATCTGTCTTCTCAGCGATGTGAAAAACATTCAAAATAATCAATTATTTGGATATTAGGTCCATTATAACGGAGTATGAGTTCAAATGAAAGGATATATGGCACAAGTCTTTCGAATGTCAATGTGTATTAATAAATGCATTATAACATATTCAGTATAAAAATATTGTTGTTAATT
>OZ024747.1:86792594-86800094 GCA_964016885.1 Eledone cirrhosa
GAGGAAACAATTGTAAGCAAATAAATGACTTAAACTGAACTTTGATTATTGTAATCTCTCTCTCTCTCTCTCTCTCTATATATATATATATATATAGAGAGAGAGAGAGAGAGAGAGAAAGAGAGAGAGAGAGAGCGAGAGAGAGAGAGAGAGAGAGGAGGGGGAATTCAATAAGTTGCTTTCACCCTTAACGGGATCATTATATGTATATATATAATATAATATAATATATATATATATATATATATATATATATATATATATATATATATATATATATATATATATATATAGAGAGAGAGAGAGAGAGAGAGAGAGAGAGAGAGAGAGCGAGAGAGAGTAGCCCTTCTACAGCTCAGATGACATTATGATCGCCTTATAATGTTCACTATAGGTTAGCTTTGCCTTTCATCCTTACAGGGTCGATAAAATAAAGCACCAGTAATGCACTGAAGTAATTCCAAATATATTATCATTACCTGACAGTAATTTAATTCCTCAATATACCAGTCATATAAGTAAATTTAATTGAATATTTATGGTGTCAACATTTCGATAATTTCATTTCTCATCATATCTGTGTATTTGTTTTTATCTTTCCTCACACCAATAGGTGTGTAATGGCGCGTTTCCCAGTTGTTAAGAAATTTGGCTCAACGTCGTGAATTCGAGTTCTGAACCAAGCGACTTGTTCTGTTCCTCAACACTAATCAACATTTTACGTTGCTGTTCATGTTACAATTGGGCCTTTATCATCTCTTATGAGATATCAAGTCATAGGAAGCCAGTTAAATCTGCATAGTTATGTGCTGTACATTACATTTAATTTTATCTGTCAACCAACACATATGTTAACCTCTCTTCATTCTTTGCTCTCTCTCTCACTATTCATTTTAAGCTTTTGGATGAGTAAAAGGGTTAAATTCTTGTTATGAAATACTATTATTTATATTGATTTAAATCCTTTCAGGTGTCCCGTTTTCTTTTATCTTTTTTTGAAATATTACTAAAACTACAAAGGATGGGCAGAACACAAAATAAAATAGACATGAAAGTAAATGAAATAAAGAGACTGAAAACATCATACAGTAAAGAAAATAATAACAACACATGCAGAATGAAATAAAGGTGCAGAGCATACTAACACAATATTTAAGTAGGTTCGATAATATTAATAAATCTGCATTAGAAAACGCCTACAAAATGCACGAATGAGAAATAATAAGATTATAATTGAGAAATCTAAAAGAGAAGCATCACCAGTGGTAGCGGAAGATATAACAAACCTTTTCTCGTGTTATACATGTTATTTTCTCAATATTTTGAATTCTACACAAATAATGATTTACATTTAAATTCCTACAGCTGTTATCTTTATTTTTTCCAACATATTCGTAACGTTAATTCTTTGATGAAGAAAAAAAGTTCTCATATCCGGAATTAAAGTCCGATATCAAAGGCTAGATTTCCTGTGGAGGACCAAATATACCTCAGATCGTATGGTTAACGCAGGTTCCCTTTGATCACGAATTACTATGCTTTACCGCCTGGAAATTTCTCCTCCGAGGCACACGACTGAGTAAGGTGCGTTCGAGGAAACCAGCAGTCGACCATGCATGCCACTCTCCCCTCTCCACGCCACAGATGTTGTCCAAGGGAAAGGCAATGGCCGATATAGCTCGGCACCAGTGACGTTGCAACTCATTTCTACAGCTGAGTGAACTGGAATAACGTGAAATAAAGTATTTTGATCAAGAACCCAACGCATCACCCAATTCGAGATTCAAACTCATAACCTTATGATTGTGAGCTGAACGCTCTAGTCTTTATGAACCGCAATTATGTTTTATTATTGGCAGTATTGGTAGAGGGCCGGACGCTATGCTTTGACGCATAGAGTTTCGGCCCTTGCCATTCTGAGTTCGAATCCCGCCGAGGTTAACTTTGCCTTTCATCCTTACGGGGTCGATAAAATAAAGTACCAGTAATACACTGGGTAATTGCTGGCCTTGTGCCAAAAAGTACAAACAATTATTATATTCTATATTGATTAGGTACCTAAGAGAAATAGTTATACATATGCAAATTCACACACGCATACACGTACACATACACACAGATACATACAAACATGCATAAACTCATATAATCACGCACGGAAACACATACTCACTGAAGTGTACACATCATAGGTGGCACACATACATAAAGAA
Organism: Eledone cirrhosa; assembly: GCA_964016885.1. Classification (NCBI taxonomy): domain Eukaryota; kingdom Metazoa; phylum Mollusca; class Cephalopoda; order Octopoda; family Eledonidae; genus Eledone; species Eledone cirrhosa. The sequence goes on from OZ024747.1 coordinate 86,794,808, forward strand.
TTCATTCACCATCACAATCGAAACATTTACCCAAAGTTGAGTTATGTTTGCATATTCTATCATTTCTATATTTTTAACATTAGCATTTGTTCTGTTGAAATCAAATCAATTCTAAATCGTTTTCCATGAAATATTTGTTAAACCAAGCATGTCTTCTTTTCGCATTTCAGTAACCATGTATCTTATCATGTATGTCGATTTTCGTCCGCAGAACCACAACTCTTCCTATCTAAGAATTTTACCGTCACTACCTTATGGTTAACGACTAAAATTCCACAGAACATTAACTGTGCTTAGCTCATTTAATTAACTTCTACTATGCAGGGACTTACAGAAATGCAATTGAGACTTGCTTTCCTTAGATGTTTTCCCAATACGTTATACGGTGTCATTTGCCTTAGTTACATCAACTTTCTGTTATTTTCTATACATACCATCATTGTAATTTTGTGTTCCTGCGTTGTTTACATCGTTTCCCAGCCACTATTTTCTATATTTACTGACATCCTGATTTAAGGCCCATGATTTTCATGTCAAAATAGCAATGAACTATCACGAGGCACCTGAAGAAATTAATCAATTATTTCTGTTAGTTGGTTCATCAAAGTGTCTCCCATGCTTGTTTCTCTTTTCTCGTCATATATATATATGACTATATATATGACTATATATATGACTATATATATATATATATATATATATATATATATATATATATATATATATATATATATATATATATATATATTAAAATAACAGATTCAAGTTTAAGCAAAGAAACGCTGCTTTCACTCTTAACGGGATCTTCTGAGACTAAAAAAACATCAATCTGTGAACGCAGAAGTAAATATTTCAAAAAACGTTGCAACCGAAGGAAAACAGCAAGACGATACTTTGGTTCGTGGAGACGTTCCCTGGCAATGAACGGAAAAAAAGCGAAGATAATACGTCGTTATGTGGAGCGGTAAGAACAATTACACGCAAAGACAAAACCACGTTTATGGTATAAATGAAGTCGTAGACCAAAATTCTATTTAGGAAACCGAATGATTCTCGGCTTCAGAGTTAAGAATAATGTAAATAAATTACAGAGGTTATTGAAATCAACAATAATTAAATATATACATGCACGCATCCATATACGTACAATCCGCATACACACACAAACGCAAAATACACGTATACACATAACCATATACACATGTACCACTATATATAATATAATATATACACCTATAACAAATACAAGCAACTATACGTACGAGAAAGTATATGTACCTTCACAAAACATACAGGTAAAAAATATACTTACCTATACAAATAAGTAATGGAATAAACATAAAATATACTTAGCTACCACATAAAGACGTAAATTATCCGCGTATTGTTAGTACTATCCGTTAGGGTATAACGTGGGGCTGTAATACAGGAAAGTGTTATGCAATTTATGTTTACAAGCCGAAATTGCCTCAGACATTTTGTTTAAGATGTGGTCATTGGCATAGAGTATTTCCAGGGCTTCAGCGGCGCAGAGATCGCATGGCCTTTTATTTCCGTTATATGATCTGGCCTTAGCTAGGATCTCCCAATATATATATATATATATATATATATATATACATATATATATATAAACAATGAAGTAGAAGTCAATATGTTAGAATCTACCTAATTTATTTGTTACAAATTAGCTTTTATACGTATTTCGATGGTAACTATTATGTAACAGGGATTTAGGAGAGCAACATCAATAACCCACTCGTGGCATAACACTGAATGAAAACAACATGACCAATTTTAATTGCTATTTTTGTTCATGTAAATTTTATTTATCTAAGTTTCTGTAATAGCTGTATGATAATTTCTTAAATGTTACATAGGATTTACCATCGAAATACGTATAACAGTTATTGTGTAAGAAATAAATGATGTAAATTCTAATCTATTGACTTCTTTTTCATTGTTATACCAAAGTCCTACATGCATACTTCGTTGAATGCTCTATCCCTCGTACTCTAGTGTCGGTTGATTAAATAACATAAAATGGCTCGATAGGTTCAGACCGCCATGAACATTTTCTTTGTATACGGTCATCATTTGTCGTCATACCATAATAGTTTATCACAAACTATATATTACGATATATATTGATTTATATACATGATATGAAAATTATGAAGAATTGTCTAGCTTTGAGCTGAAACTCAGGATCTTCCAATAGCTACATAGTTCTCAGTTTGGTCAGTTGCATTTACATACTATAGAAATGTATGTATTGTATGCAGCTTTGCATTCGTCATCATATATTTCGAATCTTAACTCAAAGAGCTCCTAAATCTATACACGCATCCAACTACACCTAGCGCTTCTATCAAAAGACAAAAAAAGACGAGCCATCTCGGAAAATTCGAAAATAAAAAGGAAAAAAATAGACATTAAAATCAAAACATATTAACTAAATGTGTATGCTGTAAAATTGCATATTTAACATAACAATTACGATATGCAATATCACTTAAAATTATAGTGACGAAATCACTGCATCATACATTAATAAAGATCCTGAAGTTTATAAATGCACCCAGCTAAACTATGATGTATGCTGATACATATGTACATATCAGTGCATGTGTGTCCTTTTTTGTTGTGAATTTACAGATAACACAATTAAAATGTCACGATAAAACTTCCAATGATGTTCTAGAGGAGAATAGACAGTTTGAAGAAAATTAAATTGCAGCATACAAAATATTTTGTGATATTAATGTCTATTTTTTCTATTTTTCTTTTCGATTTACTTCCTTTTCATTATACATTGTGTGAACATCCTTTAACATTCCACTTGTAATTTAAAATGTTTTGCTGTTTACTCAATAGATGAAAGTTCAACAATGATAACAAACATGGTAAAGTTTATTATATTTACTTCGATATTTCTTTTCATTTATCGTTGTTGTTTTTATTATAGTTAGATATAACACAGATATCTGATATTTTTCATAAAAATATGTTTCGATAAAGCCATGGACGCAGTATGGTTGAATAATTCAGATATTCACTTTATAATTTGGGTTAACGGAATTTGATTGGAGGTCCGGCGGATGGACTGTGCCACAAATTCAAAAAGCCAGCCCTTCGCTCAATGTGTCAGATTCAATTTGCCCGAGAATGACATAAAGGTTACAAGTATTTGAGGAATGCTTAGCCACGTGATCCTTCTAGCTATTCGTGATTTAAAGTAAGCTATAGTCCTTGGGTACGAATGTACTTAAATATTAATTCATATGCATGCAGAAATTACGGGGTTCATTTATGTATAATAAAAGTATGCAAACATAATGTGTTTGGAGGTGTAAAAAATATATAAATTGATATTGGCTTATATTTGGAGATCTATAGACACTGTCTAAACATCTTTATATATATTTTAACTAGATATCAATTATAACTAGTGTATTGTAGTTATGGGTTTCCTCCTGGCAACCAATATTTTTACTATAAGATATACACAAATTCACTACTACCACACTACAATAAACCATTCTGCCACCATTCTGCCACAAATTACTTTAAGATCTATTCTGCTTATGTTTTAATTTGACATCATATTTAATTAATAAAGAATTTCTCTCTGAATTCTTTACCAAACGTCCTCCACCCTGCTGAAAAAAAATATACTAGAGCAACGGCTAATTGATATTCTTCGTTCAAGGGTGACTTTTATATTTTGATTTTGATACCGAGATTGTCAATTCCAATTTATCAGTAGATTGGTTTAGCAAATCACGGCAACGTCAACTCGGCTATGGTTGACCTAAACAGGACGAGGTGAACCATTGGATCAGATTAACGGTGGAACCAGGTTACCTCTGAACGACAATGAATGAATTGAATGTATGCATATATATATACATATATATATATATGTGTGTGTGTGTGTGTGTGTGTGTGTGTGTGTGTGTGTGTGTGTGTGTGTGTGTGTGTGTGTTAAAGGTATATCTTGAATTAGGAACTCAAAATAGTCTCTTACAACAAAATAGCTCTAAGAAAGAGATATTTCTGAGCCGTGTATTATAATAGAATATAAAAGAAAAACGAACACAGACATAGAGATATGTGTTCAAATCGTAAGGGACCTGATTCGCTAAGGTGAAAAGAATACTAACTATAGACAATTGGCTTCGCTTGTCTCAATTTAAGAAAAAAATAAGAAAATAAATACAAACCGGAATTGTGGTAACTACCAATCACCCAGACAACTTGTTGTTTCGCAAAGTTAATTGTGAATAGAAATACCAATCCAAGCTCATCAGTGGGTGATGAATTAGTATCCTAGACACATCTAAGTATGTTATATATAAAATATATAAAATAGCGCACAGGGCATCCTAGCTTCTCACAAACCCACACCACTAAAAATAGCAGCCAGGTTTACTCGACATTTGAAATAGCTCAACAAATTAACGGAGCCGAATATATCAAAATATACCTTTGAGATATTCGGCCATTTCTATATTAAATATTTATGCTCTGCTATGTATTGAGTACCTTACCCCCGATTGAACCCTAGCACTTACTCTTAACCATTACCAAGAAACCATGCTGACCAAACTCGACCTCGATATCTCCTTGAAGAACATCCCGATCCCTTCAAGGAAACAATACTTAAAAACACTCATAAGACGTACAGACGAGTTCATTAAGCGTATTAGATAGAGAGCCTTCTTCTTCGACCACCCTGATGTAGCATCTACCAATGATGAGAAGTTCGGTATATATATATGATAGACTATATATATATTTATATCTGGATTTTTAGCCGTTGGTCAATCAATGATAAACATTGATTGCCAAATGAATTAACTATGGAGATATAAAAGATACAGAAGCGAAAACCAACCAAACAGTGAGTGTGTTCTGTTATTATTTCTGGCAATATTATTACAACAATATGACTCTCCCCAAGTATAACAATATATATATATATGTATATGTATATTTATATTTGTGTGTGTGTGTGTGTGTAAATATATATATATATATATATATATATATATATATATATATATATATATATATATATATAAATGTAATCTGAGAATTTCGAATATTAATAATAATATTCGATTCGTTGCAATTATGTATATATCTCTCTCTATATATATATGCGCGCGCGTATGTGTGTGTGTGTGTGTCTGTGTGTGTGCGTGTGCGTGTGCGTGTGTGTGTGTGTGTGTGTGTGTGTGTGTGTGTGTGTGTGTGTGTGTGTGTGTGTGTGTGTGTGTGT
>OZ024747.1:86805094-86812594 GCA_964016885.1 Eledone cirrhosa
TCTGTCAGCTTATCTCCCTTTGTTTGTTGAAAAAAGAAGTAAGTGACATAGTCACTACCTTAAAATAATAGCGCAAGGTCTTCAAAATGGTTTTAATTAATCATACAGTATATTGCTAAATATACTATATATATATTCATATATATTCATATATATATATATATATATATATATATATATATATATATATATATATATATATATATATATATATATATATATATATATATATATATATAGGAAAAGAGTCAAAGGACACTGAAGACTGAGCTCCGGCCGTTTCAACAGCTAGATCGTTCGTATCTATCTGTCGAAATGGCCGGAGCTCAGCTGTCTGGCTGAATTAAGTGCAAGATTTGCAGGTCCTTGTGCAGTAATGCGCCAGTTTAAGCATTCGGTCATCAGAAAAAGGGAGGTAGGTCTACAAGCAAAACTTGCTATCTTCAATTCGGTATACGTGCAAAACCTTACTTATAGTCATGAATCTTGTGTATACGATCTCAAATACAAAAGGCCGTTATTCTTCACTGGTGTATACGTTCGTATGTGTGCAGGTACTTCACGCGGGTTTATGTATGTGTGCGCGTGTTTATATATATATAAACATGCAATTATATTAAATAAATGGAAACTATATTTATAAAACCATATTTATTCTATTATATATATTTCAATGGTACCAACAACTTTGGTACGCTTTCATCAGATAAAATACAAAGTGTGTTTTATAAATTTTTTGACATAGCCAAGGAACATACCTTAACGGTTGAAATTTTCCTTGGATATATAAACATGCATATAACTGAGCTGACCGAAAAAAAAACTCAAAAAACAAAGTCGACCAAATAGTTCCCCTGAAGCAGGTGGAGAAGTTCAAGTATCTCGGGACGTGTTCATAAGCGATGGAAGGTATGAGGCTGAATTAAGTGCAAGAATTGCAGGAGCTGGTTCAGTAATTGTTTCTACTTTAGGCACAAGGCCAGCAATTACCAGTGCATTACTGGTACTTTATTTTATCGACCCCGTAAGGATGAAAGGCAAAGTCAACCTCGGCGGGATTTGAATGCGCCAACTTCAGCATTCGGTAATCAGAAGAAGGGAGGTAGGTGAATTCGGTATTCGTGAAATGTTGCACTTAATTCAGCCTCCTACCTTCCATCATCCGCGATCACGGCCCCGAAATACTGGAACTTCTCCACCCGCTTCAGTAGAATCTACTCACATATAGAGTGCACTGATTTCCATTCCTGCCGTGTAGCACTCAGAAGCAAACATATCAACTACATGTCAGAAATTGCTTTGTACCGAATTAAGTAATACCATGTCGCCTGCATATTGCAGTCGGCTGCTCTTACATCCACTAGTCTCGATACCACTTCCAACCCATCTCTATCCTGAAGATTATGAACAGCATTTCTGTTCCGATGAATGATGCTAAGTCGAAACCATTCTACAGTTCAATCGATTCTCTTTCTTTCTCCATTTCCTATAAATTGCCGTTGACATGGCGTTTAATGTAAACGGGCGGAGATTGTGGCCGTGACTGGTGGAAGATTCATTTATCCCATTCAAAATCAGAGAAAAATATTAACTGTTTACGTTTGCTATTAATTTCTTGATATCAATGTCTTCGTCGGATTGTTTTCAGATGAATTCTGTCATTTACCATGTTGTAAACATCTAAACTCTAAAAGAACGTTTGTCTTAAGCCATTTAAAGCTCGTTAGGACGGTGCTTATATCGGTTTCATGGCGTGAAGCGAGTGAGAGTACAATAATCACCCATGGACAAGACGCCAATCCATCGCAGGGTTAAACCCCCAGCTATTGCTGGTACTCATTTTCAGCTGAGTATATTGGAGCAACGTGAGATGAAGTGTTTTCCTCAAGAATACAACACACAACTCAGGAATCGAACCTATGACATTATGATAGTAAGTCTAACACCCTTACCACTAGGCCACGTGCCTCCACATGTCTTAAACATAGCCAAAAAAAAAGAGAAAAAAATTCATAATTACTTTAGATTCAACGAATGGATTCAGACCAAGTCACTTGTCGAAATAAGTACACGAACGAAATTAACAAAACAGAGTTCCATGTATTTATATGTGCATTAGAAAAACACTGGATAATCACGTGTTAAATACTACTTAACGTTTAATTATGTTCTAACTGTATATAATATAATTGTTCATGTAAAACTGTATTTGATTAAAATCAAATAACTATCCCTTCAAATTTCTCCACTTGTCTATATTAAACAGACGCCCCTAGCAACAAAACATTTAATACTGCTAAATAGATTCTGAAACCAAGAAGTAAATCAATCCTGCAGAGACATTCACACAAAAATACATACGTACAGATATATGTATGTGTATGTATATATATATATATATATATATATATATATATATATATATATATATATATATATATATATATATATATATATATATATGTACATATGTACATATAAATACATATATACATATATACATATATACATATATATATATATATGTGTGTATGTATACATAAGTATATGTGTATGTATATATGTATGTACACACACACGCACACACACACACACACATATATATATATATATATATATGGTAAATTTCTTTAAGTCGTTTGGAAGCCTCGACAATGCAGATGGGTAAATCTCAGGGTAACAGGATCCGGTGGTGGAGAGAGAGATGTAAGTGGGTGTACGTTGAGATGCGTGGCGTGTATAAGACGTGTAGAGGAATGAAGGATAGAGCGTAAAGGATAAAAATAAAAATAACATATATATATATATATATATATATATATATATATATATATTAACAAACAAAACACAATAAAGACCTTAGATAGCAATTTACCATCAAGTTGAGTAATATTAGGTTTTTTTCTCTCGAAGAAATAATGATGTTTGTTTCTTATTTCTTTAGTGTGATTTTCACACATTCACTGAATCTAATATATGTTTTTTTTTTAAATTACATACAAAGCTTCTGGGAAGCTTTTGTTTATTGACGCACGTAATAAAGAAATCGAATACATATACTGTATATATCTTTATATATACGTAGGTATGTATATATGTACTTATATATGTGTGCATGTATATCTATCTGTGTGGATGGATTTACTTGTGTAAGCGTGTATGTACGTATGTAATTATATATGAATGTTTGTCAGTATATAAGTTTGTGCATATGTATGTATTTATGTATTTATGTATTTATGTATGTATGTATTTATTGTTTTCTCTTTCTCTTAATTTCGAGTATATTTTTTTTGACCGGCCACCTTCCTGGTGGCAAGGTTGTAAAAGAAAAGAAATTGTCATCCCTTGAATCGCAAGAATGTTTTGCATATTTTCAAGGTGCCAGCTATCGCAGCCATTTGTAGACTATGAATTAGGGAGCTGCGCTTTTTGTCCGCAAATCCAAGTTCGGTCATACTTTGGTCCAAGCGGGTTGGTATATAACCCGTAGCACCAATAATGATGGGTATGAAGCTAAAGGTGTATCTTGGATACTGGATTTGTAAGCTCCTCATCAATGGTCCGTAGATGTCCTCCTTCTCCTGTATTTTTCTGACAACGTTTACATCAAGTGGGCAGCTGATCTCCACAACAGAACACGTTTTCAATGTGTGGTCCCAAACTACAATATCAGGCCGGTTGTGCTTTAATTTGGTGGCAGTTTTTATTTTCAGGTTCCACCAGTATTCCTTAGTGCCATCTGTCTCAATATATTCTTCCTCGTTTGTTGTTAATTTTGTTTTCCGAAGTGCGTTCCAGATAGTTCTAGCTATCCCATCGTGTCTCATGGGGAGGTAGTAGCGAGATGACATTCTTTCGCAGCTGGCAACAATGTGGCTTACATCCTCGATCTTTGTTTTACATAGCCTACATTTATTGTCAGCTGCTGGCCCTCCTCTTTTGTGCAGCAGATATTTGGTAGGGAGTTCTTGTTCCTGTATTGCATAGAGATATCCCTCAAGGTGTGATGTCATAAACCTGTCGGAACTCCATGCCAGGCTTTTTGAGTGGTTTATCCCCTCTATGGTCTGTGTTTTACGCCTCAAGTATCCATGCACAACTTTCTCTGTAAATTGGTCAATTTCTTTTTCTTGTTTGAACATTGAATAGGATCTTCCGATTTCTCTGGGTGAGAGATTTATATCAGGCTTTATTCCATATCTCTCCTCCAGATCAGTCGCTATTCTAATGATATTTCTTTTTTCATGCTCATAAACCTGAGCAAGATGGTCGCCAACCTTTTTCCTCTGTTGAAGGTGTTGCTTCAGTGTTACTATCCGGGTCTCATATGTTGTTAATATTGATTTTAGACCCCGGCCACCTTCCTTGCGTGAGAACTATAGCCTATCCACATCACCATTGATGTTAAAGTTCCCAGTAACACTGAGAAGTTTTCGAGTTCTAACATCCATCTCACTTAGTTCTTGCAATGACCAGTTCAGTAGGCCAAATGTTGGCGTTAGAATTGGCACAGCATAGGTATTGTGGGCAATGTATTTGTTGTATGCTGACAGTTCTGATGACCATATTTTTTTTACTCTTCTGAGGTATTCAGTTCTGGTTCTCTCCTTATTTATGGGTCCATCATATCTGACATTCTCATCCTGTCCAAGATATCTGTAGTTGTCACCTGACTGCAGAGGTTGTATTGTCAGGCCGTTCATATCTAGATTTCTAGAGGAGGGCACAGCTATTTATGTATGTGTGTATGTATGTATGTATGTATGTATGTATGTATGTATGTATGTATGTATGTATGTATGTATGTATGTATGTGGTAGAGAATGTAAATCAGCAGGAGGGCTCAAGCGACATGCAAAAGTACACGAACTCCAACCACAGCCGACTATTCCCAGTAAATGTTTTGGTTGCCGACTCTGTGCAAGACATTTTAGATCATTGGCTGGGCTAAAAAGCCACATTCGATCGCAGCGCTGTTAGTTGCTATCGTGTGTGTGCGTGTGTGTGTAGATATGCTTATGCGTGTGCGTGTGTGTGTATATATATATGTATATGTATATCATTATTGTTGTTGTCGTTATTATTATTGTTGTTATTATTATTATTATTATTATTGTTATTAATGTATGTGTGTGTGTATATGTGTGTGTGAGTGTGTGTGTGTGTGTGTGTGTGTGTATATGTGTATGTATATGTATATATATATATATATCTTTTTTTTTATTTTATTTTTATTTATTTATTATTATTTTTTTTTTTCTTTCTCCTCGTGCAATGGCCATACTCGATAACGAGGGGACAGCCATCATCATGTATGTATGTATGTATGTATTTATGTATGTATGTGTATGTGTATTTATAGGTACGTATGTGTGTATGTATGAGATTAGTTTTATTTTCTTCAAAAGTGTATGGTTTCTGCACTGAGAAAGAAAGATTCTTCGTTGGAATATATTTAATTACATCAGTGAAGATTTAGACATTTAATATAAACAAATGCTTACATATTTTCACCGTTCGTCTTACAACCTTTCACGTCAAATATCTGACTGATTTAAGAAAGTGCTGGTACAATCCGTAATAAAAATCTCCAATATATCGTTATCAAATATACAATTGAACATGGACAACTGTCTTTTTCTCCCGATATATCGGGAGAAAAAGACACACACACACACACACACACACACACACACACACACACATAATAACACTTACATTTCCTCTCATTTTCATGACAGTCTATTTATATTTCCTTCCACCCGACGTTACCATTTGCATAAATTGTCTAAAGACACTCACATGTTGTCTCCTGTTATATGATGCTATGTTGTCTGCTATGCATCTTTTTGGTGACTTGTTTTAGGCTGTTGTACATCTGGCCTCAATATCACCCTTATGCACGAAACTGCATTGCCGAGAATCAATAAAAAAAGATTTCTGTTCAAAGAACGGAAGGAATAAAGCATTAGACTCCTATTGCAGACATTATGATTTTCCTGCTTGAAAGATTTGGAAATAGAAACCCCAAATCAAATTTCTCAGAACAAGTCCGATACGAACGACAACGACATTAGCTGGAAGATAGCAGAAAGATTCAGAACCTATATCGAGGGAGGTAAGAAATGCAGATTCTGCAGCACTGAGTGGTGGCTAATATTAGAGATCCTAACGCCTTAATGTTTGAAGTGAAGTATGGAAAACTTGTACGTGGTGCAAAATTCATTTTTTTGTTTGTGGCATTATCGCAACAAGATACACCAAGACCTCGCCCCCAACACCATATCCATTTGGGTGACTACCACAACACCGACACGGGGCAAGTAGCTAGGGGAATACAACTGGATGTCGTATATATATTTATATATATATGAATATTTCCAGTAACATATCGCTGACCATTCATTTCTTACACTACATATATATCATTTTATACTTGAATTCTTAAAATTCTCCCTCACTCTCTCTCCCTCTCTCTCTCTCTCTCTCTCTCTCTATATATATATATATATATATATATATATATATATATATATACGTTATTCCGGGTTGAGTCGGAGGTAACCACAGTAAGTAAGGTACTCAATACATAGCAGAGTATAACAGTTTTAATATAGATGAGATTCTACAGGACTAGAACTGTTTCATTCATTTGAAATCATCTATATTAAAACTATATATATATATATATATATATATATATATATATATATATATATATGTATATGTGTGTGTGTGTGTGTGTGTGTGTGTGTGTGTGTGTGTGTGTGTGTATTTACATAGACCAACCAACAAATGCATACCTGAATGCATATAATCAGCATTATTGCAATCATCTATGATATACACTTATATTCATCCATAGTCTTGTATTTGTGTAGACATATAAATGGGTATATTTGAAAATAGAAATATAAACGGTGTATTTCTTTCTTTTTCATCATCTGAAATTACTATACGCAGTTTTATATATATCAAATTACGTATTCTTATCTCTATATAAACAATACACCTTTTAATTGAAAGTATGAGATATGTGGATATCAACACATGCATTTATAAATTGAATCATGTCTTATTAATGTAATTCTCCGTAGAGTGAAAACGAACATAATACAGCGAAATGTATATACAAAATATTAACTTGTTTAAACATCTAAAAATAATGTTTGCATCCACATTTCTGGAAAATTCGTCTGTTTTATTTCTGTTCGGATAGGATTTAGAGATAAGTTCAGTGTTTTAGTGCATAATATATTATGAAACTAAATTACATGCCGAATAACTGTCATTCCATCTGTTTTTAAAAGTAGTTAGTCTTCACCTACGTATCTGTTGAATTTATAACGTACACAGAAAACTCTTAGTCCTTATTTACAAATACTTCCCCATAGTATATAAGTCTAGACCAATCTTTAACCGACATACATTTAAAATTGGTTACTCCTGTGCAAAATACATGAAAGCCCAAGTCACCAACAAACCTCAAGAGTGCTC
>OZ024747.1:86817594-86907594 GCA_964016885.1 Eledone cirrhosa
TTCCAATGAGATAGTCTTGTGTCTATGTTAGAAACCGACTCTCTCTCTATTGGGAACAAATTTGTGAAATTATAAAACCAGAAGAACATACATACATACATACTTACATAAAGTATAAAATGTATACAGCCGGCCTGAACCTATTTCTCCGAGATCAGTGTGACTACAATAATAACATCACAGATGAGCCATCAGCTGGGAAGTAAGGAGTGTGGGTGTGTGCTGAACATCTTATTAACAAAACGGTGATGTCAGAGGCGCGGTGACATAGGAGGAACATATAACAGTTTGGCTGGACTACAGAAAAACATTTGAATCTGTCCCGCTCTCTTAGATGATAGAGGACCTCCGACTGGCTAATGTCCCGATAGTTGAAATTCGTGAAATGTTAGGTAAACTATACGAACTATACGCTCTACCCATTATACTAAGTAATTTGTCTTCTAAAGTGTAAATGAATCAATATCTAGATCGAATGGTTAAATACTTTAGAGTATGGGATTTCATCTGTTCATTCATGTGACCTGAATGGAATAAGTAAAAAGAAAGGGATGGAGCAAATATAATGTTTCCATTGCTTATACTATTTGCCCGTTGCAATTACTAGAAGAAGAGTCAACGCTTTCCAGACGACAAAAGTTTGAATTTTAGTCCCAATCGCTTAGAGCTTGAACAGACACCACAAGGTATCCATTCCGAATCTTTTTACCAACAGGGTAGGCTTGAGCAACGAGGAAACAGCGTCTCGCTCAAGGAAACAATGCACCGCTGGGAACCAAAATCACAACAATACGATCGTTAGTTAAACACCTTAATCACTAAATAACGCGATTTCAACAAATATGAATGACAGACCAGATTAAAACGCCAAAGATGAAGGAGGTTTAAGATTTACTGGACAATATGTTTATTCTATAGCTATCACCCAGCAGGCTTTAATTAATGTAAACGAGTTTAAACTTGATGTAGAGTGTCATCGATTATGTTATGAAGTTTTACATAAAATTAATTGGCTTAATAACAAAAGTTGGCAGAATTTTAATAATGTTTAAAAGAAATTGTCGTAATGATGATATGTATTTTTTTTTTTTTTTGGTTATATATATATATTATTTCTAACATTACCTAAGTCTCATGACCAGATATAAGAGTAGGCACGAACACCGATTTCAAGTTAGCGCATTTGGTCTTATACCCATCTGCCGTCCTCTGACAATCGAGAGTTGGAACTATGCGCCTTAGTGCACTAATCCAGCAATTCTTACATTTAATTCAGCATCCTGATTTACATTACTCATGAAAATCGCCTCAGGATACTTGAACTTCTTCACCAGCTACAGTGTTATTCCACTCACCTACAGAGAACACTGCGCAGGCGTCCTCGAGAAATCGAATGTCTCTCTTTGCAGTACTGGTATTCATTTCGGCCTTGCAGCATTCAGCAGCACACCTATCCAGTGTTTGTTGGAAATCTATTTTCAACAAATTCAAGTAGTACCACGTTTCCTGTAAATATCAGCCGACTGATCCTACTCCCACCTGTTTTTTTTTTATCAATTCTACCCAGGCTGCGCATGCCAATGCTATTCATGGAGATTATGAACACGAGAGATGACAATACGTATTCTTTGCGAAGTCCCACACCCACATTGAATGGTTTCGTTTTCGCATGATTTTTATTCCAGCCTATACATACAAACTAATACCGAGTGCCGCGGTAGTTACAAAATACCTACAGTAGACCTGCATTAGACGAGTTTTTAACTTTTTATCCACTAAGGACGATTTAAATAAGGACATTTCACGTATAAAACAAATATCAGTTAACAACTTGTATCCTGCCACATTACAAGAGCCATATAAGAACAAATTTATGTATTCTGATATAGTTGAATCAGAACCACGAAAAATGCACAAACCACACATTTAGTATATTACAAGAAAATAGTGCACACTGGTTATGGAATGGATGGATATGTCCTTAAAAATTTCATAAAACAAAACACAGTATGCATCGATCCTTACCACAAACTTAGAATCTATATACTAAATATATAAATAATGATCTATATATAAAACTCTGTGATTGTGTACTGGTCTGTAATTTAATACAGCCAAAACGGCGCATAATGGGAAAATACTTTGAAAGGAAATAGAGAGAGAGAAAGATAGAGAGAAAGAGATAGTAGTTATGAGAGAGTAGAATGAAAGAGAGACAGAGAGAAAGAGTAGGCGACAGAGAAGGTAAATGGGAGAGGGAGCTGGTAGTGTTCGTTGAATGAAATATGTGTGTGTATATATATATATATAAATGATATTAATACATGGAAACTATATTTATTCCATTATATATATTTCAAGAGTACCAAAACTTTGGTACACTCTCATCAGATAAAATACAAAGTTTGTTTTATAAATATTGACATATCCAGGAACTTAACAGTTCAAGTTTTACCTGGATAGGTAATAAATATATATATTTGTTGAATTACCAACAAATTAAATATCCATTTGCTTATATATATATATATATATATATATATATATATATATATATATATATATATATATATATATATATGTGTGTGTGTGTGTGTGTGTATAGATATGTGTGTGTGTATAGATATGTGTGTGTGTGTATAGATATGTGTGTGTGTGTCTGTGACCAGTGTATATAGATCACAGACACCCATATATATATATATATAAACACACACACATATATATATATATATATATATATATATATATATATATATATATATACTAGAAAAATGTGCAAGCTCAAAAGAGCCACAGAATGTTATAATAAACCTTCAAATGTGTGGGACTAGATTTCTTGCTCAAAAATATTGTAATCATTATCTATCGTACACTCTGTGGCATACTTTTATAGAAAAGAGACTCATAACGAACTCAAGACGACACGATAATTATTTAAGCTAATGTTCAATATCTCATATTAGATGTTTAGTAATGATTAATACGAAATGCACTTAAACCGAATTCTATATTATAAATTCACTTAAATAATGATCGTGTCGTTTTGAGTTCGTTATGTGTCTCTTTTTTATAAAAGGATGCCACAGAATGTACGATAGATAATGCTTACAATATTTTTGAGCCACAACTCTAGTCTCACACTTTTGAAGGTTTTTTATAACATTTTGTGGCTCTTTTGAGCTTGCGCCTTTTTCAGGTCTAGTTTAATATTTTTTTAAGGCAACGCTTGTAATAACTCTAGTTAAACATGATATATATTAATAATAAATTATCGTTGATTGTTATTTTATAAATGATCTTATAAATATTATTGTAAGATGTATAAAAATATTTTCAGACTTTTAATATAAACAACTACAAAAACAATCAATATTAAATAAATATATTTTACATAATAATTGTTATAGTTGAATTAATAAAAATTAAATATTACATACAAATAGTCTAACATAATAATAATAAAATAATCTAACATAAAACGAACAATAATATGGACAAATATACAAGTAAATATGATACAACCAATATTATAAGCATGTTATAACGAACTGAAAAAAAATAGTTAATATAAATTTAAAAAATCATATATAAATTAACAATATAACTTACCAAAACGGGAAATATATTTTGATGATAAACGACAAAATACAGGAGGAAGATTCGAAAGCGAAACGATAAATAAACGTGCAAAGAAAGTGGCGGATGCTTTTGAGCAACAATTACTCTCATTGGTTGATTAGCCAATAAGACGATGAAATTAGCTAATGAGACGATATATTACAAAAGATGTTTGGCAGCGATCACCACGGCCAGCGAAACCCCTTGAATTTTTTTATTCACAAGCTACAGATATATGTCAGACATGCAGACTTAAAACATTCTGTTGTTAGTCACTGCGTGTCTAACAGATATACACACATACAAACACATATGGGCCTTCCAATTTCATTTTACATTATATAAATGTATGTCTGTATTTTAATTATTTAAAAATTATTTTTAAGTGAACATGATTTTTTTTAAAATCATGTTCACTTAACTTAACTTGGCCCAACGGGTTACGAGTGGTCTAGTATACTATAAAAACAAGAAACCACAGGCTGACGAAATATAAGATAACTTACGGATGGCAAACGTGATATATGCAAATGTGATAATGCAAACAAAATGTTCTTAACTTCATGAGTAAAATATCGGTTAACCAGCTACTTACTACGAGGAACCACTGTGATACATTTCCGTACGGTATATGCAAGTAATTAGATAGACTACAATAAGGCTTTTAGCCCACTGCCAAAGATGTAAGTAATAAATGCACCTCTAGTATGACTATTTTTATTTTAAAGATGGAACTGTGAAGACTTTGAAACGTTCATACACATATGGATTTAGGATCGCAATTGTTAAATAAAAAAACATAGAGAACTTATAAAGGAATACTAAACATTTTTCCATGTTATGCTTAAAGGGGAGCACAGTCGTGTTTCATTTCAATATATTGTTTGAAAAAACATGTCCTTACCAAAGTATTACTAATATATATATATATATATATATATTTACCCATCTCATTACAGTTGAAAATTGCAAACTTGACTGTCACCACATAATATGAACCTGAAGATTGCGAAAGCATGAAAGTACTTATTCAATTAACACTTAACATTTAATATTCTACCATACTATTTCATTCTAATAGCATTATAAATGTTAAAGGATTGTAAATAAAACGAGTAAATCAGACAAAGTTGGAATTCCTTTTATTAATATAATCTTCTATACACAATCATACACACCCGTGTATAGTTATCTCTCTCTCTCTCTCTCTCTCTCTCTCTCTCTCTCTCTCTCTCTCTCTATATATATATATATATATATATATATATATATATATATATATGTATGTATATATATATATATATATAATTGAATATAAAAGTGAGATAAACACAGATATAAACATATATGTGTTCAAATCGTAAGGGACCAGATTATTTTAATCCTAGCGAATCTGGTCCCTTATGATTTGAACACATATATGTTTATATCTGTGTTTATCTCACTTTTATATTCAATTATATATATATATACGTATTACAATTAGATTCTCGATAAAAGCAAGGGAAGTAATCTACGCGTTTCATTCTTATTAGAAATCTTCAGGACTACATATCCAGTGCTTTTATCGAGAATGACACAGCTAGAGACTTATAGAATACTTAGCTGTGTACAGGAACTGGTTTGAAAGAGCGGTTGCCGGTCCGGCAGAAATTAGAAATTGGAATAAATGCTCTGAAATAGCGATATATATGTGAATATAGACATAGAATATTCGAAAATATTCTGTATGTTTATAATAAACATTTTGAAGACCTAATCGCTATAGAATAGAATACGTCACGTATTACAATTAGATTCTCGATAAAAGCAAGGGAAGTAATCTACGCGTTTCATTCTTATTAGAAATCTTCAGGACTACATATCCAGTGCTTTTATCGAGAATGACACAGCTAGAAACTTATAGAATACTTAGCTGTGTACAGGAACTGGTTTGAAAGAGCGGTTGCCGGTCCGGCAGAAATTAGAAATTGGAATAAATGCTCTGAAATAGCGATATATATGTGAATATAGACATAGAATATTCGAAAATATTCTGTATGTTTATAATAAACATTTTGAAGACCTAATCGCTATAGAATAGAATACGTCACGTATTACAATTAGATTCTCGATAAAAGCAAGGGAAGTAATCTACGCGTTTCATTCTTATTAGAAATTTTCAGGACTACATATCCAGTGCTTTTATCGAGAATGACACAGCTAGAAACTTATAGAATACTTAGCTGTGTACAGGAACTGGTTTGAAAGAGCGGTTGCCGGTCCGGCAGAAATTAGAAATTGGAATAAATGCTCTGAAATAGCGATATATATGTGAATATAGACATAGAATATTCGAAAATATTCTGTATGTTTATAATAAACATTTTGAAGACCTAATCGCTATAGAATAGAATACGTCACGTATTACAATTAGATTCTCGATAAAAGCAAGGGAAGTAATCTACGCGTTTCATTCTTATTAGAAATCTTCAGGACTACATATCCAGTGCTTTTATCGAGAATGACACAGCTAGAGACTTATAGAATACTTAGCTGTGTACAGGAACTGGTTTGAAAGAGCGGATTGTGCTTATGCCGCCACTGTACATTAAGTTGGGGTTGATGAAGCAGTTTGTGAAGGCTCTCAAACAAGAATCAGCCGCTTTCAAGTACCTTCTTGAGTTCTTCCCCAAGTTATCTGAGGCCAAAATCAAAGGTGGAATTTTTGTTGGACCTCAGATAAAGAAGGTGTTTGAGTCTACCGAGTTCTCCAATAAGCTCAATAGGATTGAAATAACAGCAGTTGTTAAGGGCTTCCTGGGCAACTACAGAGCTGAAAACTATCAGCAACTGGTGCAGGATCTGATAAAGGCTTTTGGGGCCATGGGATGCAGGATGTCGCTTAAACTCCATCTGCTGGACGCTCACCTGGAAAAATTCAAGGACAATATGGGCGCCTACTCAGAAGAACAAGGCGAACGATTCCACCAAGATATGAAAGAGATAGAGCGGAGGTACCAGGGCCACTACAATGAAAAAAGGATGGGGGACTATGTCTGGAGCTAGTGCGGGAATGCGACCTGGACTACAACCGCAAATCCAGGAAATCCAGTCATTTCTGACGTGTATAAGTTGCTTTATAAGTGTTATTTGTTTTTACTTGTTTGCTTTTGATAAGCTTGTGTAATAAAATAAATATATTCTCTGTTGATTTAATTATATGAACTGATAAATTTTTTTAAAAATGTGTTTTTTCTTGAAAAATATGAAGATTTTGAAATATCAAACTTCTGAACACAAACCCAAATTTCTAATTAAATAATAGTATTTATTTATAATAATGTAATATAACAAACCAGGAAATGATATTTACAACTAGGGAACGAAATATATATTACACGGTGTTATGAAATAGAATTAGCTATTCAATATAAATTCCATCAAATCCCCATTGAGATTTACAAAAAAAAAAAAAATAAATAAAAATCCTGGAATATTTAAAAGCAAATTCCGGGAATCAAATCAATGTACCAACGAACGCGCATGCTATATAGTAGAAGGGAGGAAAATTGTCCCTTCAGTAGTGAATGCTAAAAATGCAATCGAATACAGATCAAAGTCTATATCTCATGAATGTAGCGAAAAATATATTAATCGAATAACATGAATTTAAGGAGTGCTTGATCATAACTCAAACTCGTGGTATATGGAAAAGATAAAGCTTGTAATTTTATCCACATATATATTTACGCATCCAATGGCTTATAAGAAGCTACTATTCATACGACACACCATATAATTAACAAGGTATATTATCTGGTGTGTCGTATGAATTAGCAAGGTATATTATGGAAAATAAAACGCTTTTGATATTCTCTGATATATATCATTTCGTAAAGAAATATATTGTAATAATACATATATAATTTACAATAAAATTGTTGTGCATTAACATTTATAACAGCGCTGCCGGTTAAACTTGCTTGGAATTGTTCACTTGTCAGTATTCCATCTACCAGTGTAGGAGATTCAGATATATTTCAAAGTTGCAACTAGCTTTATACCACTGTGATCTTTATTCTGTAGCCTTGAATCTGGGAGAAGTACAGAAATAGTCGGAATGAAGAAAAATATCTGGGAAAGTTTGTAATCATCACGATCGCTGATATAGTGTTGTGAAATCAGGGATACAAACGATCCCAATATATTCGGAAGGAGAACGTTCGTAATATACGGCGTGATTTGGGGTAAAGGTTTCATGGATACAGTGCAGCTGATACACTTTAATCTTTCAGTGTACATTCATTCACATTTAAATCGGAATAAATGCTGAACGCAGATAAAGAATTAATATAAATGAATTCCTAGTGACAACCCTAGGTTACGACTAATAGTGATTTCAAGTGGCAAATTTTAATAGCTATGAAAATTGTAAATCTAGAAGGCTTTCCAAATGTTTATTCGTAAACATAATGCATATCATTAGATACTTATATGTAGACATCTGTATCAGAGCAAACACATTAATGTATAGAAATTAAGTGAAAAAATTATTTCCCGCTTACACAATATAAAATAAGGGTTTCTACTTTAGGCAAAAGGCCAGTAATTTGGGGAGGGGAAAGTCGATTAAATAGACCCTAGTGCATTACTGGTGCTTTATTTTATCGGCCCCGTAAGGATGAAAGGCAAAGCCTAACCTCGACGGGATTTAAACTCAGAAAGTAAAGGGTCATAGCTCTATGCCACCAAGCATAATTTTCGACGCTTTAACGATACTGCCAATCCACCGCCCTTACACAATACTTAACCTTTTATTAATAATTATCAATAATTATTTTAATAATTGTTTCTACGTTAGGCACAAGGCCAGCAATTACCAGTGTATTACTGGTACTTTATTTTATCGACCCCATAAGGATGAAAGGCAAAGTTAAGCTTATTTTAATAATGGTACATGAATGTTCGCGATAGATGAACTTTATATGAATAGCAAATATTTGAATGGGTTAGTTGAAATAATTACTGGAGCAATTTTAAAAAGGTTGAATATTTGTTTACTTGATTACATGAAGTATGTTGATTCATCCCACATAGTATTTTCATGCGCCCCTGTGAAATTGCTCATGTTAAAATTTCTCATTTTAAATTTGCTAATTTTTGCGCAAAATCTATTGACCAGGTTGTTGACAGAATCCTCCAATATGTATAGAGGTCCAAGTTAATATACCTATGTGACTATACACAAGGGACTTATTGAAGCTTAATAAGCAGATATCTTTCGGTCATCACAATGCCTGTTATGCACGCGTATGATCAAGCACATTGAGGTCTAATGGGAATTAAATATCATTGGAGTTGTCTCCTTACTTTTTAAAGATCAGTCACAAACTTCACTGTAGAAATACATGGGAAATTATAACTAATGCAATAATCTATACAAACAAGAAGTTATTACGACACCACTCAATTCAAAATTCGTTTTAAGGCATATCTCTATGTATTATAGACTGCTTCTTTAAAGGGACGGAGAAGGGGTACAAAAGATGATCATACTCGATAGTGTTCGACAACGAGCATAGTGTGTATACATAGAAACACGCACACACTCACACACACACACATATATATATATGTGTGTATATATATATGTATATATAGAAGTGTGTATATACATATATATATATATATATGTGTGTATATATATATATATATATATATATATATATATATATATATATATACACATATGTGTGTGTGTGTATATATGTGTGTGTATATATATATGTGTGTGTATATATATATGTGTATATATATATATATATATATATATATATATATAATATAAGATCAAAAGATGGTTAAAGGAGTTCCATGTATTTTATTATGCGCATTTCAAAAACAAACATCATCATGCAATAATATTTGTGTTTTCATCAGATAAAACAGGAGAACATGATATGAAGGCTAAAAAACACTTGTGGATAGTGCAGTTTTAAATCAACATATGAAAAGTGGTTTTAGATTGATGTGTGATATTGGGAAAAATATTTTATTTAGAGAGGGGGGGGGGTGGAAAGGATGAAAAAGGGGAGGAGATGAGAGGGAGAGATGGGTGATAGAGAGAAAGAAAGAGATAGTTTTTATAACTGAGAGGAGATATATTGTTTTACATAGAGAGGTTGAAAACCGTTGGAAGATAATGTATAAATTAAAAATTTGAAATTAACGAAGGGAGGATATGTGCGAGGAAAGAATATTTTATTTATGGAGGGGGGGGTGGTGGAAAGGATGAAAAAAGGGGGAGGAGATGAGAGTGAAGGTGGAGAGGGAGAGATGGGTGATAGAGAGAAAGAGATAGTTTTTATAACTGAGAAAAAGATATATTGTTTTACATAAATTAAAGGAATTTGAAAATTAACGAAGGGAATTTATGTATGAAGATAGAGAGAAAAAATAATAATTGTGGATGAATATTCTAACGTAAAAAAAAGTGTGTGTTGATAAGTATTGTGGCAATTTCAAAATTAACGAAGAGAAAAATTATTAAGGTTTGTGTGTAGAAGGATTTGAGAAAAATAATGTGAAGTTAAAGTTTGTATATTGAAGGAATTGATAATATATGCGAATAAGGAGTTAATATGTATTAAGAATGAGTTCGTTGATGGGGAGAAAAAAAAAAAAAAAATAATAATAATAATAATAAATTAAGGATGAAATTGAGATTAAAAAGATTTATGATAGAGAGAAAAAATAATAATTGTTTCTACGTTAGGCACAAGGCCAGCATTTAACCAGAGAGAAAAAATAATAATGATTGCGGATGAATATTCTAACGTCAAAAAAATAAATGTATATGTTATGAAGGATTTTACAAGGTGAAGATAGAATGAGGGTAATGAGTAAACAAGTATTATAGAGTGTATAATGCCCTTTAAAGTAAGGTGGGAAGATGGGTATATTTTAAAGAGGTGTATGTATATGTGCCTTTGAGAAAAGATTCTAAATTGATAAAGAATTGAATATTAACTGTATACTTTGTGAACAGTTCTATGGAATTTATGTTAACTCCTTTAACCATCTTTTGATCTTATATTATGTATACTCCAGTCCTACAAACTGTAGAGTGCTTCTTATCCGATATCTGCATTGCTTTATTGTACTACAATAAAACTCACCTCCTACATTATATATATATATATATATATATATATATATATATATATATATATATATATATATAGGAACGAGTAGGACCCCGACGGCTGAGCTCAAGCCGTTTCGACGGCTAATTCTGGACTAAAATCCATTTTAGTCCAGAATTAGCCGTCGAGACGGCTTGAGCTCAGCCGTCGGAGTCCTACTCGTTCCTATTACCCACTCTACTAGCCTAAGTATTGAGTACTTTGGTGCGTTATGGTCCACCTGGTTCCTTACCACATTTCCTTCGTTATATATATATATACATATATATATATATATATATGTATATATGTATATATATATATATATATATATAAGTATTGAAGTTTCCGTTGAAAATTGAAAAAGTCATAGGAGTGAAGAGTGCTCTATGTAAGCACCAGAGCAAAATTTAATGTATAAAAAACAATACAATATAATTACCTCATTACCAGAGGTTTCCCGAATAAGACGAATACGAAAGAAACGTCTTAAATCGTTCGTCGGACGAGGCAATATTGCCTCGTCCGACGAACGAATGAAGACGTTTCTTTCGTATTCGTCTTATTCGGGAAACCTCTGGTAATGAGGTAATTATATTGTATTGTTTATATATATATATATATATATATATATATATATATATATATATATATATATATATATATATATATATATAACGGAAGAAATGTTACTTAGAGTAGTAGAGTGGGTAATAGGAACGAGTAGGACCCCGACGGCTGAGCTCAAGCCGTTTCGACGGCTTGAGCTCAGCCGTCGGGGTCCTACTCGTTCCTATATATATACACATATATATATGTATGTATATATATATATATTTATAAATAGGCATATGCGAATTTTTCTAGATATTAAATGAAAGTAGTTAGAAAAACTCTAATTTTGATAGTTCTTAACAAACTGCCCTGAAGATAATGTTTTCCATTTTAATTATATACATTGTGTTTTAATACTACTTCTAATTACGTTTATACTTTTCTTTCCTACTATATATAGTTAGGATTTATTTTACTGCTTTTGGTTTTCGTTGTTTTAGCGAATATTTATAGGTGTAGAATATCATTATGGTTTCTTGTCTGTCGAACGTATTCAAGCGATCGAACAGCCTAATTTCCTTCGGCGAATAAGACAACTCTCACGTTAATAATTAATATACTTCTTCCAATACGTTCAATACGAAACAAAACAAAAAAGGCATTTGTATTATTTAGAAATAGAGTACCATCTTTGGAATTCATTCAAGAACACTAAACAACTGTAGAGCCAAAACGTAAGATTCTGGTGAAATGATTCAATGAAGATGTTTAATTTCATTTGAATTAAAAAATGAAATTTACAGCTCACACTTTTATACAGATTTAAATGGATTCCTACTAGGTTACATCTCATAGAAGGTTTCTCGTTTTATCTAATTATAGAGATTCAAGAACACAACACCTTATTATCGTAAGTCAAACAATCTACCAACTAGCCCACGGGTTTTCGTTTCTTTTAGTCCATGTTATCAGCTCTGTTAATTTCCCGCGCCTATGCATCATACACAAGAAACCTAGATAGACACATCTTGACAAGTTTGTACAAATTCCATTAGAAGAGAACATCAAAATATGTTTCATATGGATCCTGATATTTTTGTTAAAATCAATTGCACAAGTACACATTAAAATATATTAAAACACGTATCAATAGCCCTCTCTACAAATGCTACGATGCTAAGTATCAACGCGTTTGAGGACATTTCATTGTGATGGAACACACGCAACGTAGCCAGGATTGTATCACATCGACAGGTCTTATTGTTTTGAGCCAGAAAATATTGAGACCTCAAGAACTACATGCTCTCCACAACGCACAGATGAAACCTGCCATAGAAAATTATTCACTAATTCGCGACAGTGTGTGTTGGCAGATAAAAAGATCTAGACTTCATCGATTGATTAGCCTTTTTATATCGGCACTACAGTAGCACCTACAATTCAGCGATAGGTGTAAACGTATCTCATCCACTGAATGATTCCCACCATACGTATATCTAATCTTCTCACACCTATATTTTATGACTCCAGCAACACTCTGCACCACCTACCCCATTCTTCCTTCCTCCCCAGAATATATATATTATATATATATACATATATATATATATTATGTTCCCTTTGAATCAAAATTATTTAACAAATTTAGGTTTAAACAACTTAAAATGACAAACTTACTACAACTCAGAATAACACGTCTTCTTAATTCAAACACCAATAATAATTGTTTCTACTTTTGGCACAAGGCCAGCAATTACCCCGTACATTACTGGTACTTTATTTTATCGACCCTGAAAGAATGAAAGGCAAAGTTAACCTCGACGGTATTTGATCTCAGACCATAAAGGGACGTAACTATGCTAGAAAGCATGGGGTCCGACCCTCTACCGATACTGCCAATCCACCGATAATAATAATGATTGTTTCTACTTTTTGCACAAGACCAGCAATTATATCAGTTTATTACTGGTACTTTATTTTATAGACCCCGTAAGGATGAAAGGAAAAGTTAACCTCGGTGGGATTTGAACTCAGACCATAAAGAACCGTAACTCTCTGCTGCAAAGCATGGCGTCCGACCCTCTACCGATACTGCCAATCCACCATAATAATAATAATAGTTTCTACCTCAGGCAAAAGGCTAGCAATTTGAAGGGAAGGGGAAAGTCGATTAAATCGCCCCCAGTGCATTACTGGTGTTTATTTTATTGTCCCCGTAAGGATAAAAGGCAAAGCTAACCTCGGCGGATTTGAACTCAGAACTCCTTTATAAAATAATAATAATATTAATCACAATAATGATAATAATAATTGCAAAATCTAAAAAATTAGAAAAGATAATTATCAAAATGCCATTATGTTAATCAGTTTAAAATTTAAAACATAACAAATTAAAATAAATAGAAATTTAAAATGTACTATCTTATTCAATCTAAATGTCGATATTATATGTTGTAAAATGGAAACAATGTTATGAGCTCATTAAGCGAATGTCACCACTTACTGTGACACATAATAAGGAAATGTCAGATCTAGAACAATTCAAATATAAATTAATCCCGACAGATATATCTCATTAAATATACAAAAGTTTTATGTGTGTTGTATCCACTTCGTACTCATATCGTCTTTTCTCTTTCTTTTAACCGTTATCCACGCAACAACACGGTTTCTAATTAATCCAATCCAGCTTTATTCCGTATTCATTCTGAAAATAAATCTATATGTAACGCATATAGATTGATGCAAAAATATAAATTAAAATAATACCTAAAGGACAAAAATGAAACTGAAACACAAGCACTCAGAAGCAATAGAGAAACGTCAGATACACGAGCTTACGTTAAACCCCTTTCTTCTATCATTGTCTATAATTAAATCTATGAAATTGAGTCAATCAGTAATGTCAAACCAGCCACTCAAGCATTCCGTAAAATTCAGTCAAATGTGGGTTTCAAGTTTTTCTTCGTGTTAGCTTAATATTTAAGATTCATGTGTAAATTGTATACAACACATAATTGCTAAAATATATGTTTAAATGGAAGAAAATAAATAGGATCGTCGTAGCTTATTAGACAATTCTCTTTAGGAATGTAATTAATGTGACAGAAAGCAATCGATAAAACAGTTTTCTTGCCAACAGGACTGTTAATTTTAAAGACGGCAATGCTTCGTGGTGGTAGTGGTGGTGATGGTAGAAGTGTTGCAAATGTCAACTGAGATAGATAATAATCTATATTATAATAAGAGCGCTACTTGTCCGTCCGTCCGTCACGCTTACTAGAGAGGGGGAGCTGTCATATATGTACTTAGATAGAGAGAGAAAAGGGAACGTCATGTACTTTTGACGTGAAAGAAAGAGGTAGATAGACAGAATGCTATGACGTCACCCTCGTCTATATAGAGAGAAGGGAGCGCCA
Source organism: Eledone cirrhosa (assembly GCA_964016885.1). Classification (NCBI taxonomy): domain Eukaryota; kingdom Metazoa; phylum Mollusca; class Cephalopoda; order Octopoda; family Eledonidae; genus Eledone; species Eledone cirrhosa. The sequence goes on from OZ024747.1 coordinate 86,832,356, forward strand.
AGCGAGAGATATGTACATATATATAGAGAGAGAAAAGGGAATGCCGTCTGACAGCACTTTCGTGCATGTAGAGTTTATTTCAAACCGGCAATGGTCCCCAGAAGCACTGTCACGCGAGAGATTTCTGGAAGTTGTCCCTAGACCCCAGATAGAAACTTCTCCGGAACAAACTAGTCAGTTCGATTTCGTCGATACCTAGAGCCTCCCCAAAACATGGTTGCACTTACCCACCACTAATCCTCTATAGAATTAAGAGTTTAATTTCAACTGACAGTGTTGCTCGTCTAGTGGAGTGCTGTGTGCACCTGAAAACATTTCAGATGCCAACCGCCCAGTCTCTACGTTTACTTAATACATGTAAGAAGGGCGATAACCATGGGTATATATAAAGTCACTTCCATACTAATTTAGGGTGTATAGACTCCACTATATGTTGTTATCATCTCTTTTCCTTCACTGGGTCCATGTGCCCTTCTTATTACATCCTTTCGTTCTGAGTAGCACCATGCTCAAGATTTTAATGGGGTATACGTTGTGTGGTACGACAAGTGTGTCGATGTTTTGGTGTTCATTTTGTCCTCTATGGTCATGTTTTTGCATGAAATATTCAGCTTTATCAAACACTGTGTCTTGCTGAATCTTCCTGAAAATTACACTTAAGGTTACACATCTCTATATGTGGAATATTAATCATTGTAAGACAATCTATCTTAATGCATCTCTATGAGAATTACATTTAAGTGTACACATGTCTGTGTGTAGAGTACTTAACCATGTCACACACTGTGTCATGCTGAATCTGAATTACATTAATATATGTATATATATAAAATATAAAGTATATATATATATGTATATAAAGTATATATATATATACATATATAAAGTGTATGTATATATATATATACATATATAAAGTATATATATATATATACATATGTAAAGTATATATATATATATATATATATATATACATACATATATATATATACATACACATATATATTCGTTCACACAGCAACAAAGAATAAACAAAGAAAATCTATTCCTTAACAAATTTAAACCAAAACTAAACGGGTTATCACCCCAATAGAATTGTCATAAAATATAAACACACATACGCACGGAGTGACAGATATGTGTGTGTATGTGTGCATGTATATAATTATCACTACTATTAAAGACCAGAGACCAATTCTGTAGAATCAGGTTTATTCGTTGACAGACCATGCCTTTGTGTGACCAACACATCCATGTTAAACCCTGCACGTGCACACACATATATCTATATATATATGCGCACACAGATTCACCACTGTCGGTTGCGGGGCCCAATCTACATGAAGAACTAAATGTGATCAGAATGACTTGTATTTTAATTTCACTGTTCTAACTTCTTATATTATGGAAAAAATATGTGTATGTATGTATATATATATATATTTGGAGGCCATTTCTCTATGTGTGTGGGTGTATGTATGTGTATGTGTGTGTGTGTGTATGTGTGTGCATGTGGATGTATGTATGTGTATGTATATGTGTGTGTGTGTGTGTGTATGTATGTGTGTATCTGGATGTATGTGTATGTATATATATGTGTGTGTGTGTGTGTTTGTATGTGTGTATGTATATATGTGTGTGTGTATGTATATATATGTGTGTGTGTGTATATATATGTGTGTGTATCTGGATGTATGTGTATGTATATATATGTGTGTGTGTATATATATGTGTGTGTGTATGTGTGTGTGTGTGTGTGTGTGTGTGTGTGTGTATGTATATGTATGTGTGTGTGTATGTATGTGTGTGTATATATATATATATATATATATGTATGTATATGTATATGTATGTGTGTGTGGATGAGGGTATGTGTATATATAGGTGTAAGTGCACTAAATCCCTTTCTATCACTCTCCCCTCTCCTACCGACCACATGGGGAGATATATATATGTATGTATATTGCTTCCACCCCCTCACTGACCAGCAGCTGGCCATCTGGCCATTGCTAAATCTGACCTTAATTCCTCATTCACTATCAGAAAGGGACACACAGCAGTCAACTTGCTGCTACCAACTTGCTGCTACCAAGATGAAAACTACTATGAAATCCCACACTGAATTTTATACTTGAATTTTCAAATCTCAAATTTTAACTCTTCTTATTATTAATTTTTCTTAATATTAATCAACATTTGAAAAGATGGCTTTTGCAGACCCATCGAAACCGGTCATTTTTTATACCCTTTATTCTTTCCTTACCTTATAAAATTATGTTTTTTCACAAAAAAGTATTCTGTCTCTTATATATTCCATGTGCCATTACCAACCTCAATTTTCTCTATAACCTTCGTTTTGTGTAGAAACTTACACTTTTCATATATATATATATATATATATAGAGAGAGAGAAAGAGAGAGAGTGAGAGAGAGAGAGAGAGAGAGAGAGAGAGAGAGAGAGAGAGAGAGAGAGAGAGAGAGAGAGAGAGAGAGCAAACTTGAAAGGCGAAATACAATATGAAATGAAATATGAGATAAGAAATATAAGAAAACGAAGGCAAACTGAATCTAGAACTATACAATTAAATAATTAAAGGAATACAAAATATTAGCTGTGTACATAAAAAGTATTGATAAATATACATAAATAACAATTGAATAATCACGTCAGTAAATGAAATTAAAGATAAATCAAGATAAAAAGACAGATGGATAATATATAATACTTCTACAGAAATGTACATTCAAGTCTGGATGATTTGAAGTTAGACTTGTCTGTGTAATTAAGATAAAATAATAGTTTGCATGTTTCTGCTATTTTTAAAGGAGAAAATTAGTTTGGTGAATTTGTTTTGCTTATAGTGTTGTTTTGATGATGGTGTAGATGTATTTATGTGTATTGCATGTGATGTGTTATATATAAGACAGTTATCTATGTCGATGGTGTAATATGGCATATGGTTATTTATTGTTGTGGCGTATTTTTATTTATATTGATGCCGTGTCGTGTTTTTATAACTTCTAAATTATGTATATGTTTTATTGTAATGGCATGTTAAATATGTGTGGGGTGTGTATTAAGTATATTGTGATATGGTTATATTGTTAGTTCTGTCTATGATGTGATGTAGTTGCTTATCAAGTATATAGATGCGTATAGTTTTAGATGCTGTGACATGGGGTATAAATATTTGTTAGTGGACTTTTGCGGTGGACGGTTGGTTATATGACTTGTGTGTTGTGTTATATGGTTAATAATTGTTTCTACTTTTGGCACAAGGCCAGCAATTATTTCAGTACATTACTGGTACTTTATTTTATCGACCCCGTAAGGATGAAAGGCAAAGTTAACCTCGGCATGATTTGAACTCAGACCGTAAAGGGGCGTAACTCTCTGCTGCAAAGCATAGCGTCCGACCCTCTACCGATGTGAATTAGTAGTTGAGGTGGCATTTAAACTGGCCGTATCCGGCCATCATTCTCTAACCTCTTTCTGTTCAATTTGGCTGTAACTAGCCACTCATATTAAGGTATTCTTCTCAAAATAAATAATATCAAAATCTCATAGATTCGATATTATGTGAGATAATTATTTGAGGTAAAGCTTTTACCCTATAAATACAATATTCAATATAGAATAATGTAAATGTCAAAGGGTTAATTTTATGTGATGAGTTGTGGTGACTGGGCGTCTGCAAATGATTGCTTTTTGTTAGTGCCGTGTTATATTCGTAACATTTTAGATATGTGATGGGTTGTTCTGATAGATGATTATTTATGAACATTGTAGTTGTTTAACCTCAGTTCTATCAGTTCTGGTCATTAGTGGCTATTTCTTGCAAAGCGAGAAACTGTATAAAAGCAATTTCTTTTCTTAATTTGTATTGTAGATGGTGCTTATGGTACGCGGGAAAATGACAGAAGATAGGAGAGGGTAATAAAATGGACAGATGTGCTTCTTAACATCTAGGCTGATGTCTGGCATTTGTAATTCAACTTTACCGATATCGCTATTAACCTTCTTAATGTATGGGATTAACAATCTAATTATTAAAAATAACTAGCAGAAAAACCACCCTTCTGGTAGTTTTCTGCTAGCATGTGTAATGTGCATATTGATATTATACGCAAGTATATATGCATGTAGATATGATATGTTGTATTACAATACGTGTGATTGACTATTCCATAGTCAGTCACACGTATTGTAATACAACATTGACTGTACATGTAATTATTTTGTTTCTCTTCTCCCATATATGAAATAAACCTTTGTCGGTTTTGAATATTCCAGTTGTTTGAACAGCGGAACAGTCTTCTCAAGAAATGAACATCTAAATGACAGAACATTCCATAAACACATGTGCCCATAACGCAATTCACAGGGAGATTCAGCGAAAAATATCTCGGTAAAAGGACTGGCCCTTGGAATTATTACACGTACAGTCTATCTTGCATTATAATGAGTGTAGCTGACCATTCCATAATTGGGTTTTAATCATAATATCGCGTTGCCCTAATCCTATTGTGTGAAAGTGGGTGTATGGAAACTATGTGGAAGTCATTCAAATAGACTATAAATGTTATTCAAGGTGGGAACTTTGTCATGCACCGAGGGTTTCTAGAAATTACGTTAAATGTACGGGTGTTATAGGTATTCTCAACCACTTACACATACAATTCAATTATTTAGAAGTTCTGTTGATTAAACAAAGGGAATAATAATTATCGAAACCAATAAACTCCATTTGAAAAGGTGTGGAAGCTTCGATTGAGATATTGTGAGAATACACGAATGCAGCTAATCTAAATGTTCTATAATGAGATTAGCATCTGTGTATAATGAAGTATATATAACTATATAACTATATAACTATATAACTATATAACTCTTGTCATAGAGTTTACTACATGACGTTAAAAGTATTGGAGATATCGTTAGGCTCGTTTTGCCTAACATTTCTGTGATAAGATATATTGAGACGATTTAATCTCACAGATTCACTGAATTGATAGCTATTTTTAGTTAAAAATACCTTATACTAAACATTTTGTTGTTGACAAAAGTTTAAACAACAATTTGTTTACGGGAAGATGTGCTTTATCTGCTTAAGGAAGTGTAAGTTTGAAAGAAGTAACTGGGGTTCTCATAATTTAGAAAAATTAATGGTCATAAATGTTTTAGGAAAATCCATACAATGCAAATAAAGGAGTAAAAATCACAGTTATAAGTTTTCTCACAGACTTCATATTTCAGATTTAAATCTTTCTTTACAGAAGAAGAACATGAGGTGTGATGGTAGCAAGCTGGAATTGTTTGACGAGGAAATAAAATCCGCTTAAAATAGGTTTGCCGGTAAATATCTTCTATGATCTTCGTTATATTTGTGATAATATCTGGTTTCATGGGTCACCCATTTATTGCAATATATGTTTTTTATCATTATGGTCACATTTCAAAATAATTTTCAACCAGCATGATAAATCTTTTTTACAAGGCAATTTATGACGTATCTAAAGCTTCCCACTCATATTCCTGCGTTAGTTGTATTTTGAGATCTTATCCACCGAGATTTGCTCCGTCAGGAATCCAGAAAACAAGAACCAATAACTCTGATTTATATTTCATCCTAAATATCAACATATATATCATATTCATATCATTTCATCATTTTACTGGTTATTACATTTTGATTCACACTTAAACTTGCAAAGGTGCCAGCTTTTCCAACAAGTACAGCATACTACTGTTCAATTCAGCAACACTGTAGATATTTATTAAAGTGGGTGCCGTACAATAACAAGATTTGCTCATGTTCCTTGACGTCTGCTTATGACACATACAACGTAAACATGCGATACTTTCATAGGGAATCGATATAAACTATATGTATACATTCGCTGTACACGACTACAGTTATTACGCCTTCTTAAAAGCAAAATCAATCCCACTCAATCCATATAAACGTACAAAGGTTAAACATACATGAATAGCAGCAGTATACATAAACATATAAGCCATATATCTTCTTCACTTTGTGTTATAATCCAACTAACTAGAGTGATAATATTATACCTTCCTAAACATATAAAATCTGAGTGGAATGGGGAGGAAAACATGCCACTACTACCATGCTGCATCCAATAAAATAATTCTGTATTGGCTTACATAATGTAGAGGTTACGCTATATCTATGTCAATTCATGTGTTTTTTTCGCTAAAACCTTCGGCTGGCAGCCTACATCATATGCCCTGCTCGTTCAGGGCCAATCTATGTTTAAAGAATAATATCAAGAACAATAACCTCCTTCAAATAATAATTTCTTATTTAGGAATAAGGCTTAACAGTTTTTAATGATATAATGATATATTTTCCTAAGGCACTAATGAGGAAAGTGGCTAACTAGAATATTATTTCTTATGAGCTACTGGAATTTGTTCCTGCTCTCTGTTCTCTAAGTATGAATCACACCGGAGTCAACTTTATCTTCCATCCATTTGGGGTCGATAAAATAACGATTAGCAGAATTGCTAGAGTCTAATACAGCACCTTTTATATTGAGTGCTTGTGGGGTGGGGCACAATTAATCAGTCACCACTACATCCTGGTATTATTTTAGCGGATTTCATTCTGTTATAACCATTAAAACCACGTGTTCATGCTGTGGACACCTTACCCCCACCCTACCTTTTTCCACACCAGTATTGCATACTTATAAAAGATAAAGTGTCATTTGTGCTACCATTCCTTTTTTTACTATTACAGTAAAATAAATAAAAACCGGAACGAATTTAGTTTGGAATCGTTATCCTATCATATCTTCGATTGCTAAAGTTTTAAACAAACTGTATTACCATGTTACTCGCGACAGAAATATTTCACTGAAGAGTATCCTCTATATATTACTGATAGTTAAAATATTATTACCATATTTGCCATCATAACTAATATCCTATACACCAGTATTATCCTTTGGTATAAAAGTGGTCGATTGACAGAATCGTTAGAGCATCGGTGTAGCGACTTTAGATTGCCCGCAATTCATTTTACTCTCTGGAAACACCAATTTGCTTTCAGATTACGAGGTAGTGGAAGGTTAAATCGATTTAAAGTTATGCATAACACCAGTAGTTTGAACGGGATTTCATCTGCCACTTTGATTTCAGATTATCTCTTGAAATCATTAAAAAATGTTCTTATTATCAAGAGTTATTATTATGATTTCTTTTTATTGACCGCAAGAACGCGCGATGTTTTAAAATATAAAGAAAGTGTGGTGACAATTCTTTGTAAACGCTTCACGTAATGCAGACAAACAAATTGGCTTCCGTCACCACATATATATATATATATGTATATATAGTTAACAACAAAATTAGATGATGTGGTTGTGTACATTTCGCCTACCTCTTCGAAGAATCGCCAGTGAAAGAAAAGTTTTGAATTTATTTCTCACTAAATGAAATGTTATGCCAAAGGAGAATGTTTCCAGATTCCAAATCTCTGATATTCAAAACCCATTAATTTAATATAAATATTTTAAAAATAAAGTGTAACAAAAATGTTAATTGTAACATTTTTTTGTGATATTTTTCATATTTTCACATCTTGCGAGTAATTATCAATGTAGTATGTGACAAGTGTTTTACAAAATAAACGTATCTTGACTTGTACATGTTAGAATTTATGATTTCAGTTATATCTGTGTGTGAGATGTGAAGAACATTGTGGAGAATTTTGTAATTAGGTTTGGAAGTGATTTCAGATTCCCGGGAGGTAACATGAAATTAGGGGTGGCTTGGAATCTTTACACCGATATTTAGTTAGGATTCTTTACATTTCTAACCTTATATCCTGCCGAATTCGGCTTTATCTTCCATCTTCCTGAGGTCAACAGGATAAAGTACCAATCAAGTACTGGGATGAATGTAATTGACGTGTTTCTCTCCACAAATATATTTTTGTCAGTTGTTAAGTTTTGCGATGAAAGATTCAAAGGCAAACCAATCTAAACAGAATATTTGAACGCACAAAAATATCCAATAAATATTCATATGATGGGACGGAACTTCCGTAAGTAAACAGTCATAGACACAAACAAAAGAATCCTAATAACAGCTATTTCAGTATCCAATACTCATAGTTCTCTTCTCTTTTCTTCCTTTCTTTCTTGTGTTTATATTTTATATTCTTTCATTATATTCTTTAAGTAGAAATATTATAATAGTTGAATGTGTGTTATCTAATTTTACTATCATTATGATACCGAGACAATAATAGGGTGTTTACCCGCAATGTTTAAGTGTTCACATCCTCGATAGGAATTGTGTAAATGAGACGAATATCATAAATATATTTTCCATTCATAATTCGACTATTTCTCGTTACCCACTGTCTGAATTGACGTAATAATTCAAGAAACTAATGCTTTACCTTCACACATTGGCTTTTTTACACTCAAATTAATGAAATGATTTACTTGACACTATATTAACTATGCGTGTGGTGTTTTAAACATTTTGATACCAAACCATCTGAAACGAACCCAATCAATGTTTTAAAGTGTTAGTTTATTTATATAGTTAAAACTATTCCATCATGATTATATGTAAGAGCTTCTGTTGATTTATGTTCCAAATACTAGATTTACAACGAGCACGTTAATTATATTCCTAAATCCATCCACAATCTTGATTATTTAAAACATTATTTAAATAATAAAGATTGAGCCTTTCATTAGAAATATAGTAACGAAAGAATTAGATATGTCTGATAAAATCAGTTTTCTTAATATAATCTTCACTGTTATAGGCAACGGAAAATATAATTTAAGTTTACACATAGTCTCCCGTCCACACCACAACTTCGGTAAGCAACTAAAGCCATTGAGAATGATTTGATCATTACAAACTCTGATACTTCTGTTTAACTTGAGCTTCAGTCATGTTGATTTGTTTTCTTCCTTTTTGTGACATATATTCGTTTCAATCTATGAGGATTTGATTATTCTGTAGATCAGATAGATAGATATTTCTTCACCTCTGCCAGAAATTAACGAGGTATGACCTGCTGGAAATGAATGAATCATTCATTTCCATCAGGTCAAAAATATTACCAACGAATAACGAACTTTGTAACATTACTTTGTTTCTTTAATCATTCACAAATTAAATCATGCGCTGAATTCTTAATGTATAGCACAAACTCAAATCAATATTTCCCGAAATTAAACAGCGTTTGCTAATAAACAAAAGTGAATATCCTTTAGTAATAATATACATATATACGTATATGTGAGTTTGTATATTGGAGCATGACGGAATACAACAACAACATAACGAAGGAGGATACGTGAAAGTAGAATGATGCCAAAGTAAAAACACTTTAGGATTGGTCGCCATAATCAACATTTGCGAGTGAATTGAAATCATTAAAGAAATCGTTAAGAGTGATGCGCCAAATACTTCATCGATATTTTGGAGAATAGCATACACATTTTCCTCTTAATGATTTGCATTTCCAGTCTATAAGTGATTGTTCAGTTTATATATCATCAGACCTGTCAACTGTCCCCGTCGGACGAGGAGATCTCCCGCCCACCTCGGGGTGGGTGAGAGATGTCTTCTCTTGTGAAAATGGGTATAGCTTTGATTATGTAAAATCTCCCCATTTTGCCTCATTTCCCCCCGTTTTGGAGCATTTCTTTTCATGGTACTCCCCGTTTGGGTTTTTAGAGGTTGGCAGGTCTGATATAATAGTTTTCTTGTTGATTTCATCGCGGACCCTATAACTAAATTAATAAAAATAAAAATAAAAATAACGTGATAAGATTTTTTCGGAGAACTTTCATATCCCAGATCAAAGTAAATGCAGACTTTTTATTTTATTTAAACTGCAGGTAAAAATGTCGGATAAAAAGCCGTTTATATATGTCGTGTAACATTCATAAAAATTACTGCAACGCAGAACTTTTCTACTCCAGTCTGCTCGGTGCTTCCATTTCTTATGGGGGAAATAAGAGATCAATGATAATTTAGATTCAAAGGAAAACAGTTCATCAGAAACTTATTTCTCATAGATACACAGCGTTATTCTTCTCTCTTTAATTTATTGTAATTGTTTGTTTTTTATATATTTGTTGGTTTATGAGGATTCACTTCATACCCCCCCCCCCCCTCCGTTAACATCTTCAATATGTGAACCATTCCGGCTGGCAAGAAAAAAGAAGTTGACACATATTCGATTAAAATTAAATGTAGTCAGAGAACTTGATATTTCTGCAGTTAGAAAGGTTCATATCTCTGTACTTCTGTTAAACTACTCGTCCGTTTCTGTTTAGTGTTGATCAGGACGAGTGGAAAAACCACATTCCAACACATTTTCAGCCGATAGAAGAATTGGTTTGACTAATGATTTTATTTTCTTCGTTCTACAATGCAACCGATGGCTTCAAAAATCTGACTATTATAGTGGGATTTTGTGTATTTTCTTAATAAAGATATTGTTGTGCTCTAGTTATTGTGATTGTTATTCATGATGGTGTAGTCGTTGCTATATTTTAATGATATTATTGTCGTTACCATAGCTGCTAATCCTAAATATCTAAATTGGTGTTTTTCCTACCAATATAAATGGTGACAGTAATTTAAAGTCGAGAATCTGTTGGTTAACATATAGGTTTGAATCCAAAATTTAGAATTTGTGTACTTAGAAGAGAAAGTCGAAGCCAAATAGTCTTTCTATGCGACAACTGAAATGATCAATCAACAATTAATTTGAAGAATAACTTAGAAACCATATTGTCTCAATTGTGTGACACAGACTGAATAAAAATTACTGATTTAGGCACAAGGCCAGCAGTGTATTACTGGTACTTTATTTTATCGACCCCGTAAGGATGAAAGTCAAAGCTAACCTCGGCGGAATTTGGATTCAGAACGTAAAGGGCCCTAACTCTCTGCCATGAAGCAGGGTATCCGACGCTCTACTGATACTGCCAATCCACCATCCACCGCCCTAAACAGACTAAATAATGAAAGGATACTATTACAACTAACAAATGCAAAATAAATGCAATCATTGCGGTTTTATCTCGCATGTTATTTTTAGAACATTGATTATTTGTTCATCTGGTAACGAACAAACGGAACATCTGGTAACGAACGTCTCTTAGTAATGACAATCATTGCAACGAAATTTCTTGTTATTCTAATATTCTAATATTATGATGTTAACGAACGATTTCCATAAAACATAACAAATGAAAAACTAAGGTAACGTTTCTCAACTTCAGTATAGGGCTTACACAGGCAAACACACACCAATGTGTTTCCTCTTAATTTTTTTAACATCCCCCAATATATATTTTAAATTGAGGTAGTAACGAAAGAATTTTATAACTACTTAGCTTCTTTAACAAATAGTCTACTGCATCCAATAGTAAAACTTACTTTCAATGGCACACGATTGCAAGTATTCAGAGGTCATCTTTGAAATAATTATTCAGGAGGAATTCAATTAGCTACTGATATTTTTAAAAGATTTCCATGGTAATTTTATCCAATACTTTGACATCTATCTAGGCAGTATTATATTATATCACGAGTGAAACATAATCTCAAATGAAATAAATAATTGTATACGCATATGTATGTATGTATGTATGTATGTATGTATGTATGTATGTATGTATGTATGTATGTATGTATGTTATCTCTTTCTCTTAATTAGAGTAAATATTTTTTTGACCGGCCACCTTCCTGGTGGTAAGGTTGTATGTATGTATGTATGTATGTATGTATGTATGTATGTATGTATTATATATGTATGTATGTATGTATTCATGTATGTATTTATGTATGTATGTTCTCCTGGTTTTATAATTTCACAAATGTTTACCAATAGAGAGAGAGTCATTTTCTAACATAGATACAAGACTCTCTCATTGGAATTTACACAACATCAACTAGGTAGATTATGTCTGCATGTGTAGATATGGATGTTATTGTATGTGTGGATGTGTATGTTTTGAGTTGTATGTGTGCATCTGTATATGCTTTGTATCTGTACATATGTATATGCAGTTATTAGATGCAAAATATTTTGAATATTTTACATATTTTTACTGTTCCATTAATGGATTGTACTTGTAATTTCCTAACTGTATGTATGTATGTATGCATGTATGTATGTATGTATGTATGTATATTATATATATATATATATATATATATATATATATATAGGCATAGATAGAAATATATACTATCTCATATATATTTCTATCTATGCCTATATCTAAATTCACATTCAAAAGACGCACCCTTGAATATATGTATATGCGTGTCTGTATGTCTGTGTGAGAGAGAGAGAGCGGGAGAGAAAGAGAGATTCGCCCACACACAATCTCACACACATATATATATATATGTATTTATAATAATATATGTGTATGTAAATGTACACAAACAAAAATTAGCTCACACACAAGCATGTGAGAATCAGTTCACACACACATCCATATAGCCATAAGCCACACGTGCTCACACGCAAGAATTTTAGATGGGAATATATAGACGATCTTACACGTTAATGGCTGTATGAATACATCTATTTTTTTATTTTTAAACAATTTACTTTATAAAAAAATAATATGTTGCGTAGAATACAACATAATACTTTTCAATCATCTGAAACCCGATGTCTCAGAAGTCTTATACCAGTGTTTTATTTTTACACTATTGGTCATTCATCCATGACTAATCGAGGGATGAAAATTGCGTGGATCGTTGTTACTGTTATGGCCTTGTCCTTGTTCCCCTAAATATGAAATATAATGTCCATCCCGTGATTGGAGCGCAAAACATATTTGAACATCCGACCGATATAAAGTGAACGCTGTTAGGTAACAATTTTTATAGAAATAGTTGAGTGCGCAGCCTCTTGTGATACCCCGTAGCCAAAAAATATCATCGTTTGCTTCAATATCTCAGTAAATACGATCATGATCACAGTAACATTACTCTGGTTTAAATTCACGTGTTACTTGATGCTAAAGAGAAAGACATTTTAATGGAATGATGTACGGCAAGATCAGTCTGTAAAGTTTTAGTTTTAGTAGTTTTTATCTTATTCCAGAAACATCACTTATTATATGCTGTAAAGTATTAGCGTCGTATAATAACAGAATTTAGCGGTTCAATCAGAATTGATAACGCTATTCACGTCACCTAGTTTTTGTTATTAGATCTCATTTATTAGATGCCAATATTACTAATACCTCTAGGATCGGGAGGGAGTCTTTAAACAAATATGAACATTCGTATCTAATGAAATAAACTAAAACTAGTTCTATTAAACTGAGAATTGTTAGATTAAAAATCATATATAGAGTTTTGATCTCAGTACAATTTAACTATTCCACAATACACTGGACAGCTTAAAGCTTGAATCAAATAAAAATGAGTGAAATGTGAAATATTTGCATGCTACCTGCTCTATCATTCAATACAAGGAAAATACTATTTTGCAATAAATGAAACTTGTACTTTAAATTACATTCATAGAAAAGGAAAAAAAACATTAGACCAGTTATCTAAAATTATTTGTTTGTTTCTCCTCGTATTTTAACTAAAGAAAAACTCGACAAAAATATTTGTTTGGAAGGTATGATAAAACTTGAAGATTTATTTTCTTTTCTTTATAGTCATCAGACTCTCATTTGCATTTATTTTCTTTATGTTCTGCTACCGTATACTATTACTCGGCTTCAGACTAGAAAATATATAGTTAAAATGACAATGATAAACATACTGTTATATAAAAAAGGCTGATGCTGACTTTTCTCAAACATATTCCAATGAACAGGAAGGAAGGCAGTACATACAAGTACCATGTAGTGATTTAACATATATAATAGAAAATACTTATCTAATACCTTTTATTTTCTTTACTATTGCAATGAATATTCTTCACATTATAATGACACAAGAAAAGGTAATTTATCATCATGGCAACTTATTTCATGATTTATTATATTCCGTTCAGTTTTTAGCGCTAACGCCAGTCAGCAAATTTTATACTCAATTTTGCACCCAGATGCGGTGAATTCATATTCGACATCGAACAGAATCCTTTACGGTATTCGTTCTGGTTCCCGGCGCTCTCTGAATTCAAATCCCGCCGAGGTCAAATTTGCGTTTCATCCTTTCAAGATCGATAATAAAATACCAGTACAATACTGGGGACGATTTTTCCTCATTATCTTTTTTTCGCTTCTTCTCCCTTCAAAGTGCCTAATACATATATATATAGAATCAGTAGTACATTAACTGTGTCAAAGAATACCTATATCAATACACTCTATATTTCTTAAGTTAAGTATTAAGACGCAGGCATATATATATATGTGTGTGTGTGTGTGTGTGTGTGTATGTGTGTGTGCGTATGTACGTGCGTGCGTGTGAGTGTGTGTCTGTGTGTGGCGTGTGTTTGTGTGTGTGTACTTTTAATCAATTAAAATCATTTCGTCCGACGCTCTAAGGAATCCACCAAACCACAGAATATATTGATGCCTTTCATACACGCACACACAAAAATATGCACATAGGTCTTACTCTATGAATATATCACGCGAGAAATACACATGACAGCTTTGAGCTGAATGTAGTAGGTTAATTATAGACAAAATATGTCAAAAATACTAACTAATTATATTCATTTTCTCCTTAGCATTTTATTGTTTTTGTTAAGTCAGAGAAAATATTTTATGTTTACTTTTGTAAGTTGCCTAAAGATATTTTCCACTTCGTTATTTTAAAGTGTACAAGCAATTACACAGTATATTTTTTTCTGTATATTTTTCTATAAATATAAGCTGAAATCGTGTGTATATATCTGTAAAACATGTTCTATTTCTCGCTCGGTTAGCAGTATCGGTAGAGAGTCGGACGCCATGCTTTCCAGCATAGTTACGTCCCTTTATGGACTGAGTTCAAATCCCGCCGAGGTTAACTTTGTCTTTCATCCTTTCGGGGTCGATAAAATAAAGTACCAATAATGTACTAGGTATTTCCTGGCCTTGTGCCAAAAATAGAAACAATTAATTAGAAATTCTTTTACTACTTAATTCCATTCATTAAGATTCTGGGTTCAAATATTTTGAGGTCCCAGAGTATGTTTTATATTTGTTAAGAACTTACATTGTATAAATAAATAACTTTATGATGTATTGTCTGCTTGTGTGGGATATATGCATAACTCTGCTCTTATGATAATAGATAATAGATAAGTTAAATGAAATATTATTTGTAATATTTAGAATGCATATAAAAAGTGACAAGTGACAGTTGGATGCGTGATTACATATATCTAGAACATAAATTGCATCTATGTTCTTCTTATTTTCCCTTGTTGTTAAGTGTCGTGTATGGGCGATCAGATATGTGTCTCAAGGTCAGCAATCTATAAGACCTTTAATAAAAAGAAATGATAAATAAAAAATACCGGATTTGGGCATGTCTTCTAGTTGATACAGCACTAGAAAATAAAATGTATCGCATCTATTGTTTTAACCTATGGGACACAGCAACCCAGGACTATTTATTCATAGCTTATGCAAGGTGGCATTTGGACCACCAAGTAAAATATTTGAACAAACGTTGAAATATGGTGATGTTTTAAGTTAATCCTATAAAATGTCACATTTATTATATAAATAAATATTACTTCTTCTTAGTCCATAGGCTGAACAACTTTGAAAATATTAGTGTAGGATTTGATTCATTTAGTATATATCAGTTTCTTTTGTCTTTCATGTTGATATAGATCCTAAAAGGCGTGTGACATACATCTTTTCCTCATTGTGGACAGTTGAATTGTAATCGTATTATCGGCTTTCGGAATTCCCTTCAAACATTTGTATTTATACATTTGTAGGAATATACATTTTTGACTTTATTACTTATTCATTTATAAGTTTGCAGAGTATATGATTCCGTTTATATTGCAGTTTAATTGGGCATTCCGTTTCAATGTAATTCTTACATTAATATATCTTACAAATAGAAGGTAATTTAAGTAATCTCTATATATAAAACTGAGGATGTGTGTGTGTGTGTGTGTGTGTGAATCCCTAAAACTCGAGAAGTACCCAACCGATCTTTTTCAAACTTTACATGTGTATTACTTATGTTTCAGGAAGTGTTATGCATATATAAAGATTGAACTGTTTGATCCACTAGGGCCAGCATTAGGTGAAAAACTGCGTTTTTTCAGCTTTATAGGTTTTTTTTGAGGCGTTACATCAGACCTATTTCCTTGAAATTGTAACTATGTATTAGTCAGTCTCTTCTTCATACCGTGAGCAAAGAAAATCCAGCTTTTCCATAGCTTAGGGCCCGCATTAGGTGAAAAACTTCATTTTTTTCAGCTTTTTAGGGCTCTTTTGAGGCGTTACGTCTAGCCGATTTCCCCGAAATTTCAAGGCATATTATGCACATAAACAAAAAAATTCATTTTCTTGATCCCTTAGGGCCTGCATTAGGTGAAAACCTGCATTTTTCCTGCTTCATCGAGGAAAATCTTAAAGATTATGCAGCCATCAGAGTACTATTTTATTTTATTTACATATTGTCCAGGCATGCAGTTTTTCCACTATTAGGTCTGTTGACGGCCCGCGTTCCAAAATACCTTATCCCGTGCAACGCCGGGTACCACTGCTTGTATATTATAAATGCACGGTGTATCACCATAACTAGCTATGATTGCATTTAGGTTCAATAACTTCCGCTTTGATATCGCGGGCCTCCTACGATTAGATTCTTTATCCCTTGGTTGAGAGTATCATTTAATCCGAATTAAGTTATGAATATTTTGTCCATGAAACATTCTGATATTAATCTGGATTATATAAAAGACAATCACCTCTTTAAATGGTACCTATTTCATTAAAAATCTAGCATATTTTAGTTAAGAAGCATCTGTCAAGTTAATATCTCCGTAATGAAATAGAAAATTGTAAAATAAATATTGCAAATTCCCTCAATGTTTTAACTATTAATTGAAATATAGCGATCTACCATTAGAAATACGATCACAAAAGGGCTAAACTAAGCCAAGAAATATTTGTAGTGATTATATTTACATTCAGTGTTTTCACTTATGGCGATAACGAAATTTCTAATAAGAAATATATAAATTTAGGAGACGATTGCTGAGCTGCCATATTTACCAAATTCTTCTGTCAGGTAAAAATCCCAATTTCCATATATAATTAGCTTCTACCTTTTTAGGCGGCAAATTCGAGAATCATAAACACCTGCTCCTAAAAACTAAACACATATACATAATGATAAACACACACACACACACACACACACACACACACACACACACACACACACTAAAATCACTTGCATCGTACATAACTTCACCTACACCCAACGCTTTATAAACTAAGGTAGCTGCTCTTAGATAATTTTTCATTCCAAGTAATCTCGGGAATGTACAATATCTTATATTGAGTATATTGAACATTATTTTTGTAACATTTCCTGCCTTCTTTTGAACACGTAAATTTTATTCACAATAAAACTATTACTCTATTTATATGTTACGTTCTACTCTGCTTAATATTTTGAAGTCTGTCGTTTCAGAGCTCTCTTAATAATATGAAGATATTGTATTTATTCAGCAGGAAACATCTAGCACGTCTGAAAAAGATAAGTCTTTTTTTAAGTGAAAAAGGCTCGGGGACATTTTGTCTATAAATTTGCTAATGACTCGTGGCGTGGGATATTCGCTTTAAGTTTTGTCACAATGCTCATTATCTATAAGATGTTATGCTCATTATGGGTGCTTTTTTTTCGGCAATGCTTTACAGCTGGGTGATGTTACTGGTACCGACACTTTCACTCGCCTCTTACGATACACCACTATACAGTTTAACTATTCTATACCAAATACACAAAGATAACGGTTAGTAATTGTTTAAAGTGGCTCATATATAAATGAAATATTTTAAGGTATCAATGTAGCATATGCTTGTAAGTAATAGATACCAGTTCAAACATAGCGCAGAGAATTTAGTTGTCTTAACTGATAGGAGATTAATTTGATAGTAAACTTAAAGTCGACTCAATTAAATTGACCTAACCTATATTATCTGCAATAGACTAACCAAATGTTCAAACAAAATACGACAATATGGTATTTTAAATTATCTAAAATGAAACCCGACGCAGGCATTGATGTGTGGTTAAGTTATCATTCAATTAACACCATGAAACTTGAATTATCCTTCAGCCATTAAAGCAAATTGAGACAGAGACATTTTGTTTAGTATGTAATTTACACACTAAATTTCCTCTATCAAATATTTGTTTTCCGGCATCATTTACATTTTACACTATGGATGCTAAAATTTCTATAATAATAATAATAAAATAGAGTTTGGATGACTGCTCGAATAATTATTCATTATCTACGAAGAAAATTAAAAGAATCACTTATATAAGCTTTAAAAAAATATATATTTCCTTCAATAAGATCGAAAGCAAATCTGATACGTTATTTAAATCATGAATATCTGGGTTCGATTCCATTCCATTGCGTGACAATCTAGGCCAAAAGAAATGTGCCATAACAGCTGGTTGTATGAGTGGTGATATTGTAGTACTGTTTGGCCCATAAATATAATATTTAAGAACCTGTATGCAAGTTGAAGAGCACTATCAAATATACTTGTATGTATGCATATATATATCTAAGTCTAAAAGTCTAAAGTCTGTGTAAAGTCGTTTACGGGTTCGATAGGCCGGTGCTTAACACGGTTTCATGGAGTTAAGCGACTGAGAGTATAAGACACCCTCTGGACTGGACGCCACTCTATCACTGGGTTAAACCCACAGCTACTGCTGGTACTCATTTTCAGCTGAGTATACTGGAGCAACGGGAAATAAAGTATTTTGCTCAAGAACACAACACGCAGCCCAGGAATCGAACCCACGACATTATGATCGTAAGTCCAACGCCCTTACCACTAGACCACGTGCCTCCACACACACACACATACACACACTCACATATATATATGCGCGCGTGTGTGTGTGTGTGTGTGTGTGTGTGTGTGTGTGTGTGTGTGTGTGTGTGTGTGTGTGTGTGTGTGTGTGTGTGTGTGTGTGTGTGTGTGTGTGTGCTTCAATCAGTTTTTCCGTTAGAGATTATGTCTTCCGCTCTCAGTAATCGAACTAACGACGATGTTCATGAATCCAACGACCCAACCATGATGGCGCATGGATAGGAAGACAGAAATATCTAAAATAGATTGATTTTCTTCCACCTCACGTTACCAAAGTGATTTCTCTCATCGAGACAATGATTAAAGAACCAGTAAATGCTCAAGTTCATTTAATCGTATCTATTTATTTTCTATATCCATTAATCAGAACATTCACACAGATCGATAAGTCGAATGTTCTTTGAAGTATGAGACCACTACTCAGATATGTCATATTTCTGGTTACAAATTGATTCTTAGTATGTTTTATCATAGGGAAACATATACGTCTCATTGAAAACAAGCACCGTTCCTGAAAAGCAGAACAAATAAATTTACGTCCGTTACCAATGAAAACAAAACGTATATTTCACTAATGTCAATTAGTGTCCCCTAGAGAGTTCAGAAGTCAAAATTTAGGATTAATTGTGCCATATACAAATTCGACTATGATACAAATAGTCTAAGTTATAATCAAATTTGAAATTACATTAATTCTAGAATAAGGCTGCAAATAATTTTATTAAAATATGATTAAGCATCGCAAGTCATATGAAATTATTAGAAATTTTCATTAGCGACACACACACACACACACATATACACACAAATACACCCACAGACATATATATATATATATATATATATATATATATATATATATATATATATATATATATATATATATATATATATAAGAAGGTAGTACAGCGTAATCGAAGCTCTGATTGGGGCAAGCTAACGAATGCTGTCGGGAGGTGCAGCCAAAAGCACTCAATAAGGAATGTTACCTTAGAGTTATAACATTACGTTTAGACACCACTGCAAATTGAAGCCAGCGACCGAAATGCGAGCCGCTAGGACCAGAACAACGACAAAACCGACTCAGGGGAATGTTTGACAGTTACCTGGACCATGGTGGATATATTACATAATATTATATATCTCCACAAGGTTTCTGTAAATCCGAAATCAACAAAATCCATTTGCAGGTGCCTGCAAGTTAATTGCTCTTTGGAAGATAGAACAGTGGAATTTACTTCGTCAAAAAGTTTTCCTTCTGCCGCCGCCGGTTGCAAGAACTAGTAGTAAACACTGCTGGTAGTCACGTGGTTTCTCCGAAGGGAGGTAACCCCCAGTTTTGGCGGTCAAATTCAAAATTTGAACAAAGAATTTAAATCCTTTACACAAACCGAATAAAAGCTCTCAACTACATGTTATTAAACAAACATAAACAATTAACCAATCAATAGAATTGTCTAATTGAATTAATCAATTAATCATTAAATCTATGAGGTAATAATACAAGAAGGTAGTACAACATAATCTAAGCTTTGGTTGCGAGCAAGCTAACGAATGCTGTCGGGAAGTGCAGCCAAAAGCACTCAATAACGAATGTTACCTTAGAGTTATAACATTACGTTTAGACAGCTATGCAAATTGAAGCCAGCGACCGAAATGTATGTATATATGTTTGTATGTATTTGTATTTGTATGCATGTATGTGTGTATTTATGTATGTACGTTTGTGCGTGCTTTTGTATGTAGATGTGTGTATGCTTATAAGACATGTAGACTATATTGCATTGTATAAGGACCAATTATATATATATATATATATATATATATATATATATATATATATATATATATATATATATATATATATATAATATATATATAGAGAGAGAGAGAGAGAGAGAGAGAGAGAGAGAGCATGTAAACCTGTGTTCAATATACTAGATATCGGTGCCAAGGTTCGTCGAATAAGGTGTTAAGCATCCACGCATATAAAACTCCGTGTACTTGATTTATTAGTCATTAACTGATTAACTATATTCAGACAGACACAGACACACACACACACACACACACACACACACACACACACACACACACACACACACACACACACACACACACACACACACACATACACACACACATACACACACACACACACACACACACACACACACACACACACACACATACACACACACATACACACACACACACACACACACACACACACATACACACACACATACACACACACACACACATACACACACACACACACACACACACACACACACACACATATATATATATAATTGGTCCTTATGGAATCCCCAAGAAGATAGTGGACCTGATATAACTGCTCTACACAAAGACCAAAGCCCAAGTCATTACACCTGATGGGATGACAGAGTTCTTTGAGATACTGGCTGGAGTGCTCCAGGAAGATACATTGGCTCCCTACCTTTTTATCATCGTAGTGGACTATTGTATGCACCTTGCACTGGAGAAACACCAGGACTCTGGCTTTACTGTAGCACCGGCTCAGAGCAGGAGAGTTAGGGCGAGTTAAGGCGAAGAAGATATCAGATGCTGAATTTGCCGACGACATAGTTTTGGTGACAAATACAGTGAAGGAGGCAAAGGATTTGATGCGGGAGGCTGAGACTGTGTCGATGAGTGTGGGGCTGAGAATGAATGAGATTAAAAAAAAATATCTGGTAGAGAATGTTGAGAAGCCAGAGGGGATCACCAATGTAGGCGGGAAGCCGCTAGAATTGGTTGAGGACTTCCTGTATTTCAGAGCAAAGATTGGGAATACGGAAGATGATGTGGTTGAGAGGAACAGCAAAGCCTGGGCAGCGTGCCACAGCTTGAGATCAGTGTGGAAGTCGGACCTTCGTAAAGACCTGAAAATCCGCCTCTTCATTGCTGTAGTGGAGTATGTGCTGCTGTACGGGTCTGAGACTTCGACGCTGACCAAGAAACTCACTCAGATGGTGGATGGGTGCTACACGAGAATGCTGAGGATGGCTCTGAACATTAATCAGTATACACTGAGGATGAAAAGAAAATACAGTATAAAATCAACAAGTGACATAGACATCCTGATAGAAATAATCAAGCAAAAAGTGTCGGCCAAAGCTGCTCGTATAGGGCGCTTTGAAAAACGATCTAGATTCTATAAGGACAATAATATGTTCAAAAACAACCAAAGAAACTTCTACAGAAAAATTGTCAAGTCAACAATAACTGCTAAATCAATACCACCCAAGGAGGAAGTGCAAGAATTCTGGGAAAAGATCTGGGCCGAAGAAAAAGTTCATAACATACATGCCCCATGGATAGACAGACAAATGAAAGATACAGCTCACCTTGAAGAACAAATATGGGAAAATATAACAGTTGAACAGTTGCGCTTGGCTCTAAGAAAAACCAGCAAATGGAAATCCCCAGGAAAATACAAAATACAAAATTTTTGGATAAATGCCTTCACAGAGTCTCATGAGCTGTTAGCCCAACTTTACAAAAAAATAGTTAAGGAGCCAGAAAAGATACCATCATGGCTAGTTAACGGCATTACATTCCTGCTTCCGAAGCATGATGAGACAAACAATCCCAAAAATTACAGACCGATAACTTGCTTGACCACAATGTATAACATTTTAACATCAGTCCTAACTGAATATACATATGACCACCTGATAACAAATGACCTATTTCCCATTGAGCAGAAAGGGTGTAAACGAGGCTCATATGGCTGTAAGGATCAGCTTTTGGTTAACAAAATGATACTGGAAGATTGTCATAATAGACACAAAAATCTATCAATTGCTTGGATAGATTATAAAAAAAGCATTCGATAGTTTGCCACACAGTTGGATTGAAAAATGTTTAGAGATTTTCAAAATATCCCCCGTTGTCAGGAGGTTTTTGTCATTCAGTATGAAGACATGGAAAACGACACTCCTTTTGAATAGTGAAACAAAATCACTGGTAGCTGGAGAAGTTAATATTAATTGTGGAATTTTTCAGGGTGACTCTTTATCACCGCTTTTATTCTGCATCGCACTTATACCATTAAGTAAAATGCTCAATGAAACAAAACATGGATATAAAGTCTATGACAAAACCATTAATCACTTGTTCTACATGGATGACCTGAAACTATTTGCAAAAAATGATGAACAATTGTAAGGGCTATTATCCACTGTGAAGCAGTTCAGTGATGACATTAAAATGGAGTTTGGACTAGATAAATGCGCCAAAGCCACGTTCACCAGAGGAAAGCTGCTGAAAAGTTCAGACATTAATCTTGATCAGGGGAATGTGATAGAACTTGATCAAGAGGAAACTTACAAATATCTAGGTGTTTGTGAAGGAGACGGAATCAATCACTCGACAATGAGGGAAAGGATAAGGAAGGAATGTTACCGCAGAGTAAGAGCAATCTTAAGAACGGAATTGAATGCAAGGAATAGGAACGAGGCCATAAACACGCTTGCCATACCAGTAGTAACCTACAGTTACAATGTCATCAACTGGTCAAGCACAGAGATCGTAAGCTCGATACAAAAATTCGAAAATTCTTAACCATGAACAGAATGCATCACCCTAAGGCAGATACAGATTGAATATATCTCCCTAGGAAAGAAGGAGGACGTGGGTTAATCCAGTTAGACATTGCGTTGAAAACTGCAACAATTGGATTATCTACATATCTAAGGGAATCACATGATTGGATGATCAAACTCGTTTTGAAACACGAAAGCATCAAAAGATCATACTCCATTACAAAAGATGCACAAAGATACAGTAATGGACTACAAATTTCAGAAGTCCCATTTACTGCTGAAATGGAAAACACAGAAAAAGCAAAGCAGGTAAAAGTAACTGCAAAGAAAGAACTGCTACAGAAACTGGCTAAGAAATGGCAAGAAAAGCCTCTGTATGGAAAATACCCAGAAAGAGCTAACAATTGTGATGTTGACAAAACTTTAACCCATCGGTGGTTGGCATCCTCTGGACTGAAATCGGAGACTGAAGGACTGATTATATCAGCACAAGATCAGTGTCTGCCAACAAAAAATTACCAAGCCAACATAATAAAAAATGGATGCAACCCATTATGCCGCGTGTGTAAAAAACAACCAGAGACCATTGATCATATAATTTCAATGTGCAGTCCTATAGCTCCAACCGAATACCTAAACAGGCATGACAGAGCTGCACAATATATACATTGGATAATGTGTAAGCATTTTGACCTGCCCCATCAAAAGAATTGGTGGGAGCATCAACCACCTCCCATACTTGAAAAAGATCACATCTCAATCTTGTGGAACTTTAGCATCCAAACAGACCGAAAAATAGATGCAAATAGACCTGATATAATATTGAAGGACTTTAAAAAGAGGGTATGCCTGCTAATTGATATGTCCGTTCCAATAGACAAGAATGTATCTATAAAAACATTTGAAAAATTGAGCAAGTATAAGGACCTGGAGATAGAAATTGGAAAAATGTGGAAATTGATAACTAAAACAATACCAGTGGTTGTAGGCGCTCTAGGAATGATACCTAAGGGGTCTAATGATTACTTCTCGCAAATCCCAGGAAACCCGCGTATAGGAGAAATACAAAAGATAGTACTAATGGGAACTGCCCATATACTAAGGAAGATTCTGTCAATATAAGTACATCACAAGTCTAAACACCTTAAGATGCATGTGTGTGTATGTATGTTCTTTCTTGAACATGGCGGACCTTGTCTCTTGAGGTCACTGGTTGTGACTTGGTGATAACTCGTATGAACATAAAGCAAGATAAATGCAACTATAATAATAATAATAATAATAATAATAAATTTGAAGACTTTGCTTAAACTTTAATCTGTTATATATATATATATATATATATATATATATATAGAGAGAGAGAGAGAGAGAGAGAGAAAGAGAGAGAGAGAGAGAGAGAGAGGGGGGGAGAAGGATTGGGGGTTACCAGTTTAGATTAGTAAGACCATGTCCAGCTAAGTACGCGATGCTTGGGAATATAAAGTGCATATATAGCGAAAAGAGCGTGCCTGACAGCTGTGTGTATATGTGTGTGTTTACATCGTATTTCTGCTCCAAGAGTTTTACTTGTGTTTGTGCTTATCTTTTACATATGTGGTGTATTCGTATTTGTATACTCAAGTACAACACCAACCAAACTGTGTGTAACTTTAATTGTCTATGCACATGTGTCTTTGTATGTACTCTTTTGCATCTCTACTTGTGTCCCTCTTTACTCCGTGTGAATTCATTCATATGTGTCAGAATATTTTTGTAATCAGTTACTAGTTTAGAAAACATTGAGAATGGAGGAAGGAACACAATAGAGAGTTTAAGGTAGAATTTAAATAAGGTTAATTCATAGTATGACATAAAAAAGTAAAGACGTTTATAGATTTAGAGGTGCACTAGATTAATTAAAAATCAAAATTAAATTATAGAAAATCAACAGAACCTACCCATTTAATAAACCTTTTTTGTAATGCGAGAAATGGCATCTCCTCCAAAGTAGGCCCGCTCATAAATTGTTAAACTAGAAGTGTAGTGTATAACATAAGGTGAACAAAATACTAATGTAGAAACACGACCGTGGTAGACATAGGAGAAACGGCTCATACTTAAGCTGCTTTAGATAATTTTTCCAGAATCATTTTCAAATTAAAAAAAAGTAGTTGTTTGCAAGCAAGCTGAAGTACGAAAAAATAGAAGAACGTCATATGAACGTCATAATAATCTAGCTTTTATAATTTTCGAAAAGTGTGTGGTTTTCATAAACGCCAACAAGCGAGAAACAGACTGGCAGTCACTTCTCTTGTGGTTTTTTCGAAATTAAGTAAGTGACATACTCACTACTTTAAATCTCATAGCGAATGGTCTTCTAAATGTTTTAAATTAAACATACAGTATATTGCCAAATATACTATACATACATTCATGTATATATCGCTATTTCAGAGCACCAATACTTATATATATATGTGTGTGTGTGTGTGTGTGTGTGTGTGTGTGTGTGTGTGTGTGTGTGTGTGTGTGTGTGTGTGTGTGTGTGTGTGTGTGTGTGTGTGTGTGTGTGTGTGTGTGTGAGTGTGTACGTGTGTGTTTGTGACTCTGTGTATGTATGCGTGAGAGTGTGCGTGTATGTCTAAATGTGTTCTTTTCTGTGTTATTTCTCGGAAACTATCTGTTCAATAAAAATATTTCGATAAAACATGTACGATAAGGCTTGTCTTGATATGATCGATTAAAACTCTTCAAAACCGTGCCCCAGAATAGCCCCAATCTAATGATGTAAACGAATAAAAGAAGAAAAGAATACTTATTTCTAGGATTGTTAATGATGTTCAAGAGATTAACCTTAGACATTATGCTTAAAACTAATATAATATTTAGCTTTGTAAACATAATATTTAAATATATCAATCATCATTAAATGTATATTAAATGAAGGCGGTGGATTGGCAGTATCGGTAGAGGGTCGGATGTCATGTTTTGACGCATAGAGTTACGGCCCTTACTATTCTGAGTTCAAATCCCGCCGAGGTCAACTTTGCCTTTCATCCTTACGGGTCGATAAAATAAAGTACCAGTAATGCACTGGGTAATTGCTGGCCTTGTGTCTAAAGTAGAAACAATTATTAAATGTATATGAGGGCTCTTGTATTTTCATCTGGAAAAATTGAAAGCTAATATGTTCTGATTCCTTTCATACTGTGTAAAGTTCATCATCAATCATAATAAAATATATATGTGAATCATTGTCTATTCATTCTCTTGGAAGAATTGATAACCATAATTTATATTTGGAACGCTAGCTAAAGTTAGCTAAGATAGTTTCATTTCATAATGTATCTGTAATTTATTTTTGTATTATCTTAAGATTACATGGTGACATCAAAATGTGAAGTGAATGTGTAGGTACAAAGTTAAAGGAAAAGGGACATAGGGAGGCGGGGGACTGTAAATAAATGATCACTATTTCATTGGTTATGTATATATATATATATATATATATATACAATCATAGCATATACATGGAGTTATGATAGATAAATAGATGGACAGACAGCTAGACAGCCAGATAGTTATATATATATTGAGTTGTCTCCCTTGTGAATAAACTATCGACATCTGCCACGCAGAATCCAGTCAACTTCTATATACTTCCGTTCTCACCGCAGCCATACACGGGTGGAAAATCCGTGCAGTGAAACGCGCGTCTTTGAGTATGGTTTCCTTTGCTAATATGTTGTGGAACTAACTCTCTGTCATTCTCTGTCTGTCTGTCTCTCTCTCTCTTTCTATCTCTCTCTCTCTCTCTCTCTCTCTCTCTCTCTCTCTCTCTCTCTCTCTCTCTCTCTCTCTCTCTCTCTACACACACACACATATATATAGAGAGAGAGAGAGGGGAGAGAGAGAGATTAAGTAGAAAGACAGATTGTGGACTGTTCAGAAAGATAGAATACATGGGGCTTTTATGAGTATATATAATCGAAATGTTTCTAGTGATTCTTCCCATCAGATAAGTATCTCTTCACCTTAGCCAAACTCTCGAATGTTTTTTTTAATGCATAAATATATCGTGTATGCTTTCATATACACGCATATGATCAAATACACTCTGTTAGTTCCACTTCTAAATATTTGATAATATATTTGTTGATAATAATAATCATGGCATGATCAGGACTGAACTACCATTCATCATGATTTCGTTCCATAAAAACTGATCTGGGATTAATCGACAGCAACACATTTTTATAGCTTAAGTCATGGAGTCACGGTCTCTGCTTCTGCAGGATATAATAGTTAAATTTCCAATCACACGCTACCTTCTTTAGATAGAAAAACTCAACTTATGTATGTGTATTTAAGAACGCAACAGCGGACTGTATTGAAATATAGTTTGCTGCTAATTAAATGGTTAAAAAAGAACTAGTAATGAGGCAGTCCCTAGAATTTGACGTTGAACATGTGGTATGGCAGTTACATATATTTCGCTGTTGATATATCATTCGATTGAAAATGTATTCTATCGTTGAGAGGAGAAAGTACTTATTAAAACAATCGTTATTGGGTGACAAACGTCTGACTCGTTCCACTTATACGATATATAAAACAGTGATTACATTTTGGTTCCATTCATTTGAACGAATTCTTTAGAAAAATATATCTTTTGATAATGGGAGATTTATAGTTCTTGTTCCTCGTTTTATTTTCAACAACTTCTTCAAACGTTAACTTTTTGGCCTTATAACCTTTTAGAAATTCTATATTTTTCTCGGCTTGCAATTTTGTGAATAGGTCTTTCTCCTCTGAGCCATAATACTTGATATTAACTTTGTATTGACGAGCAATGTCGACATGTAGATGGGTTTAAAATCACAAAGTAAAGAGGTGTAGCTTATTACTGCAAGGAATGTTGACCAATTCTCAGTTTTGTGAAACCGACGCCTTCAAATTTGACTAGCATTAAACATATTCAAACTAACATAAAAATATGGCACAGGTAAGAGATCATGGGTTCCCAGGAAGGTCACGTGTATTTTCATTTCCCCTCAGACTAAAAATTAATATAAATTCAAAGATCATTCAAGATTTCTGGAGCTCCGCCAAATGGTCTTCTATAGATTTCTTAGCTAAGAAGCTACTATTGTTCAATGCTGCTGCACAAATAAAATGGTTTTAGGCAATAGATTGTTATAAAAATTCATTTAGTGAACCCAATTATATAATCATCTCATATGGTTAACTTTACACATTCATATGTGTTTTCGTTTTCTGTGTATATATATATATATATATATATATATATATATATATATATATATATATATAACTGTCTCTAATACGTAAGCATCTCAATGAAAAGATGATATAATAATCGATTGTCTACTCAGAGAAGTAATAAAATATATATCAATCTAAGCTAAAATGTTTGCACCGACTAAAATAATCGGTTTTACTCAAAGTTCCCCAGTCATGGTTTCTGGGATTAAAAAAAACCCATTAACCATTGCAAGACAGAGGAATAACCAGTATTGGAAGAATTACAATTCCGTCATCAGGGGAGAATTCTTTGGAATAAGAAAAGAAGTTGAATACATATCATACATACCATGTCGACCTTGAAAAGGCATATGACCGTGTTCCTCGGGAGCTGTTGTGGAAAGGGGTGCATGAGTATGGAATCATCCTCTCAAGAAAGCCTGCACAGTGATTTGTATATTGTGAATGGAGTTCCACTGAAGCAGCTGGAGACGTTCAAGTATCTCGGGGCCGTGTTCAGGAGTTATGGAAGGCAGGAGGCTGGATTAAGTGTAGGAACAGAAGCTGGTGCAGAACAAGCAAGCTCGTGAAATATATGTGCAAGTGGTTGAGTATTTCAGAGGCACGTGTACCAGTAACGTAATTCTCAGGGAGATTCGGTATGACAGAATATTAATAAAGCTGGCTCTTTTAAATACCCGTGTAATCAGTGCACGCAACAAGTATCCAATTACCTTGTTAGGAACATATGGGACGTAATTATTGCGCAGTGACCTTCTTAAGCTGCGTCCACATTGTCATAATAAATATGTAAATGTCGCCGAAAATTTAGAAGAAAATCAGAACCATCTTTATTTAGATTCAAAACATAAAGAAACGAGGGAAAATATCGTAAACATCTTGTCTGCTCCATTTTATCCACCTGGACTGGATGAAATGATTTGCACCTGTAATTCAAGGAACTAGTCTTGACACAGACTGTCACATTTATTTTCACCGAGAACTAAGTTAAGGGTACACTTGTTTGTGGAATGCTCAGCCACTTGCACCTTAATTTTACGAGCAAGCTGTCTTTCCTGTGTTCTAACAACTGGATTACGCACTGTCGTTACCGGCTGTTCACCGAGAACTAAGTTAAGGGTACACTTGTCTGTGGAATGCTCAGCCACTTGCACCTTAATTTCCTGTGTTCTAACAACTGGAATACGCACTGTCGTCACCGACTGAGCAACGGTACACATGTCATACATGACCTGCTTTCTCCAACAAGTATTTATTGGAGAAAATGTAATTGTCAATTTCGAAGTCTAATTCCCATCTGTCCCAAATGATTCTTTAATAATAGAAACAAATATTTTGATGATATTTTGGTACATCTTTCGGATTTTCGTTTTGATTATTATTTTGTTGCAGTAAAAAGAGATAATTTTAATTATCTTTATCTTCTCTTAATAATGTCTGTCAGTTTCGATTTTTAGAAAAACGTTTAAAAGGAAATGTGGTAATCAACATCTAAAGACAGTAATAATTGTTGCAGATTCAATCATTGAAATATCATTGGGTTTCTCAATGTTTGCTAATTCATAGACACACTGGTACAGTCATTACCGGCTCCGCGCTTTCTACAACAAGGTAGACAACCCCTATTTACTTCAATCGGGTGCTCTGTCCTCATATTGCATATCACGCTTTGTATATAAATTCTTCTTCTTCTTCTTCTTCTTCTTCTTCTTCTTCTTCTTCTTCTTCTTCTTCTTCTTCTTCTTCTTCTTCTTCTTCTTCTTCTTCTCCTCCTCCTCCTCCTCCTCCTCCTCCTCCTCCTTCGCAACTATCTCCAATTGATCCGAGCTCATGAATGGTATCCAACCATCTTGCTCAGAGTCTAAACCTGGATCTCCAACCGGTTGGTTTTGCACGTATAATTGTCCAGTGATTCTTATCCTAGACATTCTGATCACATGTCCACAGTATTGAAGCTGTGAGGGGGCCAGACAAGATGATATTCTGGAAATGTGAGGCCAAACAATATGAGCTCAGTGTGATTAAACCCTAATCTACATGATTGTGTATCTTTCTTCTTATTGTATGGTGATGCATACCTTATTGATGTCAACTATATTGTTTACTCGTACTTTTTTCTCTTCAGAGTGGATGCAGTATATTCAAATGGTTAAGTGGTCACCTATCAATAATTAGGCCTCATATTCATTCCCACTGCGTGGCATCTTTGACAAGTGTCTTTTACCATTGCTTCAGATTCACCCAGAGTGGAATGGGGTCAAACGGAAACTGTTTGGAAGGATTTCATAGGATTGTACCTTTAATTCAAATAGCCAGCCTTTTCCCAAATAAACATGTCATGCTTATTTATTCTGAGGTACACGTTATGTGTACAAATATCAGTACAGCCACTTACACGTTTATTCCACGAGTAGGCACCTGGGATCAACACCAATCCCACTATACGATGTAGTATTTCGTCATATTCAGGTAATGTTTTTGCTACCTATTATCCAGTTACAATTACTAAAACCGAGAAGAGCTCACGTCAACCTTGCTACATCCATCTAATCAAATCTAATGTTCGAGTATATTAGCGTGAGAATATCATTATTAATCTAATTTGATGAAATCAAGCACTACTGCAGCGTTAACTGTTCTCCAGTCATTTCGTGACAAATTGACACCCGAATGTGGTGACAACAATTACTTTGAAGCAACCCTGACAAGATATCCTTGTATATTGTTGACGGCGCTTAAACTCATTTGGCCAGTGGGTTACTATATACATATGCCAGGACAGAACCTATGATGTTCATAGCTCCTTACTATCTGACTATACGGTTTCAAACTTGAACTATTTTGTTGTTGTACATGTTCTAAAAGAAGGTCCATATGTATCGGAATAATTTCATTTTATTGTTTCAATAGGGATTTCCTATACTCTTTTCGCATGTTATGAAATGTTTTCTCCATATACCGATCTTAATAAAAAATGTGGATAATATATTAGCTTAAATATTGATTCTACACAGATGTGGATGTCGAATTATGTTCTAATATTAAATCAGTTTTGTTTTGATATGGGATTAGTTTTCTTGCGCCGAGAGGCATTTTAATGTTTCATCTGTAATGTATGATATGTGTGAGGTGAACTAAGTTATTTTCTCGGGTTTACTCTGTGATCAGCCTAATGTGTTTTAGTGCTGGTGATGATTATATAGAGTATGTTCTGTGTGGTTTCTGTTGTTACATTATTCTAGTAAGAATATGTAAAGATGAGCTCCAATATATATATATTAAAAAATCACAATTAATAATGATTCTATATTCCGTGATGTATGTTTTTTCAAAGCAAAAAGCAAATTAATCTTAAGAATTATTATACTCGAAAGTAATATACAAAGAGTGATTTCAGCAACATTACTCAATCATCTGGTCTTCACTGATCTGCAAAGATTGACAAGTCTGTTAGCTGATATAATTGGGAGCTTCAATAAAATGGGATAAGTATTCCTGGGTGCGTATTCCTCTTCATTAATTTACATCTGAAGCGGTGGATTGGCAGTATCGGTAGAGGGTCGGACGCCATGCTTTCCAGCATAGTTACGTCCCTTTACGATCTGAGTTCAAATCCCGCCGAGGTTGACTTTGCCTTTCATCCTTACGGGGTCGATAAAATAAAGTACCAGTAATGCACTGGGTAATTGCTGGCCTTGTGCCTAAAGTAGAAACAATTAATTTACATCTGAAGCAAATAGCTTACACCAATTATCTAATATATATTAACAGTAGGGAGCATATCATAAAAACACACCAGAAGCATTCTATGAGATGAAACAACATGGGAGTCTAATTAAATATATACGCGAACGAGCCACAACAACAACAACAACAGAGTAATGCGTCCAAAATGAGAAATTGAAAATGCATAGCTTGATAAATTGTCTAAAGATATTTGGCATGTTTCCTCAATATTTTCAATCTGGAGAGATCGAATATGTTTGCCATCACTGATAAAATAATTTACTGTGATAAGAATGAAACTTGGTCTGGTCGTTTTAATAAGTGATAAATCGGGGTTTGTGGAATTTGTGATAGAATGAAGTAGCTAATTGACATGCCATGTCAATGCCATGGACCATTACTCCTGATGGACTTGTAGGTATACCATCGTAACAAGGTTAGTCTCAGGGATTTAAATGAGGTGGGGCCCCTCTCACAACAGGTCGAAACACAGCCGATTACTTCTAGAGAAAGTGAAAAAGGGAAGAATAATCGATACCTGTACTGGTAACTTATTTATTGACCACGAAGTGATGAAGGCAAAATTGATCTCGGCGGAATTTGAAATCAAAACGCAGAGAATCAGAACGATTGTCACAAAGCATTTTACCGGACATTCTAAGGACTGCTTGCGTAGTATTTAATATTATAAATTAGCTGCAAATTTCTGTTCTACACTCATGTTTCTTTTTCAAAAGTACATTGCAAGAGAGTGAGGTATGTAACATATTTAGCTAACTATTGTCAATAAAATAGCTTAATACGATTTTCAGCTACCTCTGTGATGTTTTATCTGTGTTTAGTAATGAAAAGAAATATTGAAGAAAGTATGTGAGACCCAATGTTCCAGATAATAATCCAATTAAATCACTGAAGGAATTGATGGATATAGATGTGTTGAGGAAAAGTACAAAATATGAGAGATTGCTTAATTAAAACCACACTGAATATTTCAGAATTATTATAGGGAAGACAAACAAGAAAGTATATAGCGGCAATAACAGAACATAATAATATAAAAAAACTAGATAGTCGAATTTCCATATTCTGAATAAATGAAGTACAAAGATATTTGTGTAAGATAACAAAAATAACTAAATGAGAAGAAACGTGATCGGCGCCGTGTTTCATTTCTATGTATGTGTGTATGTATGTGTATACGTACGTACATATGTATATACGAATGTATGTATGTACGTGTGTGCGTACGTACGTATGTATGCACGAATGTATATGTACGCACATACATATACATATATATATATATATATATTTATAAGATATATATATAAAAATATATATATATATATATAAATATATATATATTCATAAATATATATATATATATGTGTGTATGTGTGAGTATATATATATATATATATATATATATATATATATATATATATATGTATATATATATATATATATATATATATATATATGTGTGTATGTGTGAGTATATATATATATATATATATATATATATATATATATATATATATATATTATATATATATATACTATATATATGACCCAATATGAATATTTGTAATAGCAATAAAAAAAAATCATATTGATTTGCTGAATTATCTGCCGAAAGGATTTGTCTTTCAGATTAGATCAAAGAGGTTTATATCCATACTTAAAACTAATGTCTTCATATAAACCAATATGAGAAAACAACGAAGCTAAAAAGAAAATATAAAGATAAAAAACATTCCACCTAAACAATCGACTATGTTTTTCCTATCTCAGCATATATCTAATAATATCAAATATGTTTATACACAGTTACAAATATATATATAACGAAGGAGGTGTGGTAAGGAACCAAGTGGACCATTCAGATCTAGCTGTCGAAACGGCCGGAGCTCAGCCGTCGGGGTCCTGACTCTTTCTCTCTCTCTCTCTCTCTCTCTCTCTCTCTCTCTCTATATATATATATATATATATATATATATATATATATATATATATATATATATATATATATATAAACAGGGTGTCACCAAATAATCGATACACATATTTATTAGAATGCTGTTGGAGTGTGTATATTTATATATATATATATATATATATAACAAAGAAAGTGTGGTAAGGAACCAGGTGGACCATAACGCACCAGAGTACTCGATACTTAGGGCAGTAGAGTGAGTAATAGGAAAAGAGTCAGGACCCCGACAGCTGAGCTCCGGCCGTTTTGACAGCTAGATGTCCGGACCAGACAACAATATATATATATATATATATATATATATATATATATATATATATATATATATATATATATATATATATATATATATATATATGTATATATAATGTAGGAGGTGAGTTTTATTGTAGCACAATAAAGCAATGCTAATATCGGATAAGTAGCACACCACAGTTTATGGATAAGTAGCACTCCATGATGATATTTGTTTTTGAAATGCGCATAATAAAATACTTGGAACTCTTTTAACCATCTTTTGATCTTATATTATATATATATATATATATATATATATATATATATATATATATATATATATATATATAGGAGGTGAGTTTTATTGTAGTACAATAAAGCAATGCAGATATCGGATAAGAAGCACTCTACAGTTTGTAGGACTGGAGTATACATAATATATAAGAACAAAAGATGGTTAAAAGAGTTCCATGTATTTTATTATGCGCATTTCAAAAACAAATATCATCATGCAATAATATTTGTGTTTTCATCAGATAAACAGGAGGACATGATATGAAGGTTAAAAAACACTTGTGGATAGTTCAGTTTTAAATCAACATGTTGATTTAAAACTGAACTATCAACAAGTGTTTTTTAACCTTCATATCATGTCCTACTGTTTTATCTGATGAAAACACAAATATTATTGCATGATTATATTTGTTTTTGAAATGCGCATAATAAAATACATGGAACTCTTTTAACCATCTTTTGTTCTTATATATATATATATATATATATATATATATATATATATATATATATATATATATATATATATATATATATATATATATATATATATATACTATATATATATATATATATATATATATATATAGTATATGTGATTTAGTGAATTACTGGCGGCGGTACCAAAGTAAGCACTCGATATACAGAATACATTTATAGAGGAAAGCAATGGAGTTTCCTTTACCTGTTGTTGGTTCCTTATTGTGTATCGACCTGTTACACGCCGTTTCGGAGATGATTGGCTAAAGATTGCCCATAGAACATATGGACATGACTCCATTATCGATCTGTTAATTTGACTGGTGATTCGAATCGCCAGTCTAATGAGCAGATGGATAATGGAGACGTGCCAATAGTATAGTTATATAGTTTCGTGACTAAGGCAATATATAAGAACATTGTCAGTAAATATCTAAAGTATTAAAGTATGCAAATTACCTTCTCTTAAGTTGCCTCATGTTGACTAAAACATATACAAACACACCCACACACTCAAAATACACATACAAGGAAACAGAAAAACCCTTACTAATGTCTATACACACACACACACACACACACACACACACACACACACACACACACACACACACACACACACACACACACACACACACACACACACACACACACACATATATATATATACATATATATATATATAATTATTTATTTATTTGTATACACGCATACACACACATATTTATATGTGCGTGGTTTTGTATACCTATGGTAAATGTTTTGCGTATGCTTGTGTTTGTACGTATTTGTTTGCGTGTATGTATTTATTTATTTACTTCTGTATTGTATTTATTTACTTTGTTCTTAACTCTGTAGCGGAGATTCATTCGTCTCCTAGTTAGAATTTTAGTCTACGACTTTTGCTATACCATTTACGTGGTTTTGTCTTTGCGTGCTATTGTTCTCCACGGTCCACATATGACGTATTATCTTCGTTTTTTTCGTTCATTGCCAGAGAACGTCTCTATGTACCACCTAAGAGAACATTAGTCTACGACCTCTTTTATACCATAAACGTGGTTCTGTCTTTGGCGTAATTGTTTTTCACCGCTCCTATTAATGACGTATTATATTCGTTTTTTCCCGTTCTTTGCCAGCGAACGTTTCCACGAACCAAAGTACCGTCTTCCTGTCTTCCTCTGGTTGCAACGTTTTTTGAAATATCCAGTTCTGCGTTTACAGATTGACTTTGTTAGTTTCAGAAGATCCCGTTAAGGGTGAAAGCAGCGATTCTTTGCTTAAACTTTAATCTGTTATTTTAATAAATATTTGCTCTACGGTTCTTATATATTTGATATATAATTATCCTTATCGAGCCCTCTTTGGATTTTAGTCTTCAAATTTATTATTATAACTATATATATATATATATATATATATATATATATATACAGGGTGACCCACAAAAATCTATACACACTTCAACAATATTTTAATAAATATTGCCTGTACAGGTCATCAAAGTGTGTATACATTTTTTGTGGGGAGGACACCTTGTATATGCTATCAAAGAATAAAAACAAGGATGTCATCAGGTCTAGACAACATCCCATTGCAGCTCATCCAATATGGTGGCCAATCTTTAAAAAGAAGTCTAGTCAAATACATCCTGAGAATAATCACAAAATGTTCTTATCATTACAGTCTGTAAGAAAGGAGATCGCAGCATTTGTGGGAGCTAGTGGGGTGGGGGTGCATATTTCTCCTCTCTAATCTAGGGAAAATCTTTGCCAGATTCCGTGTATGAAGGGGAACAATTAACCTTATCGTTCGTGCAGGACGCCCGCATGAAAAATGCAGAGAACAATGGATACCTTTCTCGCATGTCTTCCATTATCTCGAAAAGGTTTTCGACATCGTACAAAACACATGCTATGTGGATGGCACTGAAACGATTCAGCTGACCTGATCGTTTAGTGACACTCAACGCTGGCACTCGACAACGGCCTGGTAGGAGAGATGACATATCAAAAGAACAAGATTTCCTGATCTTGCAGCCATGTTTAATAAAACTCCAAATATCAACCGTGGTGTTAGTGGTCATGTAACGGTTTTATGGAGGATACTACAATCTGTCCTGATTCCGATTACAAAGAATCACCGAAGGGTACCACATCACTGAACTACAATACGCCGAAGGCAATACCACGCCGGGTCATTCACCTGAAGAAATGCTAGAATCTGTTGTCAAGTTCAAAAATTCTTCGGCCTAACAATCAACATTCTGAAAACAGAAATACTTGCACAACCTGCTCTTAACTCAATCGTTCCAGCTAAGTTGTTTTATTCTCTGCCTCTCGGCTAAGTTGTTTTACTCTCTGCCTCTCGGCTAAGTTGTTTTGCATACTGCATTATTCTTCGTTACTTTTCTTTTTCAGCTAGAAAAAATAACTACTGATTTATTGTACACTTTTCTCCTTTTATTTGAATAATTTGTAGGAAAGATGCACTATATCCTGTGTTATTTGTTCTATTGCTATCCGGGGAGGGAGCATGTTAGTAACTTTAACGAATTGAAACCATAAAATCTACTTTTCAAAATAACCATATCCAACACGTCACTGGAACACTTCGACCAGCTACAATAATCGAATGTATTTATGAACGTATACATAAATACACATAGTTATACACAAATTTAATATGAATCAAATTTGAGGCAAACGCAACAAGACAAAAGAAAAATAATTGTTTCTACTTTTGGCACAAGGCCAGAAATTATATCAGTGCATTACTGGTACTTTATTTTATCAACCCTGTAAGGATGAAAGGCAAAGTTAACCTCGTCGGGATTTGAACTCAGACCATAAAGGGCTGTAAAAAATAATGACCATATCACTTCTCGCCACCACTGTAGGTTTTATGGTTTCAATTCGTTAAAGTTACTAACATGCTCCCTCTCCGGATAGCAATAGAACAAATAACACAGGATATAGTGCATCTTTCCTACAAATTATTCAAATAAAAGGAGAAAAGTGTACAATAAACCAGTAGTTATTTTTTCTAGCTGAAAAAGAAAAGTAACGAAGAACAATGCAGTATGCAAAACAACTTAGCCGAGAGGCAGAGAGTAAAACAACTTAGCCGAGAGGCAGAGAGAAAAGTAGATTGTTCGGACGTTAATCCTCGGGCAAGACAGTAACACGAAATGGATAACAAAGAAGCTAGCAGCAGAATGAGATGCGTGTATAGTCTAATTTTATACAGAAGTCAAAGATGATTGCGTGTGTAAATAAACATACTCACACACATACACACACATACACACACACATATATAAATATACACATATAGACATTTCCACATGAATATATATGCACATAAATAACTATGCATTCACGCGTACAAACACATTCATCCACACATAAAAACACCGACATATATATATATTATTTTTCCAAACTCAAGAAAACGTTTATAGATAGCAGAGACAATGAAGAAGAGTTCCAGCTAGATCTTGTCAACAAAATCTCCATACAGTTTAAATACTCATGTCTCTGATATCTAAAAGAATAGAAATACACACAAAATCAGAAAGGGAGTCAAGCATCTAATCAGACCCAGGAAACAATGTTTCTGTTGGTCTTTTCATTGATGGCAGAAGCAGGCGGCATTTGTAATATGAAAGCATAAAACTAGATCAGATATTGTCAAGCCCATAAATTGTCCAGCCCAACTCTTTAATAACTCCACCCATCCGCCAGTATTAGGGTATAGAAACTTCTGATATTGTCGCGGTTCTTGTTGGTTCAGGATGAGGATAACCTACTTTACGATATAGTTTCGAGATTGTTTACTTTAAATGTTCGAAATGTTATGTATTGTTTTAGAAATACAAACTAACTGATTTTCCAATTTAGCTACGTGACATTTTAGCCCTTACTTACAAAAACATTATCGTAATGAAACTGATTAGAATTTTAAACTTATGAAATTTGTTAGCTTAATATGATAATAAATTCGATTTGTTTTTTTTATAGCAAGCTTCCACATGAATATGACTTTTTTTTTTCAATCTCATTTATTTCTTCTATTTGAAATCAAGGAGGCTTCAGTATTCTTTAAAGAAGACAATATTTTATCAACATCAAATAATTAAACAAAATATTGAATTATTGTTGTTGAAGAATTATTTATAAGCTTGGAAAGGAAAACATAATGTAAAAATAAAACGGAAATTAAAATATTTTTTTCAGCTGTCATTTTTATTCGTGTCATACTTTTTCATTTGACCATAATCTTAAAACATTAAAATCTTATTTTTATAAAGATCACATTTTCTGTCACTCTAATTATCTCTCTGCCAGACTCCCCTTCTCTCTCTTTCTCCCCCTCTCTCCCTCTCCCTCTCCTTCTCTTCCTTTTTCTCTGCTACACCTCCCCCATTCTCTTTTATTTTCACAAACTTTCTCCTCGTAATTTGTCAAACATTGCAGAACACATTTTTTTAAGTTTTCATAAACACTCTATTTTCATTTTTATTCATCACATTATTTAATTTCATATTTTGAAAATCGTTAGAATCGATTATAAATCTAAAGCAAATAAATAGCATAATATCAAAGTGTAAATTGTCTTTGCCGATTAGATGGACGAATTCTGTAACTATTGTTGAAATATCGGTATAATCCATAAGTATCGAATTTTTAATAGGGCTCATTAAAGTAGGAGAACGACACTTGGTTAGTTGTGCTGTAGAGTATTACTGGTATTTGTGTTATCGGCCACACAAGAATGAACGTCAAAAACAATTACTAAATATGTGTCACAAATATGTGTCGCCAGTTGAATATACCGAAAATGATTCATTTCTTCAGTCGTCTATACTAAGGCAATGAAATGGCAGAGTCGATAGAGCGTCGGGTTAAATACTGAGTTCTGGCACAATACGCTCCCAGTAAAAGTCTAGTTCAGCTCAACCTTGCCTTTCATATTTTCAAGGTTGATAAATAATTTAATAGTGAAGCAGGGCAGAGGGTTGACACAATTGTTAAAACGTCGGACGTGATGGTTTGTGGTATATGATCCGGCGTTGAACGTCCTGTGTTCAAATCCTGTCTCCACCTTCCAGCAGTTGAGATATGCCGATAATATCAGCAATGGTAAAAACTGATAGAAATATAGTTTCCTTGGTTTGGTTTATCGACCTACGCCTTTCTTTTTGTAATAAGTAAAATCACACAAAATCAATATCTAATTGGTCTGCAATTGAATTGTATATGCATGGAAATCAGTGATAAAAGCTACTGCTCAGTAAAACAATTATTGCTTGCTTCTTATCTATTACTTAATACTAATCTCATAATTCAATTCCCACCATTTCACTCATAATTTCGAGCTGATTAAGTAAAGTATCAGTCCAGGGTGGATGGTAGATCGGGAGAATTGTGAAACAGTCTAACATGATGCCCTGCAGTAACTGATCCATTTCTATGCGTTGTAAGCTCAAATCCTACCTCGTCTGATAATACCAGCAATGAAAGTAACAACAGAATGATTGTTTCCTATGTATCTGAGCATCGGATCCTTTCCTGTACATAATTAAGTGATGGTTTTGATATATGCCTGTGTCAATGCTGTATATTTACAAATTGTACACCAAAATCAAAGTATTTGAGTATTGCCATTATATTTGACATTATAGAAACAGTTTTACTGGCTGATTAGTTTACCGAATCAATATGTCCGTGTTGATTCGGTAAACTAATCAGCCAGTGAAACTGTCTCTTTTCTAAAACATTCTACACCTTCTCTAGAAAGTTAATGAACTAAGGACCAACAGAAGAAGATATCTATCCTAATTTCTCTTTGTAGACGTGCTTTCACCAGACCGAGAGTTTAGTAAAACCCTTAAGTTTCATGAAAAAGCACCATGCATAGGTTCTATTTTACAAGAATATCTCTAAAATAAACTAGGCTTATTTCATATTAGTAGATTCTTCTGTTGATCTTTCATTTTAAAGTACTTTTTTCTTTCTCCATAAATGATCGAAATGCTGCAATATTG
Organism: Eledone cirrhosa; assembly: GCA_964016885.1. Taxonomy (NCBI): domain Eukaryota; kingdom Metazoa; phylum Mollusca; class Cephalopoda; order Octopoda; family Eledonidae; genus Eledone; species Eledone cirrhosa. The sequence goes on from OZ024747.1 coordinate 86,874,060, forward strand.
ATAAATATCCATTTCGATAATTGTATATAGTATATTGATGTGTTCAAAAACTAAAATTCTTAAATTCAGAAATAGAATCCAGTGTTTAATGTGTTTCTCTAAAAATATAAATACGTTAAAACAACACTAAGTACTGTCAGCGTTCATACAAAAATAAATAAATAGATAAATGAATAGATAAAAAAAAAATAAAAGTAAGACCAAGATCTGTGGTTCACAATCTTATTTTATCATGGAACTCTCATATGATTTATTTTACCGACTATTCTCAGTGAAGACCGGCTCAAGACTGGATATTTATCAATAATAATTACATACGAAGCTTAACTTAGTTGTAGGAGGCTGCACAAATTGCTCGTTTATTTATAATCACGTTGCATAGGGATATAGACAAGAGATATCATTGAACATACATTCTGAATCATTGGTCTTTGGTTTAATTGAATAATTCGATTTTCTTTATTAGAGAATGCAAGTAGAAGAATAGACATCTATAATAGCACACAGCAACAGCAGCCAAACAACAACAACAGCAACAACATATATATATAGGTCAATAAATAACTATTCGAGAAAATATATTTATCTGTGAGTTTATTTGTAGTAATAAATTGTGTATCGTTGAATCTAAATACTTCTGCCCGTGTCTCTAAATTGCCTAGATACTTACATATTAATTACACTACCAGGCTATTTTACTGTTCGACCAACCCGAACGCTCGAAGTCGGAAGTCCAACAGTCCCGCCAAGGTTAACTTTGCCTTTCATCCTTACGGGGTCGATAAAATAAAGTACCAGTAATACACTGATTTAATTGCTGGCCTTGTGCCAAAATTAGAAACAATTATTTTTCTAGTTAGTGTTATCGTTGTTTGTTATAGTTTTTAATGAGGATGTTGTCAGTATGTTGTTGCTGTTATCGCACGTAACTCTTACGATTCATTTTGCTACTGTTGTTGTTGCTGTTGGTACTGCTGCTGTTGTTATATCTGTCGTTACTGGTGTTGTTTTTGTTGTCGCACATTACTCTTATTTCTCTTTTGTTATAGTTGTTGCTCTTATAGTGGTGGTGTGTGTTACGATTACTTTTTCTGATACAGCTATTACCTTATATTACAATTATTCTTTTCGTTGTTATTGTTGTTGTTGATATTGTTTGTTATTGTAACTGTTTATGTTGTTCTTATTGGTGTTGTTTGTAAATCTGTTGTTTTTACCATTACCATTGTTGCTTTGTGCCAATTTATGTTTTATCGTATGTGTTGGTATTAATACTTCAAATATTACTCTTCTTTCGCAGTTCATTTTGTTATTGTTGACGTTTGTGGGATATGATATTCTTGTTTTTGGTACTAATGTATCAGCAGGTGCTATTTCTGTTTATAGTCATTCTACCAAATTCTTGGAGAGTGTTTGGTGTTACGCGTTGAGCCCCGCAGCTTCGAATTCCCCCACGAAGTACAATAACAGCCCAAAGCAATATACCAAAAAAATCTCATGTTATTCAAAAGCAAATAATGTATTGCGGGTTTAAATCTACATTAATCGAATAAAATTAAAATAAACTCTTTAATTATATATATATATATATATATATATATATATATATATATATATATATATATATATATATATATATATATGTATGTATATAGATGTATATATATACGTATATATATGTATATATATACATACATATATGTATATATACATATATATATGTATACATACACACACACACAGATATATATACTCGCAGCATGTAGTGTGCATATATATATATGTTGTTTTTTAGTGTCTGGGTGAGAAATCTTTTGATCTGTTTACTTTCAACAAAGTAACTTTGGCTTGTTTTGTTGTTCTTTGTTTTTTCCTTATTTTCGCTTAATTTCTTCAGTTATTAAAAAAATGGGAAATCTGCACGTGTTCCCATTGGAGGGACATGATTAATCACGAAGTCAAGACTGGAATAATATTTGTATTTGTATTAAAAACATAAAAGGCTTGAACAGTTGGATAAAAAGGAAAGGTTTCATGGTCCTGGAGCTCGAGGTTTCAAAGTTCTTTCCACAACGGTTTTCAATAAATACCAGATTTGAGAGAAATGAGTAAGATAGTCGATATTATAGATCAGATCCCATTAAAACTGTGCCTAAGCATGGTCGCTGTCCAATGATTGAAATCATTAAAAGGAGAAAATAATATATTCGTAGATCATTTCGAAAAGAATAAACCAATATATAATCAACTGATTTTCATGTTCAACTCTATATCAAATTGTTAAGTTAGTAGGTATGGGAAACAACCTATTAAACATCTTTAGCGAGGCATAAGCTTCATCTAACTTATCGAAGTAGTGAGGAAAATATTACTAAATCAACGTAGAATATTCTACACAAAAATACGTGAAATATTAACACATTAAAAAAAAATCAAGCTATAGGGTTAAATTCTGAGAGACGTCATTCACATGAAAAATAATAATTAAGTTGTTAAACTTTGTAATATGGTGAACATAAAAAATTTAACTGGATTAATTATAAGGTGTGGAAAAGAAAATGTGTGGGTGGGTGCATGTGTGCGTGTATTTACGTGTACGTGTTGGTCCTTCGTCGGTTCCGACAACATGTACTCCCGATGTTCTAACAACGGAACAGACTGATCTTGAAATTAAGTACATGTGACTGAGCTTTCTACAGACTAAGCATTCGCTTAATAATGTTCTCAGATAAATTCAGCACGACACAGAGTGTGATAAGGCTGGTCTATTGAATTAGAGGTATAACTTATTTTTTTCAGCTGAGTGGATTGAAACAACGTGAAACAAAGTGCCCTGCTCAAGGGCACAAAGAGCCACCGAGAATAGCATCCAAGGCCATACGATTTTGAGCTGAAGTCATGTGCCTTCACAAAGAAGTCAATATTAATTGTTTAACACTATTTTGGTCATTTCATCAATTTGTTTCAAGCAACTCCCGACATATTCCGGTTTTATTAAAGCAGTTCAATGAATCCTAGATTGCCTAATTATTGATAAAAGTAGATGCACCAGTAGACTTCTAAAATTGGCAACGGGCCGCATATTAGAGGGAGGATTTAATAATCTAAATCAGAGGTTCTCAAATTGTTTCGACCACCACTCATCTCACGGCCACGTAATACCCTCAGCGTCCCCACCCCTATTTCCAGATTGTAAATTGTAAATAATATATAATAAATAAAATCGTTAATTTATATATAATAAATAATATAATATATACTATGTATAAATAAATATTATATATTGTTTATCTTACTTAGTGAAATCACCTGCCATAGAGCTTAGGGTATTCAGATCGATTCTCTGTGGCGTCTTGTGCCCTCGACAAAGACACTTTATTTCACATTGCTCCAATTTACTCAGATGGCAAAACTGAGTCGTTCTTGTAATTCAAAAGGCCGGCCTTACTGAATCTCCCTAAAAATCAGTTCAAAGGAATGCTCAGTCACGTGTACGTTAATACTATGCACAGGTTGTTCGATTAATCAAACAAATGGAGCCTCGTCGTTGGAACCGACGGAGATTCAACTCAGCACACGTATAAGGACATGGTAGAACTTCAAACAAAGTGCCTACTCCTTATTAGTCTTTTATGTTTCAAGTGTCACAGAGTATCACTTTGTATCCAATCATTCCGGGATCATAAAATTACAGTATATGCATTTGGAAGGCGGTGAATTGGCAAATGATTACTGCGTTGGATAGAATGTTTCACAGTATTTGGTCTAGCTTTCTACAATCTAGATTCAAATATTTTTGTGGTCAAATTTGCCTTTCATCTTCACGAGGGTCATAAAATATCAGTCTAGTACTGAGGTGTATTCATGCTTTCAGATTTGAAGAATGGTGTACTCCCCAGGTTTAAATGCCAAACAGAAGAACAGAGGTTCTTGGTCACAGACAGATCATGATGAAGGCGTCAGCATGCGTGTCACCAAACTGTTCTGTATGGCTCGCCCCTTTTGTTGACACAAGAGAGCATTGATTAATTGGGAAATTCTCTGTAATAGACGCCTACTGCTTCAGCAGGAAATTTAACATTACTTCTGCATTCACAATGTTTATCAAATTCCGCCACATTGCATGTATTTTCTGATTGAGCAGATTGCAGCAGATTAAAATATAATCCAATTATAATTGATTAGTCATTTTCTTCCTGAAAAGACTGGACACCTTTCAATTGCGTTGCGTTATAGGAAATCCATATAACACCAGGGCATCAACTAGTACATAAATGAAACTACTTGTCACCAACTTACATTCAAGCACAGACCAATGACCAGTAAGAAGCAGCAGCTAAGTCTCCCTCAAACCATGTAACCTCTTACAACGAGAAGAAACATACTGAACAAATATAAGATATTCGTGGCAGTTGCCGTGAAATTGTGTAACAGTGTCCTTAATAGAGTGACGTCACATTTGACATTTAGTGTCTGGTCTGTGTGTGTTATTTCTTAATGACTAAATTGATTATGTCATGATGTAATTGTTTGAGCTTTTACAAATATTCTCAAATATACAAGTCCAAAATATTTACGAAGTTATATCCCTTTTACAATATGCAATCCTTACTCTTATCAATTTATCAATATGGATATCACAACACACAATATCATATTACTACAATGTTTATAGAGTGATACATATGATTCACAATTAAGCTCATTAGAGCTATCAAGATATGGAAATCATTACCTGGTGGTGTCTGAACTAGTCATTACTCATTCATATTGACCAAATTCTAAAATAAATAAACTCTAACGATAGCGATTATAGTAAAAGACAATGATACAATCGTGGGCGAAGCTATCAGCTGTCACCATGGTATTCTCAGTATATTCTATTTTATGTTTTGCGTTGACATGGTAACTGAAATATGCTGCCAAGAGCAGATGAAATAACCCCTGATTTGTTATATTTTTACATCATGATATCCAAATTAAATCGATAATCACATTTCATGCAGTTAATTTGTAACTGCAACAACAGATTTGTAAACAGACAGTGATACAATGGTTAAATTAATGAACTTGATAGAAAAGTTGAATATGAGATTTCAAATGAAATTCTTCTTCTTTCTATTTAACCATATAGAAATGAGATTAGTGTTTCGCTCATGCTAATTTACTCACAATGTATATTGTTTTGAGAGCCAGAGATATGTACCAGCTCTATAAGCCTCAGTGGAAAGAACTGGATGATGTAGACTCATTATTGGGGAATAGATCCGTCGTCATATTTAGTAACTAAAGAATTCTGGCACACACATAAAAATACACAAATACACACACACATACACACACACACACACACACGCACACACACACACACACACACACACACACACACACGCGCACATCTCCCCCCCACACACACACAGAGACACACACACACACACACATATATATATATATATATATACATAAACAAACAATATAAAAAAGTTACAGATATACACGCGGGATTATACATACACACACTCATTCATAAATATATACACACACAAAAACATACATGTAAACACACGTGCACATACACACTAAAAAAACTGCACAGAATCATACAACACACACAATTACGTGAAAACGCATGCACATAAAAAACAAAGAATTCACTGACATACACACAAACAATATCAAAGACTTAGACATGCACACACACAGATATATATATATATAGATAGATAGATAGATAGATACAGAGAGAGAGAGAGAGAGAGAAGCAATGATGCACACCTAAATAATATTAAAGACTTCGACATGCACATATACACACACTCACACACACATACACATACACAGAAGCAATGATGCTCACTAACGAAATTCCCCCATCGACACACATATAGCCACACCCGTGACACACCTGGACTCTTCGCCTCGGCCCTCACTCCCTAATGCCAGATCACTCGCCTACCACACCCAACCTTCTTAAAAACCTTTTCCGAACAACAATGTTCCAACTTGTTTTCTCTCTCTCCCTTTCCGAACTCTCCCTTTCCTGAAGAAGGACTTACAGCCGAAACCGAACCCTCCTCTACTTCCTCCTACGCGTTGTACTAATACGAAATACCAAATATGCATCACGTAAAAAGACAAGAAGGATACGCGACCCTAGAGATAACATATGTTGCATAAAACCGTAAGGATGAAAGGCAAAGCTAACCTCTGAGGGATTTGAACTCAGAACGTAAAGGGCCATTCCTTTATGCCACTAACCATGTTGTCTGACGCTCTACCGATTCTGCCAATCCACCTTTTTTCTTAATAATGTCTACATAATGTATTAGTATTACTTAATGTAGAATGAATGCTTCTTTTTCTCTCCTCCTCTCTATTTATCTATCAATCTATCTCTTTGTCTTCCTATTTATCAAGCTTTTTTCAATTCATGCTTTTAATTATTTCAACTATTTCGAAATTACTGTTGTTACTACACACCAATTCACAAGTTGACATCTTTAAGCTGTCAATTGCATTTTTATCGTTATAGATTTTTATTGGATTTTGAAAACTAGGTAGACACTCATATGTAAAAATCACGATAATCATTTTCGTTGGAGAGTTAATGTCTATAAATGCAAGTCAATTATAACTACATAATTTATATATTGAAGAAAGTGTATTCATCGATAACTATCAGCCAGAGAATTGTTTATCTAAGGATATTTTTTATATTGTTTCATTATATTCTTTTAACTGTATGATGTTTAGAAACGTTTTGACGTGTCGCCATTCATTTGTTTTGCTTTGCAAAATTTACCTCTGCTGTTTCTACAGTAAAGTCACTCTACAAATACGTTGTATATTTATTTGTAAAGACGTGTATCAGTACCGTCAATATCAAACCAAAATGACTGCAAAATTGTGTATGCTGGCGCATCTTTGTATTGTTCGCAAGTCACGAATGAAGTTTTAACTTTTTGTAATAACGTTTCTATTACATAACAACATTCTAGAATCTAAATTAGGGCGATTAAACCTGGCAGTATCCACCTTTCCTTAGGTCTAATACAGTCCATCTTTCTAAGGTATGTGATGGTGAACAAAAACAAGTGAAAAAGTGACATACAGGAAGAACTGATCTCAGTAATGGACTGTTACTCGATCTATCGAACTGAAAAAGACGAAACGCAAAAGGTTTTGCTTAAATTTGTAAACAATTCGCTATATAACACCTTCTCAGAGTGGAGTTTATAAATCATCCGTCTGTCAATAAAATATACTGTTTCATTCGAAAATCGATACTGGAAATGCTGTCTTAGGCTGTTTGAATCATGCCTCTGTTTATTCCTTGTTCATACCTCATCTCTGCTTAAATAAACTGGATATCAAGATTTTGTAGAGACTAAATTTTATAGATATGTATACAGTGATAGATATATTATGAAACTCACGCATACACATGAGGGTCGGCTGAAACGTCCATAGACTGATACAGATACTCTCAGTTAATGGTTAAATGACGTTTATTTCTCACCATAGTAACTGGAAAGAAATAATGAATTTATTAATAAGAATTACAATTAGTGCATGCAAATTTCACAGTTCTAACATCATTCATCCATCATAGACTGCCTATGGGACTTTTCAGTCGACCCTCCTATAAACACATACTTGTAGTAGTAGTAACCTACGGCGAGGAGAGTAAGTTTCCCAGAGGAAAACCAACCCACACACAGATATGTGCATACTTCCTAACTGTTCCATCAAGAACACAGAAGCGTACATAAGGGGATATTTGGTCTATAAAATCACGAAGCTTTAAATATCTGAATGCCTTACTCTTGTATAGTCAACTTACCGAATGTATAACTTCCTTCCATAACCTTCTCACACTATTTCTACGTCTATCTGTTCCATCCTTATCCGAACTCTCCTAAAGAAGGACTGTCCGAAACGTTGAACCCCCCCCCCCCCCCTCCACTTCCTCTAACCGTGAACCTAATATAGCTGTATAAAATTGCCTCTTGTGTTTTGTTTGTATCAGTGACTTTTTGCGGGCTAGTAATCTTTCATCCGTGAAGAATTCGTCCAAGAAGGATTCTTTTGATTCACAACCATCACGAATCAAACTAAAATAAATTAATAGTCTCTCTCTTTCTCTCTCCATATATATATATATATATATATATATATATATATATATATATATATATATATATATAGATGAGATTCTACAGGACTAGAACTGTTTCATTCCTTAGAAATCATTCCTGATGATTTCTAAAGAATGAAACAGTTCTAGTCCTGTAGAATCTCATCTATATTAAAATATTTATACTCTGCTATGTATTGAGTACCTTACCTACTGTGGTTACCTCCGATTCAACCCGGAATAACGTATATATATATATATATATATATATATATATATATATATATATATATATATATATATATATATATATATATATATATATATATATATATGTCTGCACGAGGCCAGCAAATATGCGGGATGGGTAAAATAGATTAAATCAACCCCAGTACTTGGCTAGTAGTTTATTTTATTGACCCAGAAAGAATGATAGGCAAATTGGGCTTTGTTAGAATTTGAACTCAGAATATTAATACCGAAATGACATTTTATCTAAATCTGTATTAATTTTGCTATTACAACACGCTGTTTATTTAAAGTGTATAATAAAATATTTTTCTTGTAAAGATACATTATTTTACATCCTTTCTGGGATACAATGGATGTAATGGATCTAAGTTATCCATTAGCTGATTATACATTCGCCGGCTATTCTTCGTCCATTTACAGTATAATCAAATATGATTATACCTGCAAAAGGGACTTTGAAGTCGATTACTCGCCGTATCACTATCCTTGAGCAGAATGAACCTGTCATGAAAGTACGACCTGTTAATACTTCAATCTTATTTTCCCACTAGGTAATGTTTTCGTATTATTTGCTTTTGAAGAAACATTATTTGGCAGTATCGGTAGAGGGTCGGACGCCATTATTTCCAACATAGTTACGTCCCTTTACGATCTAAGTTCAAATCCCGCCGAGGTTAACTTTGCCTTTCATCCTGACGGGGTCGATAAAATAAAGTACCAGTAATACACTGGGTAATTGCTGGCCTTGTGCCTAAAGCAGAAACAATTATTAAATGAAGTGAATGTTGCTCTTTCTTTGTCTTGGTACAATTACGCACTAAACAACCTGTTCCTTATATATATATATATATATATATATATATATATACGTTATTCCGGGTTGAATCGGAGGTAACCACAGTAAGTAAGGTACTCAATACATAGCAGAGTATAAAAGTTTTAATATAGATGAGATTCTACAGGACTAGAACTGTTTCATTCATTAGAAATCATCAGAATGAATGAAACAGTTCTAGTCCTGTAGAATCTCATCTATATATATATATATATATATATATATATATATATATATATATACTGCCTATCTGATAAGTTGAGTGTTACACACTCTCAATTTTCTCCTTTATATATATATATATATATATATATATATATAAGGAACAGGTTGTTAAGTGCGTAATTGTACCAAGACAAAGAAAGAGCAACATTCACTTTATTTAATAATTGTTTCTGCTTTAGGCACAAGGCCAGCAATTACCCAGTGTATTACTGGTACTTTATGTATACATATATATATATAATTTATATAATATATATATGTGTGTGTGTGTAAGTGTGTGTGTATGCGCGTGTGTGTATGTTGTTGTTGTTGTCTGAATTTGTGGTTGAGATCACTAAAGAATGATCCCTGCTTATGTAATCATAGAGGTAAATATACTATATTATGTAAAATACATAGAAAACCGGCGTATACATTCCTAGGTACTTGGAGTTTCCCGGAAATATATATATATATATGTGTGTGTATATACATATATATGTATATATATATATATATATATATATATATATATATGTATATATATGTATATATATATAAATATATATATATATATATATATATATATATATATATATGTATACATACATATGTATATATATATGTGTGTGTGTCTATATATATATATATATATATATATACATACATATATAAATATATATATATATATATATATATATATATATATATATATATATATATATATATATATAATAATATGATAATAATGGAGCTGCGGCGTTGCAAATGGGTTACATATAAAAAAGTGAGTCCTTCATCAGTGACCCTCCAACCGTCCCAGGCATTTCATCGCTTTAAGGGCCATATACCTCAGGTTGGTGCGAACAACGGCTAAAAGAAAGTCGTTGGGACACGTAAATAAAGAGAACGTTAGGGTGAACAAACAAAATGGTTTAAGCAACAGAAAGTGAGAGGAAAGAGACAAGTCCCAGATTTCTATGAATATAAACTCGATAAAATCGTGAACTAGAGAATAAAGACCATCAGACCTGGTTGAAATGTGAGCAAGGAAGGAATTTCGCACAGGTCTAACGGGAGGAAGAAGAAGGGGTCTGGTCTGCGAATTCGGTAAACATAAGTTCTGTGAAGACGCAGACGAGAGAGAGAGAGAAAAAAAATTCATACCGGCTTGGCCAAGAGTGCGCGAGAAAAGAAATCGGACAGGTCAAGCGGGAAGAAAGAGGAGTGGAGGAGAGGTAGTGACAGGGTATGAGTGAGTGAAAGTTGAGGAAGAGGCTAACAGAGAGAGAGACTGCTAGAAAGGGTAAAGATACAAAGAGAGAAACAGACGGGTGGCGGCAGAGGAAAAAATATGTGTAAATATGATAATAATGGAGCTGCGGCGTTGCAAATGGGTTACATATAAAAATTTTATTTACGGGTTACATATAAAAACTTTATTTACGTGTCCCAACGACTTTTTTTAGCCGTTGTTCGCACCAACCTGAGGTATATGGCCCTTAAAGCGATGAAATGCCTGGGACGGTTGGAGGGTCACTGATGAAGGACTCACTTTTTTATATGTAACCCATTTGTAACGCCGCAGCTCCATTATTATCATATTTACACATATTTTTTCCTCTGCTGCCACCTGTCTGTTTCTCTCTTTGTATCTTTACCCTTTCTAGCAGTCTCTCTCTCTGTTAGCCTCTTCCTCAACTTTCACTCACTCATACCCTGTCACTACCTCTCCTCCACTCCTCTTTCTTCCCGCTTGACCTGTCCGATTTCTTTTCTCGCGCACTCTTGGCCAAGCCGGTATGAATTTTTTTTCTCTCTCTCTCTCGTCTGCGTCTTCACAGAACTTATGTTTACCGAATTCGCAGAACAGACCCCTTCTTCTTCCTCCCGTTAGACCTGTGCGAAATTCCTTCCTTGCTCACATTTCAACCAGGTCTGATGGTCTTTATTCTCTAGTTCACGATTTTATCGAGTTTATATTCATAGAAATCTGGGACTTGTCTCTTTCCTCTCACTTTCTGTTGCTTAAACCATTTTGTTTGTTCACCCTAACGTTCTCTTTATTTACGTGTCCCAACGACTTTTTTTAGCCGTTGTTCGCACCAACCTGAGGTATATGGCCCTTAAAGCGATGAAATGCCTGGGACGGTTGGAGGGTCACTGATGAAGGACTCACTTTTTTATATGTAACCCATTTGCAACACCGCAGCTCCATTATTATCATATTTACACATATTTTTTCCTCTGCTGCCACCCGTCTGTTTCTCTCTTTGTATCTTTACCCTTTCTAGCAGTCTCTCTCTCCGTTAGCCTCTTCCTCAACTTTCACTCACTCATACCCTGTCACTACCTCTCCTCCACTCCTCTTTCTTCCCGCTTGACCTGTCCGATTTCTTTTCTCGCGCACTCTTGGCCAAGCCGGTATGAATTTTTTTTCTCTCTCTCTCTCGTCTGCGTCTTCACAGAACTTATGTTTACCGAATTCGCAGACCAGACCCCTTCTTCTTCCTCCCGTTAGACCAGTGCGAAATTCCTTCCTTGCTCACATTTCAACCAGGTCTGATGGTCTTTATTCTCTAGTTCACGATTTTATCGAGTTTATATTCATAGAAATCTGGGACTTGTCTCTTTCCTCTCACTTTCTGTTGCTTAAACCATTTTGTTTGTTCACCCTAACGTTCTCTTTATTTACGTGTCCCAACGACTTTTTTTAGCCGTTGTTCGCACCAACCTGAGGTATATGGCCCTTAAAGCGATGAAATGCCTGGGACGGTTGGAGGGTCACTGATGAAGGACTCACTTTTATATATATATATATATATATATATATATATATATATATATATATATATATATATATATATATATATATATATACTAATATATATATATATATATATATATAACGTATGCTAGCATGGAAAATAAACGTTAAATGATGATCTTGATGATGGTGATATATTTATATATATAAATAAATAAATTGTTTATATATATCAACTCGTGTGTTACATTTCTACATTCGATATATATATTTATATATGTGTGTGTGTGTGTGTGTGTGTGTGTGTGTGTGTGTGTGTGTGTGTGTGTGTGTGTGTGTGTGTGTGTGTGTGTGTGTGTGTGTGTGTGTGTGTGTGTGTGTGTGTGTGTGTGTGTGTGTGTGTGCGTGTGTGTGTGTATCTGTTGGTAAATTTTGTATCTGCATATATCTCTTTATAGAGTTATACTCAAAATATGTCTTCATTCGTGTAGCTATGAAATACATTTCGTCTACCTCTAAACAATATACATCTCTATTCATGTGTACGTCTACATGCATGTATATCTTCGTATAAATGCATCTAACTTCGTGTCTGTATATTTGCATGATTGCTGTATATAGTTACATATAATACACAGACACCTAATACTTGTTTTTCTGCACAGCATCTCAGTAATGCTGTAAATGTCAGATGCAGTTACAATGATTTGTGTTCAGGGAATTTTAACTGAACAAAACTGCCAACTCATATCAGCAGCAAAATATTGAGAAAAGGTGAGTGAAACATATTTAAATATCATAGTCTCAGACGTAACTATGTTGCTAAGGAATCCACTACGCATATGCGTGACGCTGCGTTCAATCCCGTTGCGTGCCATCTTTATAACCGAATCCAATATTACCTCAGTTTGAAAATCATCGAACATTTAGCAGTTATCTACGATGATCTGGTTGAGCTAACAACGTATTTAAAATTGAGTGGCACAGCTCCAAGTGTTCAGCAATTTTTAGACAACTCAATCAGTGAAACAATTGTCAGACTGTAAATAAACCCCTTTTCCCTTTTTTGTACTGTTGACCATGTTATTCTTCACTTTTTCAATTGTATATATATATATATATATATATATATATTAGAAAGTGAGGTTTTTTTTACAAATTGAAAAATAACCGAGGTGTCCTACACGAGTGAAAGTATAAAGAAAAAGAGATGAAATCGAAAATGCAACTGGAGTCTTATTTTTTTTTAAAATATATATATATATTTGGTTCCTTTACCGGTTTCGGAGTTCTTCTGCTTTTCAAAAGTAGAGTTGAGATGGAGGGTCTGTGGTTTTTCTCACATCAGATGTGAGAAAAAGCACAGACCCGCCATCTCAACTCTACTTTTGAAAAGCAGAAGAACTGCGAAACCGGTAAAGGAACCAAATATATATATATATTTTTAAAAAAAATAAGACTCCAGTTGCATTTTCGATTTCATCACTTTTTATATATATATATATATATATATATATATATATATATATATATATATATATATATATATTTCGTTTCTGTGTGTGTGTTTATGTGCTTGTTGTTATTGTGCTTGTGTATGTATTTATTTATTTTATTTTATTTTATTTTATTTTATTTATATATATATATATATATTTCGTTTCTGAATTTGTTTAGCAAGATTCTTTATCTGAAATCGTGTGTTGAAACCGATATTGTTATACTTTGGGAGGGTCATGTTGCCAATAAGAAACACACGCACCAGATGCTTTCACTTCAATATATTATAATAAATTTATAAATTTAGGAATTTATAAATTTCCGGTTGGTTGGTTCCACAACCAGATGGTTGTTTATATATTGTCAAAGTTCTTTCGTCACACATTCTGTGACCTCTTCAGTGACTGGGGATTCTTTTCTTTGTTTTTTGTGCCTCTCCTTTGTTCTGTCCTACGCCATCTTGTTTGTGTGTGTGTGTTGTCAACGTGTGACGAAAGAACTTTGACAATATATAAACAACCATCTGGTTGTGGAACCAACCAACCAACCAACCGGAGATTTATAAATTCCTAAATTTATAAATTTATTATAATAAATTGAAGTGAAAGCAACTGGTGCGTGTGTTTCTTATTGGCAACATGACCCTCCCAAAGTATAACAATATATATATATATATATATATATATATATATATATATATATATATATATATATATATATATATATATGTATGTATATTCCATTTATGTTGTGTGGTTTACCAATGGGTAGGTCAGGAATTTAAAACACTTGACATTATGCAAATTGTCCATTATAAATGTAGTTTCCCGTAACTGGTGCAAAAAAGGAGTTAAATATTTATTCAAAAATAACAGGACAGACTCGAAATATTGTTTTAATGTTCCAAAAATACAATATATGTATAAATATGTCATAGAAATGCGTATTACATTTTTGCAAAATTAGATCCCCCCCCCCCCCCACACACACATATACATACATATATATATATATATGTGTGTGTGTGCGTATATATATATAATTATATATATATATGTGTGTGTATAAATAGGGGGGGGGGGGGGGTCTGAGTGATAAAAGTAACTATTTGTTAGTGTAAAATATCTTATTAAAGTTTCTTGAATAATAGCGGGAAAGGATTAGAGGATGTGCTGAAACGAACGTTTGTAACATCATCTAAAAATAAATAACTGCTGTGTGAAGTCTTAGGGTTAGGTACAAAAATCATCCCTCTCATATCTGTCAATTAGGCTATTTTTATTGTTGTTAGATGTGCCTTTGAACTTTAAATCAAACCTCGATGCAAAAATAATCTCCGAAGTGTTAATTACGAGGCACTGTCCTACCCATCACCAGTACGTGAAAAAATATATAATAAAACTATATAAATGTCATTCCAAACACATCGACAGCAGTAATATTTAATTAAAAATATTATTGATAATTGATAGCATACTTCCTGACATCGATGGATCAAAGAGCTGCGAACATTGGCTGAATATTATAGCCTATTAATGGCGTTGCGAATAATTTTCTTTATCAATTCTTGCAGTCTTGAACAAATCACTGCCAATTAATGTCAACATACAAGTACTGAATCAATTTAAATCCTCGAGGCTTTGAAACTGCCAGCTTGGGAAATAATGGGAATTGACAAAATAACAATCTACAGACCACTTCAAGAATGCATGCCAAACTATTAGCGATCAATAGTAGGTCAAAGATCAGCTAGAAATACTAACCAAATTTCCCTCTAATTAAACTCTTGAAAATATTCATGGCACATTTATTAACGTAGTAAAAAATATTCTGTGTCCGAAAGAAAAGTAAAGACAAAAAATAAGACAGAATAGGGATTGGCTGGAACATCTTCGAGAGTATTTTTGTGCGACCTCGATAAACATTTACAACTCCCGTGGTCTGTTTAGACAACAAAACAAAAACAAGCTTCAAGGACAGAGACTTGTATAAACAACAAAAGTAAACTGTACTTTAGGTAGAGTAGAATTTACAAGAAACATGAGGACAAAGAACATTAATACATTTATTTACGGGAGTTAGCAGGAAAGGTGACACAAAAACAATGTACAAACTGTAGAGAGTGAGGTAAGGAATTTATCGTTGGGATCAATAGTATGACACCTGGAAACACACAGATCAACCCCGCTGAGTTACATATAGGTGGACACCCACTGACTCCATCATACAAAAGTGAGGAAGCATCCAATAATATCAGACACCTGTTCAGTGATATACTGACACTCAAGAATTATAAAATGTTAAATTCTCAAGTATCAAAGACGTAAACTATGATACACGGATTGCAATGTCCACCTTTAGCACCGAGTGGTGAGTTCAATATTTGTAGCTTAACGATTTTTAGTCTATCGATTTTACATAAAGTGGAAAGTATATATATTTATAAACCAACACTGTTTGTACTGCACTCTTCGTTATTGTTTTCTTCTTTGTTTTTTACTTATATATATATATATATATATATATATATATATATATATATGTGTGTGTGTGTGTGTGTGTGTGTGTGTGTGTGTGTGTGTGTGTGTGTGTGTGTGTGTGTGTGTGTGTGTGTGTGTGTGTGTATGTGTGTGTGTGTATGTGTGTGTGTGTGTGTGTATAGTTCAAGACATAACAAGATACACAGATATGCAAACACTAATAAGACAAATTCTTATTAGTTTCACGCTTATTAGTTTCATGTTGTTGACCCGATCCTATGGGTAAATGACATTTGCCCAATAGGATTGGTATTTATTTTCTGTTTTGAAGATATCTCACTATGAATTAAGAATATGGAAACTTGGATAGATTTCAGTGCACCTCACATAAAACAATGTTTGCAAAATTGATATGAAGGGCACTGCTCCACTTTAACTTTGTAAACCGTCATTTACTAATGGTTTATAATGTTTGCTCAAGGCCTACAATTTATGGGAAGGATAATGTCGATTATATCGACCCAGGAACTATATGTACTATATGTCAAAGTTGACCTCGGCATGATCTGAATTCAGATGGTAACGAGCCAGACAAATACAGCTACTCATTTGTCCAATGCTCTAAGGACTCTGCCAATCCACCGAACTGCCAAACAATATAATAATATTATTATCATAAGGGCGGTGGATTGGCAGTATCAGTGGAGCGTCGGACACCATGCTTTGCATCATAGAGTTACGCCCCTTTACGATCTGAGTTCAAATCCCACCGAGGTTAACTTTGCTTTTCATCCTTACGGAGTCGATAAAATAAAGTACCAGTAATGTACTGGGATAGTTGCTGGCCTTGTGCCAAAAGTAGAAACAAGTATTATCATTATTATCTATAGACTAGGGTATTCAATTAACAGAGTCGTTAGGGCGTAGGACAAAATGCTTTGCTCTATTTAATTATAACTTTCTACGTTTCGGGTAAAAATCCGGTCGAAGCCAGCTTTTCCTTTCTTCCTTTAGGGGTCGATTTAAAATATCGTTTATTAAATCGACTGCGGTCGATTTAATAAACTTTCACCTCTCCATAAATTGCTGGCCTTGTGCCTAAATTAGAAGCATTTATTATATATAGCACACTCGTCTGTGTTTGTGGATTGAAGCTCAGATATAAATTTATGGGTAAAGAAATAAATAGATTTGTAGATAGTTTTAAATATTTAAGAATGGCTAGATAGTAAGCCGAATGAAAGAATCTAAAATGCATCTAATCCTTAGAAAAGGTAATCAACCCAATTTGGCTAATTGGGTCGGCGTCTTATGGACTGAACGGGAATTTACATTAGATTACGAGCTCATGTGACTTTGCAGTCGATAATTAGACTCAATTTAATCAGTTTACTCAAATTGGATACAAATTGTATTTCAATTAAGAAGGTTATAAACTGGACACCCTGTGTAAATATACCATATATTTCCTTTGCTATACACTATTATTACCCATCTTGTATAAATCAATCATACCACAGTAACATAGTTCGTTTATCTCGGTGAGTACGATAGCTGCAAATTTGAATGTTAAGTTAATAAGTAAGAGGTACCCAAACATTATTTCTGCTTGCCTATATTTAGCTTCATAGAAATATAGATAAATTATTCATTAGACACCTTAAAAGATAATATCTAACATACATTTAATCCCTTGCTGATCTCTGCCACAATAGCATTGGTTATTTTATATTTGTTTTTATATAGCTATCTTCAATTTCATATACAATTTTGTTGCATATAAAATTGCTTACAACCCATTCAAAAAGTCTATTCGGCGTTTATATATAAACAATTGTCTTCTCTATTATGCATAATAACATAGCATAGGTTCACCACTAAAATTACATCATGCCATCTCTGATTGCAATATTTTCAGGGTCTCCGTTACTGGTAGGAAGAAAGGAGGAATTTATTCTTTGACCAGTATCTTGGCCCTGGGCTCGCACTTGCGTTTTCTCTGTTAACGACACCCGAAGACCAGGTGAGAATGTGATGTTTAACAAGGAAAATGATTAAGTATACCATTCATTAATATGTAATGAAAGAAACCTGGTTTTAATTTCAATGCATGCTATTAATACATTCCTGAATAATAGTGGAGACTCCTCAAACATTCTATAAAGGATGTTCATATTTGCGATACCATTTTTTTCTATTGCTGGATTCATAATCTATATGTATATGGAGATGTGTCCATATATTTATTCTTCTTCAAATATTAACGGTATATATTAGTAATAACAGAATGGTAATTCAATACTCACTTCATGTAAATACTTTGAAGTTCTAAGACTTCAGAGCAAATCAAATTATTATAAGGTTAATTCAGTTTTCATTTAACATAATCACCATTTACTGAAACCCCGCGAAACAAATGAATATTGTAATGAAAATGTCTGTTACATGAAAATGTAGCATATTAAAAGACAATAATATGGAGGTAGCAGTCTGACAGCGAAACAAAGTGAAATATGTGGTTATGATTGTATTAGAAACGTCGTGGAAATACAAATTAGAAATTCAATACTTTAAGCAGTTATCTCATAACTCATAACAATAATAGGTGAGGGCTCCTTTTTCAAACGAAAAAGAATGCGCTTTGTTAGTAATTTCCTTTCTTTTATGGAGTCCTAACCCCGAAATATGAAATATAAGATAAAAGCATAAACTTTTCTTTCTTTTTTTTATATTACTCTACACTATTTTCCATTCTTGTATTTCTAAAGTAGCGGCTTTTTCAAACCAATCCTTTTATCCAATATTTATATGATGCAATAGGAAGTTCTACTTCCTATTGCATCATATTAAATCATTATGTAAAATAATGACTGGTATGCTACTACTTTCGCATGTATCTGTCATTCGAAATGATGTTTGTCTTGATTTAGTCATAGACCAATCTATTTCTGATAATCAATAAACTGTTTGAAAATGGTGATTCATTGGCGAATCATCGGTCAAGAATGCTTTGTATTATTCAGTTAGATCCCTTTACGTTCAAATCTAGCCGATATCAGTTTTCATCCTTCCGGGATCGGTAAAATTATGTGCCGGTCAAGTACTAGCGTTGATATAACTGACAATCCCTTCTCTCCAGAATTTTTGTGTGATCTACTTCTTAATTCTACAACCAAATTTGCTTGTTTGATACAACTACCGACATTGCAGTATATTCTCAAAACAAAGATACAACACTCAACTTAGCTATATATAATTTCGCTGAAGAAAAATAATTCAGGGTTCTTAGTAGAAGTTATATATGGTTTGTTAGCTTGGAGTTTGTTCCCCATCGTATCAACACTTAGTAAAACAGTATATACACAGTGATATAATACGTGAAGGCCGTAGAAAGGGATTCTCGACGGACCAAGCGTGCCACTCGGCTTTTATTCTAGGTTGTATTAATTTAACTTTAGTTGCATGGTTAATATTCTTGCAAATGAATTAAACACTATAGCTACCATTTTATCTTTCGCAAGGTTATTTCAATTCATGACAACCCAAAATACTTCACAGTAAATTCTCAAACTACTTGGACATCCTTGGGAAGTTATATGTCATTCGTGCTGATGGAAAACGTCTTTGGTAATACACACTAATGTTAAGTGTAAAATACACAACAGATAAATTATAAATAATTTGTAATGTTATTCATACAACGTGTCTAAAAACATCTGACTGATAAAATGACAAGTCAGTCAATCATATTCGGAAAACATGTACTGGGATTGATATAATTACCTAAAATCTTTTCAATGATCACCATCGAATACCTGAAACATAGTCAAATAATAAGAGAATCTAATAAAAGAACCTAACAACATATTCCCCATGCCACCGTCAGAGAATAACAAAAGACTGTGAGGGTTAATATATTTCGTGTTTATAGCTTTCATATTAAACTAAAAAGCATCTGATGTACAAGCAATTTCTATAAACTTATATATTTTCCATCGTGAAGATATAAATTCAGATTGAATTATAACTCCAGACTGTTGTCACCCGTTTATTAAAAACCAGCACTAATCACCGTTAAGATCTGTCTCCGAATTATATGAGAAAAAAAATTCAAATAAATCGATATTAGACAAAATCATTTACATTACATATATACGTTATACAGGTAATAGAATTAAAAGGAACATTATTACATACACTTGTGGGTGTTAGATATCTGATAAACTCTACTGAATTACTTTATAATTTAAACTTCATATATAAAACACGTCGTAAAAACAGAGAAAATCATTTCAATTATATTTTGTTTTTGATATTCTAAAAGTAAAATAAGAATAAGAAAAAGCAAATGGTAAACATGTGGTAAAAAGTTAGTAATAAACGAAACAGGGATTGATGTATAATGGAAATACTTAATAAATGAAGAAGAAGAAGAAGAAGAAGAAGAAGAAGAAGAAGAAGAAGAAGAAGAAGAAGAAGAAGAAGAAGAAGAAGAAGAAGAAGAAGAAGAAGAAGAAGAAGAAGAAGAAGAAGAAGAAGAAGAAGAAGAAGAAGAAGAAGAAGAAGAAGAAGAAGAAGAAGAAGAAGAAGAAGAAGCAGCAGCAGCATTCTAAAAACTTGTATTTCAAAAATTGTGAAAAATAGAATGGTTTCCCAGCGAATGTTGATTAATATCTTAATTTTATAAAGAGTATTAAAAAAGAAGCTAATTTATTTTTCAAGAAATACAAAGGAATCACGTCCACGATAAAATCAGTCCTGCAGAAACTGATTTAGTTTGATCTTATTCGTCGATGTTATTTGCTTGCTAACAAATGTGTAGAGATTTTTTTACTTTGTCTCTATATAGTTTTCGCATTTTTTTCGTCTGTTTTTTTCTTCTTTCTTTGTGCGGTTATTAATACATATTTATATTTTAAATATTTTTCTTTTATGTTTTTTATAATTTTGTAATTATTTCCGTGTCACTTTTTTCTTTTTGTCATTCTAACTATTCCCCTTTTTTAATGATATAAATATCGTCTGCTAAAAGATGTTACAGAAAGAAGAAAATCAAACAATAAACAACAAAGAACACAATTTTGCATGTTAATAAGTATATATGTATATATACATACAGGTCTGGTTGGTGTAGATGTTTCCCTCTCAACTATTTGGTTCTGTGTTCAATCCGCTGATAGCACCTTGTGAAACGTCTTCTTCTATAGCAGTCATGGGAAACCTGCGGCCCGCGAAGCTTTCTGAATGGCTCGCCTAAGTCACCTAAGTGAAATCTCTCTGATTTTTTTTACCTCCAACTTTTCAGCCGTAATTTATATTTATATCATTTTTACGATCGAGGAAAACAACGTGTACCAATTCTGAAGAAACAAATCAAAACAACCTGAGTTGCCACCCTTTTTTTAATGTAGGCATGAATATAAATTAGCGCTTGCGGTCCGACTGATGATGAGCCATATCTCATGCGACCCGCTTCTCGAAAAAGTTTGCCTACGCCTTTTCTATAGCCTAATTTTGACCAATACCTTGTAAGTGTAATCTGGTCGTTGGAAACTGCAAATTATACACACACATACTCATACACACACGCGCGCACACACACACACACACATATATATAATTTATTAATTCTTCATTGAACCACAACGTGACCGGTTGCCACATATATATCTATGACTTTATGTATATGTAAATCTTTATATTTAATAATCTCCCGTTGGGTTGAGACACAATTGGGCGATATTGGGCTGCGCTTTCTAGCAACCAGCCTACCCCGCCGTAAGCAACTAATCACATTCTTTCTAACTTGACCACTGCCACGTCACGATTCTTAGCCATTTTTGAATTTATTTTTGGCGCGACCGCTTTGGAAAATTAACTGTCCAATCTTGAGTTTGTCTCATGAAGAGTCTGTTACTCTAGGTTCATCCTAACAATAGGATATCTAAAAATACGGACGAAACCATGGTAGAGATGTAATTACGGTATGTACACGTTCTTTCTAAGTTTAAATTTACACCTAATTGTGTATGGTTGACGGTATATTTATTCAGTCTCTACATGCTGTTGAAATGTTGGATAAATACTCTATTGGGTCACCGCGAAGAGGCCGCTTTCGGTTATTTATCAAATATTTCTTCATAGGAGCCATTATTCTTATAGCCTGGTCTAATTGATTTTTTATATGGTTAATTATGCTAATTGGGAGAGGAAAGGGTATATATTTTATCTAATAATTCTAAGGACATGATTTATGATATATATATATATATATATATATATATATATATATATATATATATATATATATATATATATATATATATATATATATATATATAATTGTTTCTACTTTTAGAACAAGGCCAGCAATTATCCCAGTGTATTACTGGTACTTTATTTTATCGACCCCGTAAGGATGAAAGGCAAAGTTAACCTCGGCGGGATTTGAACTCAGACCATAAAGGGCCGTAACTCTTTGCTGCAAAGCATGGCGTCTGACCCTCTACCGATACTGCCAATCCACCGCCCTAGACATGGACTGAGTGCTCTACTATTATATATATATATATAATAGTAGAGCACTCAGTCCATGGGACGAGTTTGGTAGAAATAGTTCCACAACAGTTAATTCACCATACCGAGAACAAATGTTTGGCCTTATTCGGATCCTCAGCTCGGTCTAAATGGTCTTAGACTATATATATGAGACGTGTTGCTGTTTACGTTTGTGTATTCATGTCCTGTAACGTAGTGATTCAACTAAAAGGGGCGATAAAATATTACCACATTTGGTAGTCATTACTGATGTCGATAAGATTGACTACATCAAGGTGTTGCCCTAGAGTAGCTGCAGTCTAACGACGGAACCAATTTAGGTACAAATGATTACGTGTGCGTGTTTGCGTGTGAGTGCCTGTGTTTTAAGAAATATCGGGAACGGCCATATAGAAATCGTTTTATGGTTTATGATGAAAAATCATTCAAAAGCCATTAAAACATTTTGGCACCAATATTTATTCATATTTTTTAAAAAATTCGAAAATGTAAATTTATGGCTGTTTTATCTTATGGAACAAAATGGTGATTAAACTACACAAATATACAAATATTATAAATACCATTTAATGCCAATATTCTGATCAAGGTGGAATTTAGGAAGGAAAAGCTTCCACTTTCAGGTATTTTATAAAGAAAATTGATTGTCAGATTGAAACGGGTGTCTAGTTAACCCGGAAAGACACAAAACAATACTTACGAGTTATATCCTGTCATCCTAAACAATATTCCTATTTCTTTGACGAAAGAAATATGCACGAATCTTTACAATCCTACTATAAGAAATCAAGACCTAATATAATTCATATAATTTCTTATTTACAACATAAGATTTTTTTTAAATCACCGAGTGATAAAATACTAGCCAGAGTTATGCGGGTTACACATAATTAGCTTCATTAAACTAGACTTATCCTATCTCTCAGGTGGCAGATATGCCTTTAAACTCAAGTTGAACACTATTATTTTATATTAGTTCGATTTTGTATCCCTGTCTTTTTTATACATATAATTAACCTGCTTGAGAGCTTGGTCGATTATTCAGTTATTTGAATTTGCCACCAAAAGTATGTTCCTCTTAACGACTAATTTCAACTGCCCTCCTCTTTATGGAGTCGCGTATTTATACTATTGTCTGAAACTAGTATCCTTATCATTATGATGTGAGGTAGAGGGTCGGAGGCTATGCTTTGCAGCAAAGAGTTACAGCCTTTGATGGTCTGAGTTCAAATCCCGCCGAGGTGCACTTTGCCTTTTATCCTGACGGGGTCGATAAAATAAAGTACCAGTAATACACTGGGATAATTGCTGGCCTTGTGCCAAAAGTAGAAACAATTATAATCATGATGTTCCAGTTGCACACGGGACGTAATATAGAAACTGTGCAGTCCGGGTGTATATATTTTACCCACAGGAAACCGTTTATCTACTAATTAACAAAAGTTGAATTAACAGCACACGGCTTTTGTAAAACCATCGAGTGTGTCGATAGTGGCCGGAGTTCTACGTATTAGACACGATTAACTTCGATAAACTTGATTTATATATATATATATATATATATATATATATAGTATTAGTTATACTATTTATGGTTATGTAAACACAAAACCTTAAGCAGTTGTAAGTATTTTACACACACCCTAAATAGTGGTAGGCAGTAATGTATTACTACCTTATTACCAGTAAGTTAAGTAGCTCAATGTAAAAACATCAGATGATTTACAGAGTAGTTATATGAAATATAAGAATCAAAGAACTGTTCAAAACATTATTGTGCTTACAGCTGTTTCCTCCAAACCGAGGTTTGGATTCTTCGGAGCAATTTATTAATGCATGGACAGTTATATGACCTCCTTTTCAGCCGAGAGACATACCAATACATATTCAAACATTGATACATATTCAAACATTGTGGGTCAACATTCATTACAGAATTTAGAGTGGCAGTACACACTTCGAGATTACATTTATATTAATAGGTACAATCAAAAATCAAAGATATAGGTTAAAGTACAACATGAAGATAAGTGGTTATATAGTGCAAATGTTATATGTGTGGCACGCATGTGCGTCTTGTTTATATAGTGTGGCAGAGAGATATGTGTGGTAGAGGCACTTAGGTAGGTAAATAAGAGTGTTAGGTTGGTAGATCTGGTGGCAAAGTCTTTATGTGATTGATATAGTCTGTGTGTGGAGAAATATTATAAGCATTAAAGATAGTGCAAGCCTTAAAAGTGTTATAAGTATTGGAGATGCACAGCGCAGGGATGTCAAGTAATTCATGTACTTCGGCATTTTCATGGTCAAGGGAGTGTATATTTCGATTATATGCCTTTCACATAATCCACGACAATCCAGTTAGAGATCGTAGTCTGGTGTTCTTTAGTTCGATACAGGAGGTTGTTACGTTTCGAGAAACGCCATTGAATACCGGAAGTGTGTGTGTGGCTAAGGGGAGTTAATGCATGCGGGGAGGTAACTCTGGGGTTTCTATATCTAGCCATTAAAATGTGTCCCAATATAGACCCTAAACTCTATGGTGAAGTGCACCTTCCAAGAGAGACTTTTAAAGCATAAAGTGTACTAACTATAGAGTAGTTTAACTAAGTTATGCTGAAGGTGATCATATAATTATTAAGGTGGATTAACCCATCTTAAGGTGCTACAAATGGAAATTATAGATGATGAGCGAGGATTCTAAATTAATGATCTCTGTGGTTGTAGTCTGCTCATATGACCAGGCGCGGTGATTGCAGGATTGCTTCAGGACCCAATGATCTCTGGTAAGATTTGGGTCATCGCTTGCTACATTGGATGTCGAAAGATAATCGTCCCCAGGCAGGCCAAAGGTCAATCCGCAGTCCTCGCGACCCCTCTCTGACCGTCAGATCATCCATATACGTACAACCCGCACGGCAGTTGCATTGCATTCACTCACTGCGCTCAGCAGCCCGGTCCTACTGGTCAACAGCGCTACTCGATTAAATCATTTTACATCTGTCTAAGGAAGGTGTTTCCTCTGCCCAACACCATCCAACCGATCAATTCATGCTCAAATTACCCTTAGAGCGGTGTAGTGCCGTCCAAGTGGGTGGATGTTGTCACACCTGCCGTAGAGGTATAAATGGGTATATTCCCTGCGAAGGGTTCCAGAGGGATGTCGTTGTTTGTGTTATAATGGATCAGCTAGTGTTGGGTATGTAGTATAGGGTGTGTCTCTGGTGTTTGATGCTAGATGTGGTGTTAGGTTCCAGTCCGACATTGCTATATATAGGGCTTAAAGTTTTGGAAGGAATGTCTGAGGCGGTGCTGGCAAGTTGCAAACACCTCAGATTTTTTGTTAAGTAGGTTACGGTTGGAGAAGATGATATTGTGTGTCTCTAGTATACAGAGGTTACAGAATTTATTAGGTGGTTTGTACGAGGTCGCGCTGCCTATCACTTCCCATTTGAGTGTGTATGGTTTATTTTTAGATTTTAGATAGTGTATGTAGCTAGAAAGTGAGGTGGAGTTGGCTAGGCTGTGCTTTTTGAACGAGTGGATGTGCGAGTTATATCTGATTTTGAAGCAGTTAGAAGTGGAGCCTACATAGGTTTCTGAAGAGTTATTAGTCGTGACTGTGCATGAGTATATGACATCCTTGGTTAGGCATTTTTTATCTAAAGGGCAGGTTCTATTAGCTCTACAGTTACAATTATTCTGTGCGTTAGTCCGCTGGTTATAATGCAATGCGGAAGTCTGTGTGGTGGATATAGGATTTTGGGTGTTCGGGTTGACAACCCTGGTGTTATTACTTATACTAGTGTTTTTTTCCAATTCCACCCCACCCGTCCTCTCAATCTATTTTATTTCTCATTCTTTCTTCTGAGGAAGGACTAGCGTCCGAAACGTTAAGACGCTCTTCCTGTTATTTCAAGCGTTAACCTAATATTTTCCTCTCCATATACTGTACCGATTGTGTTGTTATTTCTGTTTAGCTTTTACATACATACATATGTGTGTGTGTGTGTGTGTGTGTGTGTGTGTGTGTGTGTGTGTGTGTGTGTGTGTGTGTGTGTGTGTGTGTGTGTGTGTGTGTGTGTGTGTGCGTGCGTGTGTGTGTGTGTGTGTGTGTGTGTGTGTGTGTGTGTGTGTGTGTGTGTGTGTGTGTGTGTGTGTGTGTGTGTGTGTGTGTGTGTGTGTGTGTATATGTGTGTGTGTGTGTGTGTGTGTGTGAATATACGTATATATGTGAATAAATATATATATATATATTAATTGTTTCTATTTTAGGCACAAGGCCAGCAATTATCCAGTGTATTACTGGTACTTTATTTTATCGACCCCGTAAGGATGAAAGGCAAAGTTAACCTCGGCGGAATTTGAACTCAGATCGTAATATTAATTGTTTCTACTATTGGCACAAGGCCACCAATTACCCAGTACATTACTGGTACTTTATTTTATCGACCCCGTAAGGATGAAAGGCAAAGTTAACCTCATGACGTATATATATATTCGTATATAATGACGTATTATATTCGTTTTTTCCCGTTCTTTGCCGGGGAACGTTTCCACGAACCAAAGTATCGTCTTCCTGTCTTCCTCCGGTTGCAACGTTTTTTGAAATATCCACTTCTGCGTTTACAGATTGACTTTGTTAGTTTCAGAAGATCCCGTTAAGGGTGAAAGCAGCGATTCTTTGCTTAAACTTTAATCTGTTATTTTAATAAATATTTGCTCTACGGTATATTTGATATATATTTATCCTTATCGAGACCTCTTTGGATTTTAGTCTTCAAATGTATTATTATTACTATATATATATATATACATATATATATATATATATATATATATATATATATATATATATATATATATATATATATATATATATATATATATATATATAGAGAGAGAGAGAGAGAGAGAGAGAGAGAGAGAGAGAGAGAGAGAGAGAGAGAGATAGATATATATAGATATATAGATATATATATAGAGAGAGAGATATATAGATAGATATATATATATAGATAGATATTTATATATATATATATATATATATATATATATATATATATAACGAAGGAAATGTGGTAAGGAACCAGGTGGACCATAACGCACCAAAGTACTCAATACTTGAGGTAGTAGAGTGGGTAATAGGAACCAGTAAGACCCCGACAGCTGAGCTCAAGCCGTTTCGACGGCTAATTCTGGACTAGCCAGAATTAGCCGTCGAAACGGCTTGAGCTCAGCTGTCGGGGTCTTACTGGTTCCTATATATATATATATATATATACATATATATAAATATATAAATCTAGCTTAACGAAATTAATCGTGTATAATCTGTAGAACTCCGGCCACTATCTACACACTCGATGGTTTTACAAAAGCCGTATGCTGTTAATGCGATATTTCCAAATTCTACTACAAATACAATATTTCCAAATATTACTTAACCGGATTAATGCAATATTTCATTAGAGCGAGTTCAGTCTTTATTTATCTGAGGGACTTGTTGAGTCGAACTGGCACATCATATATATGTGTGTATATATATATATTATAACTGAATATAAAAGAAATATATACGCACACTATTCAGTTTTTTAATATACTTAGAAGTGACCAGGATACTAATACTTCTTCACCCACTGATGTGGGTAATTGGTAGTTACCACAATTCCGGTTTGTATTTACTTTCTTGATTTATTCTTAAATTGAGTCTGGCAAACCCTATTGTCTATAGTTAGTATTCTTTTCACCTTAGCGAATCTGGTCCCTTACGATTTTAACACACATATCTATATATCTGTGATTGGTTTTCTTTTATATTTAGTTATAATATACGGCTCGGAAAAATCTCTTTACTAGAGCTATTTTATTGTAAGGGACTATTCTGAGTTTCTAACTAAAATATATACCTTTGATATATATATATGTGTGTGTGTGTATGTGTGTGTGTGTGTGTGTGTGTGTGTGTGTGTGTGTGTGTGTGTGTGTGTGTGTGTGTGTGTGTGTGTGTATGTGTGTGTGTGTGTGTGTGTGTTTGTGTGTGTGTGTGTGTGTTTGTGTGTGTTTGTGTGTTTTGCTTTATATATATATATATACATGTGTGTGTGAGTGTGTTTCTTCCCGTTGTATTGTAATGCCTACGCTATTTTTATTTAGAAACTAAATATAAATGGCGTTGGCATTACAATTATATATGGTGTTGGCGGATGCAAGAAGGATTACACAATATCGAAATACAGTTTAATAATATTCTATATTGTGTTTAAGTGATGTGTCTGTTACTCCAGTGTTTCACATGTGAACTCACGAGAACGTCAGACGAGACTGGATGTTCAGTGAAAGAAATATTTTTCACAAATTCTCAATATGTAAATAACTTTATAAATATTTATAAAAGTTATCAAAAAAGAATAAAGCTATATATTCAGACATGTATTGTACAAGCAGGATGTGTAAATATGAAAATACACTCTTGAGAGGTGCAATGTGTTCGAACATGGAAGAACCGAACTCTCACCGTCATCGCCCCCCTCTCTCTCGCCCTCCCCATCTCTCTATATGGTGAGCAAATGGGGTTCCACGTGCTGGCCTCCCCACAGCCCCGGTATACAGAATGGAGAAGGCGTTTCCCAGGAGGAAGTTTGAACATTAATAGAGAGAATATGATGGAGAAAACAAACAAAAAAATGATGATAGAGAGAAAATCAAAGTTTGAGCTGAGAACAAATGAAATGAAATAATTGTTTCTAGTTTTGTCACAAGGCCAGCAATTATCCCAGTGTATTACTGGTACTTTATTTAACGACCCCGTAAGGCTGAAAGGCAAAGTTAACCTCGGCGGGATTTGAACTCAGTCCATAAAGGGCCGTAACTCTTTGCTGCAAAGCATGGCGTCCGACCCTCTACCGATACTGCCAATCCAACGCTTGCAATCCAATGAAATGAAATAATAGAAAGAAAGCCTAAGAGATGCGATGAAAATGCGAAGTGTGAGGTGAAGAAGTAAATGAAACAGAAAAGGGAAGGAAAGAAGAAAGAAAAAGAGTAGAAATGAGGGTAATGAAGGGAGGTGGAGATGCGGAGAGAACGGTGGGAGTAGATGGAGTGAAAATACCTGAATAATATGTTGAGAGGGATTGGTGATGAATGGCAAATGAATACTAAATAAATACCAAATAGATACCAAATAGAGGCATGAATAGATCTGCTAAGGATGATTCTAGGGAATTGAAGGTGGTTTTGATGATGGTATATAAGATGATGGTGATGGTATATGAGATGATGATGGTGGTATACGAGCTGATGATGATCATGATGATGACGGTGGTATATGAGATGATGATGATGGTATATAAGATGATGATGATGGTATATGAGATGATGATGATGATGATGATGATGGTATATGAGGTGATGATGATGATGATGGTATATGAGATGATGATGATGGTATATGAGATGATGGTAATGGTATATAAGATGATGATGATGGTATATAAGATGATGATGATGGTATATGAGATGATGATGATGATGATGATGATGGTATATGCGGTGATGATGATGATGATGGTATATGAGATGATGATGGTATATAAGATGATGATGATGTTGATGATTATAAATAAAGAACACAAATACTCAATATATAAATATTTAACCACACCCTACACCTTAATAAAACATGTTTGGTATAGTGGCTGATCTTATTTATTTTTTATCTGTAAATTCGTGTATTTGTCTGTATGAGTCTGTGTGCATGTACGTATATGTGTGTGTGCGGGCGCATGTGTGTGTATGTGAGTGTGTGTGCGTATGTGTGTGTTTGTGCGTATATGTACAAATGAGTAACTGCTGCACTGTCAGTCAAACAATTGCCCACAATTAGCATTAATTAATCGGAGGGAGGGCAGTGGATTGGCAGTTTCGGTTGGGCGTCAGACACCATGTATTGCGGCATAAAATTATGGCCTTTTACGTTCTGAGTTCAAATCCCGCCGAGGTTAGCTTTGCCTTTCATCCTTCCGAGGTCGATAAAATATAGTACCAGTAATGCACTGAGGTCAATTAAATTGACTTTCCACTCCCCCAAAATTGCTGACTTTGTGGCTAAGTCAGAAACCATTAATTAATCGGAGGCTATGATAGAAAATACTAAACGTAGATGCATTGGGATTGAACCAGTAACGAAGGTTTTAAATGTAAATTGAACTCTTTAAATTACACATTGTTTGCGTGTAAATAATTTCCTGGGAGATTTTCACCCAGGACAATTCATTATTGCTTTGAGGAAAATATGAATTATACATTCATATATTTTTTTAAAACATATTTAGTCTTGTTAAAGAGAATCATTTATAATCCTAAAAATGACAGCCGAGACACGCTAGCAAGAAAATTATCAGTTTAGATGTTTTGATATCTTTCGGCTATCACAAAATCCTTCACACCTGTTGTTAAATTTTGTGAAGAACTACTAATCATTAAAAGTATAAATTACTATCATTGTTTGAAATCTAGGGAGTAGTTAACATAAAAAGACTGAAGAATAGTTTTATGTTGGTTTGTCATTCATTTGATAACAGGGAGAACATGTGGTACAAAGAATAATATAAGAAGTAACGATGTGGAGTAAAGTTTGTTTGTAGATTTACGACGCGCAAAGATAAGCCTATGTACATTATATGTAGAAGGTCGGACGCCATGCTTTCCAGCATAGTTACGTCCCTTTACGATCTGAGTTCAAATCCCGCCGAGGTTGACTTTGCCTTTCATCCTTACGGGGTCGATAAAATAAAGTACCAGTAATGCACTGGGTAATTGCTGGCCTTGTGCCTAAAGTAGAAACAATTATATGTACATACATATTATATATGTATATGTGTGTGTGTGTGTGTGTGTGTGCGTGTGTGTGTGTTTGTGTGTGTGTGTGTGTGTGTGTGTACGTATGTATGTATATATATATATATATATATATATACACTCATTCACACACACACATAAATATAAATATAAATATGTGTGTGTGTGTGTGTGTGTGTGTGTGTGTGTGTGTGTGTGTGTGTGTGTGTGTGTGTGTGTGTGTGTGTGTGTGTGTGTTATCTGTCTTGAAAGTGCATCAGTAAGCAAGATGTGCGTCGGCAGGTACCTTCGATTATATCGTATTGAATTTAGTTCACATAGTTCAAATATATCTGGGTCTTTGCAGGTCCTTATACATGCATATGCATGTATGTATCTATATATGTATGAGTATATGTATGTAGACAAGAATTTCATTTGGGCCTTTCCTATTCCTCCTTTTCTTTCACTAGACCCACACCGTTTTACTGAGCAACTTCCCTCGTGTTCATTCCGGCGTTATTTCTCTCTGTAATAAAATAAAGTACCAGTAATGCACTGAGTAATTGCTGGCCTTGTGCCTAAAGTAGAAACAGTTATTTCTCTCTGTAATTTATCTTTCTAATCTTCTGTGTCACAGCGAAACACCCGATATATATATATGTACCTTTAGCGATTTTATTTTTCCTTTTGCTATAATGTATAATATTTACTTTCGTCCGTTGTATTTACATTCGAAAGAATATTTGGTCAATATTTACATAATCCAATGCATGTTTTTTTTCTTATTTTCCACCTTGCTTTTGTTTCCATCAGCCGATTTGTTTGATATTGATAGATAGAAACTAAATCTGTATACGCTACCGACGCCATTTAGGTCCGTTACCCCTTTAACCATCAAAATTGTGTTGTTAGGTAAATTATAGTGCGCAGCTGAAATGATGAACATTTTTTTTTTAATCGCTTTGTCTCCGCGTGTTTCTGTGACTTAAATGTATGTTTATACTCAGAGTTCTCTCTCTCTCTCTCTCTCTCTCTATATATATATATATATATATATATATATATATATATATATATATATATATATATATATATATATATACATACATACATATATATATATATATATATATATATATATATATATATATATATATATATATATATATACATATAGGAAAAGAGTCAGGACCCCGACGGCTGAGCTCCGGCCATTTCGACAGCTAGGTCTGAACTAACGCGGTATTGGGAGAACAGCAGTAGCCTGGCTAAACTTACAATACCGCGTTAGTTCAGACCTAGCTGTCGAAATGGCCGGAGCTCAGCCGTCGGGGTCCTGACTCTTTTCCTATTACCCACTCTACTACCCAGTATCGAGTACTCTGGTGCGTTATTGTCCACCTTGTTCCTTACCATGCTTCCTTCGTTATATATATATATATATATATATATATATATATATATATATATATAATGGAAAAATTTGAACAGGGACAAAACAGAGAGGCAGTACAACGAATGTTTATTAATTTCACGCTCTGGAGAGTTGGGTGTTGGTGGGGGACGACGTTTCGGGCATAAGCCCTTCCTCAGGTATTATAAAGAAAACGAAAAGTCAGTGATAATATCTACACTCTACTCTGATGAATATCGAGTGCTAATTTTGGTATACCGCCTACGGCAGCACCATAGCTACCACTATACACAAATATATATATATATGTGTGTGTATTTATACATACATATACACACACACACACACACACATATATATATATATGTGTATACATATATATATAAAGAGAGGGAGAAAGAGAGAGAGAGAGAGGGGGGAGAGAGTGAGAGAAAGAGGACATATGTACGTATATACTGAATCTTACGGTTATGCATGCGCAATGATAAAATAAAAGAAACCCATGTCCTTTTCGTGTGTCTCTCTTGCATGATCGAAAATT
>OZ024747.1:86912594-86957594 GCA_964016885.1 Eledone cirrhosa
TATTAAGTAAATTTCTAAACCATGCGCCAACGACATTTCCATGAATCGATTATGATTTCTTTTTACTACATTATAGGGATATATTCCATTGAATCAATTATTGTACATTACTAATATTAAATGTAGATCAGTACTTCATACAATTGTTTCTAAACTTCTTTAGGGTATCCATGCTTTAAAGCCCAATTTCACTTAATTTATAGACTTGCTGTTCCTTACCACTAAAGTAAATTTGATCGAATTCTTACCTATAAAGATTTCCGTGACATTCATTCGTAACATTGAATGTATTTCCAATACCCCTCTATGTGAAGTAATATTTTTAAAATATAGAATCGAAGCGAAATTGCAATATGAACAATCTACTCCACAGTATTCGTCCACTAACACACACTAAATTAATTCACGCAAGTTAACATAGACCGCTATTTAAGTAGGTGAAAGGATACATATGTATCAAAATATAAAAACTTATAAAACTGCAATTTTTCAATCAAAGTGTCAAACCGTTTTACAATTTATTATATATATAATGTGCGAGGAATCAACGCAAATATGTTGCTACCTACTTATACTTACTTTAATTTAATAGCTGTTAGTGAAAATGATTTATTTTTACAGATTAGACTTTGAACTTTGAGGTGTTTAATCTAAACTAAAATGAAACTCATAAGTTAATAACTGATCTCATGGTGGTTGGAGACTAAATATAAAGCCGCTGCAAATCTGTATCATTTACGACCATTTACGGAAATCAAAAAATATTTATTTAAGTCAATTTATTTCATCATTTAGAGTAATTCAGTACTGTTAAATACAATCCAAAATAATATTGATACATATCTATTATTTTCAAACGCTACCATTTAAAATAATTTTAGATTTATCTTTGGTATACGCTAAAATGCTGACAAGTTGTTAAATGCTAAAACATTTTATCATTAACATTTTAAACTACTGATAAAACTTAAACTTTTAAATAAGTAAAAGTGTCAGGAATTGAGCAACAAAACACGCACACATACACGCACACACACACACACAACACACACAACACAGACAAACAAACAAAAAATAAAAGCAACAAAACGCACGCTCACAATGAGCATATCACCACAACGAACATATGTGCATACCATCACAATGAACATATCATCACAAAGTGCATATCATTACAACGAACATATCACTACCAACGATAGATCCGAACGTTCCGCAACCATCTTGGCATACTATCCTGCACACCACCCGACACACAGGACTTTTTATCTTCCCACGTTATCCATCAACATAAACACCTTTTCTCTTTTAATTCTACACACACAAACACACACACATACAGGATGTCCCAAAAATGTATACACACTTCAACAGCATTCTAATAAATATTGCATGTACAGGTAATCTAAGTGTGTATGCATTTTTTTGGACACACTGTGTATATGTGTGTGTGTGTGTGTGTGTGTGTGTGTGTGTGTGTGTGTGTGTGTGTGTGTGTGTGTGTGTGTGTGTGTGTGTGTGTGTGTGTGTGTGTGTGTGTGTGTGTGTGTGTGCATGTTTTGTGTGTAGAGTTTGTCTATGGGTACGAGTTTGTCTGTTTTTAAGTCTCGTCGCTTACCGCATCAACAAAGTGATCGATAAAATAAGTACCAAACGTGAAATAACAAGTAATGGAGTTGATGTGATCATTAATATAAAAAATGATGCTCCAGCAAGACCGCAGCCTAATGACTGAAACCAATAAAAGGTGACAGCAGAATACAGTAAATTATCTCAGCCAATGCCAGGAAAAGTATGTAGCCTAATTACTTTAAAGTTTCAAACGTCGATTATATAAATACGTGCAGCATCCAAACCATTTTAATTAATTCATCCTGTTAAAAAAAGTGTTTGTTTCCATTAGATACATTAATTATTTCTCGTGACATTATACATAATTTTTCTTTTCTAAAATCATTTGATTCAAGTGTTAGAGAAATTGAAGAAATAAATTATACCAATATAAAAAGAATCATGTTATACCAGAACGGTGAATAGTTGGCTAATAATAGAAAGCAAGCAAATTCTCATTTCTATTTGAATCATCAATCAGTTCTTAATATCGTTCTAACTACTATAGAATTGATTGTTGTTATATAGAACAGAATTACGATCGTGAATTATTATATAAGCGTATTACACAAAACTACAGGATTTTCCTCATTGTATTACGATCTGACTTTATGGTTCAAAGCTTACACAAGTACATAAATATACAATTAACTTACAATATAAAGACCAGGTCCGAACGCAAAAAAAGAAAAATCCCACTGCCACTGCAATGATATTAAAGTTAGTTTTGAGTAAATTTCGAACACTGATACCAATATGATTTCCATTTTCCCAGGTTGTATCGTCGGCGCAGTTGATATTATTGGGAATACCTCTATATTGATCTGATCAAGGCTTCGTCCATCTTTTCATGTATCACTGAAGCTGAAATTGAGGGCGAAGAAAGGGGTGCAACCATCGAGTAAAGGACAGGCATTTTTCCCTCTGTCTAGGGGCTTTGGTGAAAGTGGCTGTGTTGGATGACAGAGAAAGGGCTTCATCGACTTTTTCCATTTCCACTTGGATACGAAATTGAGGGTGGAGAGGGACGAGCTGCTAAAGAGTGGATGAATGTAGTATGAATCGTCTGAAGGCATGTGCATATTTTAAGCATGTGTTTGTAGGCTGGGGAAACAGAAATGAAAGATGCATTTTCCTGTTGTGCGAAATGATCTCAGGTCTGTGAGCTTCCTAAATCATCCCAGGGTTGTGTTCTCCCCTATAGGGGAATTCTATTATAAATTTGTTGTCATTTCCTTTTTTACGGTGGTTGGGTTCTCTGTTTAAACACTGTATATAAATCCCCACTATTCTTATTGTGTCCTATAAATAAAATATTATTATTGCGGTGGATTGGCAGTATCGATAGATGGTTGGACGCTATGCTTTCCAGCATAGTTACGTCCCTTTACGTTCTGAGTTCAAATCCCGCCGAGGTTAACTTTGCCTTTCATCTTTACGGGGTCGATAAAATAAAGTACCAGTAATACACTGGAATAATTGCTGGCCTTGTGCCAAAAGTAGAAACAATTATTATTATTGTTTGTGGTTTTCGTTTTCCTTCAGAGCGAAGAAAAATAAACACACCAGATTGTTCACGTCACTTTTTACACGGTTATAATATGCTTCATACATATGCACATTATCTGTTTAAAATCAATCATTTTTACAACAGAATAATATTCAATCATAAGAGTGCCCAATTATTTCCACTTACATGATTCTGGAATATAATCTAATAAAGTTAAGTAAAAAAAAAACATTTCATAGATGATTATCTTCCTCACAGCGATAGTGCTCTTCTCAATACGTGTGCTATGTCAGTTAAACATGTCTTTGTCATATAGATTTGTCATCCATATAAGATCTTTTTTTTTTGTTTTCTATTGTCAATCTTATTGTTCTATTAAGTTCTATTGCAAGGGATATTATAGCTATGCAAAATATAAGTGATCAGTTTGGCAACGAAAATGCTGACAGAAATATACATAGTTCCTTACTACAAATACATCAGCTTCAAATTATATGAATGTTCTTTAGCTAAATCCGTTAAATATGTATATCTTCCAATATGTATATATATATATATATATATATATATATATATATATATATATATATATATATAATATATATATATATATATATATATATGGAGTTGTCTTTAACCAAAGGTGAAGAAAGAAAAGCATTAGGTGCTGTTAAACAGAAACATTTGCAATTGACGGCGTAATTTTCTATGAAAGTAAACTACGCCGAGTTGTAACGCCTGCCCTATTCACCCAACACATGTAATTATGTTTTTGACAGGAATACGACACTGTGGAAACCAAATATTCACAGATCCTGAAATACTAATTATACCTTGTCAACCCTAAATAATTCGAACGCTGAGAAATCGGCAATAAATGTACGTATTGTACTTCTGACAGACATTATCAAGGCTACCTCAACTGAAACTAAAGAAAGGCTCCCTAATATCTAAGGGTGGTTGAATGTATGATAATGGTGATGGTGGAAGCTATGATGGGTGAATGATTGAATGGTGGCAGGGTGGTGTTGATCTTAAGTAAATATGTGAAATATATAAGGTATATGAGGTATGAATGTAACTTATGAAGATATAAAGAGTGTTGAAATATAAATAGTATGGAATTGTATATGATAATGACAGTGGCTGTGGCGGGCTGGTGTGTGTCAGCCAAATATAATATATAAGGTATAAAAAATAAAGGAAGTAAGAAAATGAAAAATGAAAATCAAAATGGAAAAATAAAAAATTGAAATGTTGCATGACAAAATGGAAGAAAAGAGAAATTAAAAATTAAAAGATAAAAAATTGTGAATTATAATAATACATGTAAGCCTAATACGAAGTAAAATAAAATATAAGGATTAGAAGAATATAAATATAGTGAAGGTCATAGATATAATGTGTGACATATGACATATAACACTGAACTGTAATGAAATATATGAAATATCGTTTTGATGCTGGGTTACTAGAAGTTAGTGAGGCTTTGAGGGTGACAGCCATTGCCAAGATATACAGTTGAGACGGGGTGGGAGAGAGGGTGTCTTCCGACATTTAGAGAATCCGGTACACATCGTTATCTGGTGAGTAATCCATGGGAGAGTGAGATATTCGTTGTACTGTCCAGTGAGTAGATGTTTGAAGTGACACAAACAGAACGTTTTTGTGTGTAAACAGGACAGTGTTTATAGCAAATGTAGGACTGTCTGGAAAACGTTTCCTTTTCCGGAGAAACTATAAGGTTGTGTCACTTTGATTTATCAATTCTTTGGATGATTAATTCATTGCCTGCCTCTGTCCCAATCACTATACGTGGATGAATGTAAAACTGATACCTTGACAGGACAACAAGGTAGGTCAATGTATGATTTCAATGCTAGGATAATCCGCTAATTTAGTCTGAAAGGTTATTTACCGAAGTTGTTAAGTGGCTCTAACACCATAAGCGGTATAAACAGTGCAATTCGTTCACTAAGTCCACTGCCATATTCCTCCCATATACTGTACTGATTGTGTTGTTATTTCTGTTTAGCTTTTACATACATACATATATATATATATGTGTGTGTGTGTGTGTGTGTGAATTCCATTTTTCAAAAAGAACGAAGCGTTGAAAAGTAAGCAACTTTGTATAAATACTAGGCAGATGACATTTACTTGTATTTGAATGATGTGCTAAGCGATATTATTCATTGATATGTATTGTATATTTCGGACAAATCTTTAAATATATATTATTAACTACTACTCCATAAATGTCGAGATAATAGACGTTTTTAAATTGATTGCTATTTCTTGTAAAAATGTTATTCTCGTCACCTAGTCTGTATTGTACAAACTATTACCTTGTTAATTCTGCGCATGTGTGTATTATTGTGCACCATACTTATATTATTTCGGACATACATGGGGTCCAGCAACAAGTAAATATATCTGATCTCTCTCACTAAGGAACAGAAGCCCCCTCTGATAATGACCAAGCAATTTCTGGCGGAAATTAACTATCTTAATTAATTGAGACGGCGAATTCTGTTACTTTAGATTGTGAAACTGCAGTAAGGGGAAAATATTTGTTAATCTTTATGGACTTAAGTCGCTTGAAAAAAGTTTACATCTGTGGTGAGACGCTTATAAGGTTTCCCTTTTTCTAAGTGCTTTATCGCGATCTTCGCTTTGGTCAGTTCTGACCCTTACTTGAGATGGTTCTATATTTGTATTTAAAGGCTTCTCTGAATGATGTTCTAAGCGATATTTTTCATTGACATGTAATTTATGTATGTGTATGTGTGTGTATGCAAAACTTAAACAGAAACTACAAAACAAATAACACAGTACCATGAAGAAATATATTAGTTTAACGATTGATATAGGAGGAAAATAGACTTTACGTTTCGGATACTAGACCTTCATCAGAAGATAGAATGAGATATATAAGATGAAATAGAAATATAGATAGTGAGAAGAAGAAACGGAAAACTTGTTTTGTTATTTTGTTATTTCTGTTTTCCTTCTACACACATACCGTGAAACCTTGGGTAATGGAATAACTATATTGTGTTGTTTATTACATAATAATATAGCTCTGTACTATACATAGAGCACTCTTCTTTCCTTTACCTTTTCCATGGAAATACTTAACATATATATATATATATGTGTGTGTGCGTGCGTGTGTGTGTGTGTGTGTGTGTATGTATGTGTGTGTGTGTGTGTGTGTGTGTGTGTGTGTGTGTGTGTGTGTGTGTGTGTGTGTGTGTGTGTGTGTGTGTGTGTGTGTGTGTGTGTTTGAGTGTGCATGTGTATATATGTGTGTGTACCTGGTTTGTGAGCGCGCACCCAGACATAAGCGTTCGTTCGCCACTCACTCACACCTTGCCTGCTATACCAGTAACATCTTATGATAATTTTCTCCCGCCCTCTTTAATTCTCTCTATATATGATATAAAAACGGGACATCTGACACTTTTGATATATATTACAGAGACTAGGATGTTACCAGTCATGTTCCTGGTAAATGTACAAATATATCTTTACCATTCAGAGTGACAGCAGGAATATATACTAAATCCACTTCACCTGTAACATTACAGTATACACTTGAATATATGTCGATTTCAATATCAGTCGACCCCCAGGCGAAATTCCAAACCTCGTCGATATGCCGAGGCAGCTAATCACTACATTATGTTTAAATGGCATGGTGTAGTTTTGAAATTCTCATAAGTATAAAATATATTTATGAAAATTTAATATTTTGATGTTTAAAATGTTTTAAGTATCATTTAGAATATAGTTTGTGTTTGACAGCTCCGTTAAATGCCTTTTCCCTATTACATCCGTTTTATAGTTTCAACAAGTTTCTTGAAATTTTATTTACTTCCTGCCACATACTGGGAGTAGTTGAAAGCAATATATCGAATAAGAGAACTTTGTATAGGGATTCATAGAGTAGAAGAGGAAGGGGGGACAGCAAGCAAGAAAGAGAAAAGGGAGTGTGACAAAAAGAGAGGGCGAGGCCGGGAGAAGGAAGAGAGAGTGAGAGCAATAAGATGTATCGTCAGAGAAAACACATTGCGTGTGTGCAAGTGTGCAAGCGTGCATGTGTGATTATGCATGTGCATCCATATATATGTGCGTTCATGTATGTATAATGGATATTTATGTATTTTAAATGTTCGAATTATAAATGTTTGTTGGAAATATTTTAAAGGAATAAAATATAAATAACACTAATGATGATATAGTAAAGGTAGAAAAACAAAGTTTCATTGTAAAATAATCTCTCCAGATTTCTAACACCTTATTTATGTAGGATTTTAAATTGGTGAAAATCTGCAGAATGTTGACCCCAAATATAAGACAATCTCTATTTTACCATCGATTTTTTTTTTGTCGTGTATTTCTCGGCTTATAAACGAGTATATACGTGTGTGATAAATACACACCTGTTCATATACAGTTCAGGATTATCCAAAACTGCCTGAATTGGTTATATGTACATATGTGTATAGAGCCATAAAAACATGCCAAATTTATTTATTTTCCCGTAAATTGAAAAATAAAAGATGAATTAAATATACATTTGTAGAAATGCTTGAAACAGACTTCATTGTGTGTGTATATATATATATATATATATATATATATATATATATATATATATATATATATATAATGAGAAAATGCGATGTAGTTTCAGATGTTAAAGTCCTTTATTGGTAATGCTGTGATACATATTTCAATGACGATAATGGCCACACGATTCCGTGTACCCAGTGCCGTGACATCATCAGACAGCTTCTTATATAATAAGGTTACGTTCCCAAGGCAATCCAAACAGAAACGACAAGGGAACGGACAAGGCGTGTGTTCTTGAATAGCCTGCCCGTGTGAGAGAGAGAGAGAGAGAGAGAGACAGAGAGAGAGAGAGAGAGAGAGAGAGAGAATATGTTTGCGCGCACGTGTGTATGTGTGTATGTGTGCGTGCGCGTGCACTCTCCAACGTTCGTTCTTTAACTCTCAATCTCTCCAAATCTTTGCCTGCTCCTTCCTTGTTCTTAATTCTTTCTTTATCCATAATGTACACGCTCTCTCACTATATATATGATGTAAGGCGTTACATGAGAAATCGGAGTAACTAAATAATCAAATAAGGCATTAAGTAACATTACAGAGATATATAATGATGAATGCTAACGGTAAAATTTCAAGGAGCGGCTAACAAAGACGAAGCTTTGAATAACTATTATTCAAATTTACTACAGAGGTGAATAATTTTTAACTGCTTTGACTATCATTTCAAGGTGAACACATGAACCCGATATGTGAGTGTCTGAGTGAGGAGGAACAAACATTTTAATGTGGGTGCACGTGTACGCACGTATGTGTGTGTCTGTGTGTGTGTGTGTGTGTGTGTGTGTGTGTGTGTGTGTGTGTGTGTGTGTGTGTGTGTGTGTGTGTGTGTGTAGATTTCACAGGTATAAACCATATTAATTGCAGCTAACCTAGTGAAGTTGCAGCTAACCTAGTGAAGACAAGTTTGACAGTCAAACATCTTAAAGATAAGAGTCGTTACAGAAAAAAAATATATATTAATGACCAGTGATGACGAATAGAATGTTCCTTAGTGTTACCTAAAAGGACTTTTGGTGTATAATTGAACTCTTTAAAACTACGGTTGTGACTTACTGATAGTTCAGTGTGTTCCAAACTGAGGTCCGTAAGTTAAGTTTAAAATGCTATGCACTTTGTTAAAAATAAAATATACATACAGTATTGGGTATCTTTTCTTCTCTAATTATAAATATTTTCCCTTTCGATTATTAGTATTACCGTATAACAATCTAAAGGGCAGTAATTGTAGTTAGGTGGGGTCCTTGATAATAAAATAGTTCCTTGACAGTTTAACCTCCTAAATAAATAAGGGGGTCCTTCTACGACACCACGCCACACTGTGTCACTTTCGCCTGCACATGTAACAGCTGAAGCAGAAACTGCCGAGTTAAACAGTATCCACTTAATTTTAATGTCCTCAGTTTGTCCAGAAAGTTTTCTGAATGTGAATGCAATATTTATATATATGTGTGTGTGAGTGTGAATGTGTGTGTGTTTGTGTGAGTGTGTATGTATATGTGTATTTTACTCTTAAACCAACCTAGGAGGAGATATATCTAATCATTCGGCAATAGATTCCGAGATTATACGCAGAATATCTTGTGGTGCTTCTGCCTTTTACTACCGTAATACTATTAATGCAAGAGCGTGGAATCGAAAAGTCTTACCAGTTGCAACCAAACTCACAGTGAACAAAGCCATAATTACTGCTGTAGTGAGACGTGGACCATGCTAGCTACCCATCTAAACAAATTAAAACCCTTCCATCAAC
The DNA here is from genome assembly GCA_964016885.1 of Eledone cirrhosa. Classification (NCBI taxonomy): domain Eukaryota; kingdom Metazoa; phylum Mollusca; class Cephalopoda; order Octopoda; family Eledonidae; genus Eledone; species Eledone cirrhosa. The sequence goes on from OZ024747.1 coordinate 86,922,104, forward strand.
GCTCTTTGCGCCAGATACTTAAGCTAAGATGGTAGCACAAAATGAAAAATACAGAGTTTCTACGCCATGAAAAGACAACTACAGTTGAAACAATGATCCGGAATTACAGTCTCAGAGGGCTCGGCGATGTATGCCGAATGGAAGATAGTTGCATTCCAAAGCAACTTCTGTTTGGTGAATTAGCAACTGGCAAAAGAAGCGAAACCCATCCCGCCCCCATGGAAACGCTGGAAGGACTGCATTAAAGAGGACATGAACGCCTTCGGCTTCTACCTCTCAGCATAGCACAACCTGACCGCTGACCACAGAGCTTGGTGGAAGCAGACAAATAATGGCTACACTCTTTCAGAATCTTTTTTTCGGCGGCCCTGCATAAAAGATATTTTACATATAGCCTTTATAGTATTATTGTTAATATGCACCACTTTTAACAACCACCCAACAGCATCTTTCCGAATATAATTATTAGACAGCGGTGTTCTGTGCATTACTAATTACGGTAGATTCTGCTGAGAGATCTTTTGGCAAAATGAAGCTCACGAAATGATTCTTGAGAAGCAGGATGTCACACGAACGACTGACTGCCCTAACCCTCCTTAGTTTTGAGATATAATGTGCGAGGAGAATTGACATCCTTGAAAATAATAAAAGCATTTAATTTGAAAAGATCACTTACAGCCCATTTAATTGAATATTTTAAAGAAATTCTTGACATTTTTTTATAATTCTCTAATTAATGAAACGTTTATGTTTGTTTGTTTGTTTTTTTGTTTGTTTTTTTCTCAAAATGATATAGCTCATTGTTGATTTGTCTGCAGAAAATTTCACAAAGGAAATCAGTTTTTTAAAGTATAAATTAGTCGATTAAAAATTTGAAAGCAGCGAATTAACAGTCATTAGAACGTTGGATAGAATGCTTTGCAGTATTCGGTTCGGATCTCTGTGTTCTGATTTCAAATGCCATCAAGGTCAACTTATCTTTTCATCCATTCAAGATCGGTAAATAAAGTACCAGCTCAGTATTGCGATAGTTTCTCCCTCTTTCCCATTCTCTGAATCGCTTTCTCTACATTCTCTTTACTAAATTGGTTGTGCTGAGACCTGCAGATCAGGCATATATGTTCATTAAAAATGGCACCCCTACAACATTACAAGTAATTAAGGATGCATGGCGTGTCATGGCATTAAACATTGGAGTGTTGCTAAAATTAGATAGCTTCTAGCTTCTCCCTTATGATTCCTGCAATCACTATTTCGACGTCAAAAAAATGAAGATTGTTGTTGTTGTTGTTGTTCTTCTTCTTCTTCTTCTTCTTCTTCTTCTTCTTCTTCTTCTTCTTCTTCTCCTCTCCTCCTCCTCCTCCTCCTCCTCCGTCGTCTTCTTCTCCTTTTCTAATTGCCCACAAGTACTTTACAAAGCTAAGATAAGATTTTAATTTTTCATCCAAAATCTGTTTACTCTACATTTAATTATCGTCTATATTATATATTCAACACAAGTCAACTCCTCTTTTACGTAACGGTCGGAGTTTTGGTTCTTACTTTGCATAAAATGAACATTATCTTTTAATAACTTTCTATTTATATCTCAGTGGCATAATTGTGATTGATAAAATATACTAAGTGGTTACCTCAATTAAGTATGTTTTCTGGTTATGTAGTTTATTTATGTACCCTCTGTTTAATTATCTTAACTTGACATTTCTTTTTTCAAATGTCAGACATTTCTCATCTGAGACATTCTATTCTGAAACCCATTCAAATCTAAATATACTGTAGTCTTTTCTATTTCGCCATTATCTTCACACCTCATCATCTTCAATAAATCCAGTTTGATTACCGGGGTATTTTTTTCGTATTTATTATAGAAATATTTTATTGTCAGGTTTTTATGAATAGTCTTATTTCTTATCATCGGTTGGTTTATTTGTGTTTAGCTTACTGTTTCTCTTTTAATGTTTGCATGATTAAAGATTTTTCTTCTAACCCCATTCTCATTTCAAGGCATGATTTCTGTATGCCTCGATTGTTCTTTGGTATTCAACGTACTAAATAATACTTCCATTAAATCCAATTTTTTTGCCAAGTATTATTATTAATCGTACAGTTATCATTAAGGAACAATCATTAAATCATCGGGGGAAATGTTTTGCGGCGTTTGGTCCTAAACTTTACGATAGAAGCTTAATCCCACCAAAGTCAACTTTTCAGTTCATCCTTTCAGATTCAATAAAACGAGGAACAGAAGCATATTTAATCGCTTTATTTCTCCCCGCACTCCAAATTGTTGGCTTTGTGCCAAATTTGGAAAAGATAATTATTATTGAGTTGTAGAAACGATAGGCTACTCTGCAAAATGTTTTCTGATATTTAGATATGGCACTTTATATTCAACCCTAACCAAAGTCTTTATCTTTCATCTCCCCCCACCCCCAGTCAATAAAATAAGATCTAGATCAATGAAGAGGTTGGTAAAATTAGCAATGTCCCTCTCAAAAGTGTTCAAGGCATGTGTCAACGTAAGAGACCATTGGATTGGCAGTATCAGTAGAGTTACCAGCATAGTACGTCCCTTTACGATTGAGTTCAAATCCCGCTGAGGTTAACTTTGCCTTTCTCCTTACGGGGTCGATAAAATAAAGTACCAGTAATGCACTGGGTAATTGCTGGCCTTGTGCCTAAAGTAGAAACAATTATTTACTTCAAGTTCAACATTGATGAGAAGATGAGAGTTTAGAGTGGGGTGATTCCCTACAGTAAATTTGCTGAGACGTGGGTAAGAGTGGCGACGATGATCCTAGAGAATGGATCTAATCACAACATGCATCTGTAGGCCAGAGCGCATAGCTTTATAAAACTAGGCATTGCCTCATGTGAGATTACGCCGTTCTTTGGTGAAACAGAGATAGTTACGTTCATTCGATCTTCTTGAATAAAGAACGCTTGAAGATGCATTGCCTTCTTACCTAAAATATTTTGCTAATCAAATTATTTCTTACCTAGTTTAGGAGAAAGGAAAGGAACCGAAAGTTGAAGACAAGTAGAAAATCAAACTTTCCAGTTGTTGTTTTCCTGTTTCTTTTACAACAACTACAACGGTACGCGATGGGCCTCGCCCACAAATATATCTTGTTATTGGCAGCAACGGTGAACATAAGACTAAGATTTTCACTGTATTGTTTATGGCAACATTCCATAATGGTGGTAGTAGTAGTAGTAGTAGTAGTAGTAGTAGTAGTAGTAGTAGTAGTAGTAGTAGTAGTAGTAGTAATAGTAGTAGTAGTAGTAGTGATGGTGGTGGTAGTTGAAATAATTAATGTTGTTGCTGTTTTATGATAGCCAGTGCCAAAAATGCTAAACGACATTTGCATTGCCCTTTTTCGTTCGAACTGCCCATTTTAAATACTATAATACTATTCTTTTCGAAAATGGTTTTCATTTCTTAAATCAGACGAATTAAAAAGACGAATTTAGTGATAGGAACGAACTACCTCAGTAAGTAACTGCATGATTCCGTGGCGGAAATAACTGTGGATAGAGGTAAATCATTTGAGTAGCAGGGGAGATATATATGGTCGCTTGATGCGAAATCGCCTTCAATAAGGTAGTCATCTAGAATGTTACAAAGACAGATATATATTCAGCCATAACTAAAATCCTTGAAAGTATGTGTTCGCTCATTCAGGCTTGGTTAACAATAACAATACCAACAACAACAGAATTCTAATGTCGACAGGTCTAAATACAGCGCATTTCTTCCAAAGAAGGATAGAGAGTTAGAGAATGGAACTGAGAAAGCGATATAGAGGAAGAATCGATATATATATATATATATATATATATAGTTTCGTTGACAAATATACCAATGTGCCCAGACACGCAGATATATTGCCCTTGGTATGACAGTGTGGTTTTAACTGAATGTAGGATAACTAGTATACTACAGAGCCGTTATAATTATAGGAATAACCAAAGAGTGCTTAGAAATAAATTGTTTTATTAGCTAGCAGTGTTTCATCCATACCCTGTGGCAGGAATCATCAGAGCTTATAAACAAGAGTATATCAATAGTTGCATGCTCCGTCACTAGAACAAGGTTAAAGGACCCCCTGCTGGTATTTAACTGTGTTCTGGTGACGCAGCTTGATGGAGCATGTAACTATTGATATACGCTTGTTTATAAGCTCTGAGGATTCCTGCCACAGGGTATGGATGAAACACTGTTAGCTAATAAAACAATGTATTTCTAAGCACTCTTTGGTTATTCCTATAATTAATTATATATATATATTTATATATATATATATATATATATATATATATATATATATATATATACAGTATATATAATGAAAAATAAAATTTACGGGCGAAAGAGGGGAATATCCATCGTCAGTTGTCTGCTAGAAATCATAGGTCTTCGCATGGATATTCCCCTCTTTCGCCGTAACTTTTATTTTTCATTATACTTAATTGCCACCACACAGCTCGCCATTTTATATATATATATATATATATATATATATATATATATATATATATATATATATATATATATATATATATATATATATATATAGCAAAGAAAGTGTGGTAAGAAACCAGGTGCTCCAGAGTACTCGATACTTAGGAGTAGTAGAGTGGGTAATAGGAAGAGAGTCAGGTCCCCGACGGCTGAGCTCCGGTCGTTTCGACAGCTAGATTCGGATCTAGCTGTCGAAACGGCCGGAGCTCAGCCATCGGGGGTCCTGACTCTTTTCATACATATATATATATTGTGTGTGCGTGTGTGTGTATATCTAATGATATACGGTATCTTCACGAATAAACATTTGAAAGCATTTACTTATAAATTTTAGAAGCTGATGACGTAGAACCACCAGGTGTATTCTACCATAGGCAAGAGATGAAAGGCCGATAAAACTGTTTTATCGGCCTTTCATCTCTTGCCTATGCTAGAATACACCTGGTGGTTCTACGTCATCAGCTTCTAAAATTTATAAGTAAATGCTTTCAAATGTTTATTCGTGAAGATACCGTATATCATTAGATATACAAAATACACACACACACATACTCTCTCTCTTTCTCTCTCTCTCTCACACACACACACACACACACACACAGACATATATATATATATATATATATATATATATATATATATATATATATATATATATATATATATATACGGATTAACAAATAATAGTTAAATGCAGTCCACTTAGGTGAAGTCCAGTTATGGTATTCCAGGTAGTGGATGATATTAACTAAATTCATAAGATTCAAACCTCCGTGAATCGAACCAACATAACATAGCTTTAAATTAGGATACCTACTACCCACAGAAATATATTCATTAAGTATACTATTTCCTTCACAAGTCTATACCACACAATAGTCTGTAAATACCTCTTCTACCAACACTCTTACTCCTTCTCAGCTGCTGCAATCATTTGATCCTAGATCCTAGTTTTTCTCATTTCACTACTACAATGTTACTTTACCTTCTTTTTGCCATATTACAATTAGCACGCTTTTCTCTTTGCATGTATGTATATTTTTGTACGAGTGTATATTAGTGTGTATGTATGTGTCTATGTACACATATATGTGTATATGTATTTATATTTATATATATATATATATATGTGTGTGTGTGTGTGTGTGTGTGTGTGTGTGTGTGTGTGTGTGTGTGTGTGCGTAGATATATGCGTATATTAATTCGTTAACCTCTGTATTAACTCTACAACTATTGAGCTTTGACAGTGGTCCCACTCATGTATACGGTTGAAGATGAATAGAAAGACTGTAAAAACTAGCTTATCTTTATAATTTAAAATTGATACACACTACGATACTTTTTGCCTTATGACAGCTGGTTTTCACGCTGTAACATTAGATACATTATATACCCCCCACCTAAGTAATGTCAGGGTATCCTTAAATAGTTTATTGATAGCATTGTTGTAATAATTGTTGTTGTTTATTGTTCTAATTGAATGCCATAACTACTCCATATTTTCTTTTATTTTCTTGCCTGTGTATTTTCTTCATTCTCGCATGCTCCGAAGATCTGACTGGTTATAATTCTGTATTGGCGATCGAGTGACGCAAAATTAGGCGGATAGCGATCTCTAGACATACCAGTTCAGTGAAACAAATGTAAGCTATGTGATTAAAAACTTTTTTGTATAGCAAACCATGTAAACCTTCTTTCCTGATTTATATATATATATATATATATATATATATATATGTATGTATATGCATATAAACATAAATGTATGTGCGTGTTTGTGCGCACAGTGTGCTTGCGTGCGTGCGCGTATATGTGTATTTAAAATTCTACCTTTTAAAAGGAATCGATAGTGCGCGATGATATCATCTTTTTTGCAATGACATCTATGAAACAACAAGAACAGTTATTATTAGACAATAATTTTAAATATAAACTTCTGTATTACTTAACGAATAATTTATTTTATTTTAATCGTGAGGTTTGTAGGGAGAGGGAGTGTCAGATTGATTTTTCTTAAGACAAGAATGTGAATTCTGATTTCAAAAACATTCCTCTGATAACTAAGTTTATAAAAGGATTCTATAAATCAATTCTTTGTATTTTGCTTATTTTTAGTTTTTGAAGGGGTTGAGGTGATTTCTTTCATAACGATTAATCAGATTTGATTTTCATTATTTAGAGATTTTTGTTCTTTTTAATTCTTTAAATCAATATACTTCTTTAAATCAAAATACTGTACAAGATGGTGGTATCCGATCCGACTCTGAGCTCTCTCAGTTCAAATCTTACTAGTTTAACTTTACCTTTCGTTTTTTTCAGGGTTGATATATGAAGTACCAATTCACGGTTGGGAGTCTGGCAGAATTGTAATGAGCTGGATGGGTTGTTTTGTCGTATTTGTTCAGGCTTTGTGCGTTCTGAGTTCAAATTCCGCCGAAATCAATTTAGCCTCTCACCCTTTCGGAATCGATTAATAAATTATCAGTTGTTACATTGTCGGAATTCTTAAACAATCAGATGGGATACTTTTTTGCGGTAACTGATCTGTATCTGTGACATCTGAGTTCAACACCTCGTTATCAAATCAGGTTCTGTGCTTTCTAATTTTCAATACTGCCTCTGTCTGCCGACGGTTGTGACCACTGGCAAAACGAATCATCACTAGAAACATTGTCGCCTTGGCTCCATGAAACGATCAGCTCTTCTTTCTTCTCGTTTGTAGCTTTAAGCTTCCTATTATTTTGATGACATGCAATATATCATGTAATTTCTTCCTGAGATATATTATTCATTGTTCGTACGTTTTCTCATCACGTTTGCTTTCATTGCATTCAAAGAACGCTAAGTATATAAGATCTCCCCTGAATAATAGAGGTCATTCATGCTCTTGCTAAAGAATTATTTGGGCAACAGCATTTTCCTTAATGAATTTCAGACAAATGTGATTTCTATAATATATATAACCTAAACCTTTGATGAACATTCTTCTTAATGGAAATAGTTCCAATTCAAGAAAGTATGCGACACTCAAACAAAAGAATATTGTTGGCTCTCAAGAAGATGCTGAATTGAAACTCTTAGAGGTTAATATCTGACCCTTTCCTGTTTCTTATGCCTGTCTCGATTTTTTCCAATACGAATGTTCCAAATAACAAAAGACTTAGAATTGTGAAAGACATCCAGATTCAAATACCTAAACCACATTACAGCTCAAATATAATGTAACAGTAATGTTAAAGAATAGAAAAACATAACACATTTTGCAGGATGTTTGTGTTGTAGTTACTGTTGCTGATGGTGGTGATGATTGTGGTGATTGTTGTTAGTGTTGTAGTGGTGGTGGTGGTGGTACCGGTGATAGTGGTGGAGATGGAGGTGGAGATGGGGGTGTTGATGTTAGTGGTGATGATGACGGGTGTTTTTGATGAGGCTGCTTTTATTATTGGTGGTAATTGTTATGGGGGTGACAGTGGTGGTGCCATCCTCATCGTTTCGCCCCAGGACAACCTGCATCTAGCACATCGATTTCGAAAAGCATTCCTACCATTACCATCTAGTTTCTTAATGTACATTTACATAATGTATCTTTTCCTGAACTACTAACCGAATACTGAAGAAAAGAATCTCATGGAAGCTGCAACAGAGAGGCAAGCACAAAGGAACGCGCCAACTTTATCAATATATATATATATATAAGTTACACAATAATCAAAGCTATGTTCAAATCATTTTATTGCTGACAATCGTTTCTTCCAAACTTTCGTTTGGAATCATCGGAGCATTAGCAATGTTTGTACATATAATTAACCTCCTATTCAACTGAACAATCATATAGATACATGGATATTAATGTTGTCTACAACAGTTTTGTATTTACAGAGTGGAATGGATGCTACATAGATTTCAAGAGAATTGTACAATAATTAAAATTAAAAATTAAAAGTTAAAAGGCACAGAGTGGAATGAATGCGACAGAGATTAGTATAACAATTAGAGACATTAAGGTAGAAAGTTACTCGTGAAACGAGGACACTAGCAGTACATATGCAAGCGTATAGAGCGTGCAAATACAATAGGAATATACAGGAAGGAAACAAGCAATGGTACTAGGCATATATAATTTCTGCGAGGCAAAGTTATCACATAAAACAACATATGTTTACAATCAAGCAAAGCTGTTTTTGTATTAAAATTATTAGTTTATGGTGGATGTAGTGTGATAATTGTTTCTGTAATGTTCAAATGTGTATGTGTTGAGAGTATCAATGTTATTGCTATCTTTTCCATTACATTGGCTATGTTTTATTTTAGTGAATGTTTTTAATCAGTCACAGCCATGGATTGTATACCGGTCCTAATATATTGTTATCTGGGGTTCGAGTTGTTGTTGAGTGGTTCCTCTAACGGTTTAATTTCCGGAAGTGTGTTTGATCTATATTAAGGGGAGCTAATACGAAAGGGGAGGTAACTAGCGATTACATTGTAAATGAATTTAAAAAAATGTAAAGTTGTTTACAGCTCCAATTAGTTAAAATTCTTTGTGTTGCTATACATTATATTGTGTTATAAGTGAATCCCTTTTATATAATACTATTTGTTTGTGTTTAATTTTAAATATAATCTATTTTACATTAAAGGTCTCATTATATTGTAATCTATCCATTACAGAATAAAGTGTATGTAATGTATAGGAAAAGGGTACGAATGTATAGTTGTTTACAGGTCTAATTAGTTAAATCTCTTGTGCTATTAATATACATTATATTATTTTATAAGTGAATCTCATATATATAATGCTATTAATTTATATATTTAATTATAAATACAATTTATTTTCCTATACTACATTAAGTGTCTCATCATATTATTTATCCATTCCTGAATATAATATAAGCAAGATATAGTGGTTATATTAAATGGTGTTAGTTTTATGTTTATTTCTAATAGTTATTGTATAGTATAAATTTTGAGATAAAAAGGAGTTAGGTATAGTGATGAGCTGATCAAATAGTGTGATGCTGTGGGGATACTCATATGCCGATAAGACCTAGAGGTGAAGTGTTAATAGTGGTGAGGAATTCAGATCTGACATTGTTATATATCAGCAGCTAGGTTTAAAGCTATGGAAAGAGTGTCGGTGGTAGTGCTGGCACATCGAAAAAACCTCTGATTTTCTATTTAGGAGGTCTAGCTTAGAATAGATTATTGTTCGGGTCTCTAGAAGACAGAGGTTACATAATTTATTTGGTGATTTATACGATGCGGCCCTATCTACTATCTCCCATTGAAGTGTATATGTTCTATTCCTAGATATCAGAGAGTGTATGTAGCTGGATAAAGAAGTGGAGTTGGCTAGATTGCGATTTTGAACGTGTGGAGATGCGAGTTATATCTCGTCTTGAAGCAGTTCGAAGTTGAACCGATATATGTTTTAGAAGAATTGTTTGTGTTGACCGTGCAAGAGTAATGATGATCAATTTCGCGGCCAGCGTCGACGTAGATTCGAACGCTGGTTTACACACACACACACACACACACACACACACACACACACACACACACACACACACACACACACACACACACACATATATATATATATATATATATATATATATATATATATATATATATATATAATATAATATAATATAATATAAAGGATTGAAACTCCAATCATCCTATTGAAAAGTCTTGACCCGCCAAGTCTGTGCAATGACACGCGCTTAACAGTCAGGCGGAAGATGAAACATCTCCCAGAGTTCCATGATAGTTCCATGATAGTGCCAGTTTTGCTGATATAACTATTTGTTAGTTATTTAACCATGGCAAAGCCGACCATTAATCGTTCGTATACATAAAACTGACTGGCCTGTCTGCTGATATGCAAATCTGGGTGATCAGTGGGTCTGGTAATATACAGATCTCATTGATCAGCCAATCTGCTAATATGCAAATCAGGCCTATCATTCACTGTATATTCCAGAAAATATCATATATTTTCATTAAATCTGACAGTTGACAGATAAGCAGTATACGGTACTGATGAAGAGTAATCACCCAGTACTTACATGGCTTAAAGAGTCTGTTTGCATAATTGCAAACGAATCGAATATTATTATTAATATTCGAAAAGCTCAGATTTACATTTCTTTATACACACACACACACACACACATATATATATATATATATATATATATATATATATATATATATATATATATATATATATATATATATATACAATATATTAATAAATGGAAACTATATTTATAAAACCATAATTATTTTATTATATATATTTCAAGGGCAACCAAGGCAAATTTTGGTGCGCTTTCATCAGATAAAATACAAGATTTGTTTTATAAATGTTGACATACCCGCGGAAAAAACAACCTTGACGGTTGAAGGTTCCCTGGATAGTGGAAAAAAAATTTATTTAGGGTAATTCAAAGTTATGTGTGAGTATGCAAATGAATGTCAGAAAGAGTTGAAAAAACAACGGCTTATTTAAATTATACTGTTGGAAGAAGAGAGAGAAAAAACAGAGAGAAAGAGAAAGAGAGAAGAAAGAAGGGAGAAGAAAAAAGAAAAAAGAGAAAGAGAAAGAGAGAAGAAAGAAGAAAAATGGAGAAAGAAAGAGGGAAAATTAAGGAAGAACGAGCGAAGAAATAAGCTTAAAATATATCGTTCTTTTATGCTATATTTATATTAAAAATAATGATAAATTAAAAATTTTGATAAATTGAAAATAGTTAAATTAAAAATAATGTTAAATTCAAAAATATATTATAATAAAGATGTGTTTAAAATATATTAAAATATATTAATAAGAATATATGAGTATAGATGTGTATGTCATGTTATTAGATGATAGTTTTACATTGGGAAAATATTGAGAATCCAGTTTTGTTTATTTATTAGTTATTATGAGATAAGTTTCACAAAAATATATTTAGCTAGAATTTATTATTGGTAGTAAGTCAAATCTTAAATACTAAAAAAATTACAAAGATTACGACAAATTACGAGAGTTTACAAAAGATTAAATACTTAATTAAAAGTATATATTAAGACCATTTAAAAATTCAGACTATAAAAATTAAGACTATAAAAATTCAGATTATAAAAAACTATAAAGAAGTTTTAGGAGATTTTTTAGAAAACTCAAAAAGACTCCAAAGATACACAAAAATATTTTAAAAAGCTTATAAACTATTCATAAATTATAATTAACATCTAAGATTATTCAAAATACAAAGAAGTATTCAGAAATATTTGAAAATACTTAAACACTTAAAATATTTAAAATATTTAAAAGTGTTTAAATATTGGAAAATATAAAATCCAAAAAATATTAAAATATTAGTTGACCAAAAAGAATAATTTTTTTATATATATAATTTTCTAAAATATTTTTAAAAAATATTTTTAAACCATTTTAAAATTTTAAAATAATTTTTTAAAGAGATTTTTAAAAGTTTCAAGTAATAATTACTTCGTAAATATATATATAATACACTTCTTAAAACTCTAATAGTTTATATTCTTGGATTTTAAGTTCCATAATAAGTTGGGTAGAGAAGTTGAAGATGTTTTACCAATATTCCTAAACGAACATTTATGGTTATTGAAACGAGATTTGAAGTCTGTAGAAGTAGATCCAACATAGTTAAAAGAATTATCATTAGTTTTGACATTGCATTTATAAACCACATTTTTAAATAAACAGTTATTTTTTAAAGGACAGTCAGATTTAATTCTCCAATTACAATTATCAGAATTTAAATTATTGGGAACAGTATTATTATATTGGATATTGCTAGATGTATTAATGCTAATCTGGTTAAGGTTTAGATTTCTATTATTGATTCTATTTATATTCTGTGCTAAATTCATAGTAGTAGAGTATGATAGTTTAATTGTATGTCTGTTAAAGATTGAATAATATCTATGTGCTTTGGGAAAACAATTATCAAGAGGTTTAAAAAATAGTTTAGCTAAAGGTGTTTTAATACTTATTGAGAAAGGGGGAGCGTACCAAATTATGTTTCTAGTTCTATTCTTTTAGTTTTAGAGTTTGTGCTAGGTTTCTTATTATAATTATAATTATAATTATGGTTAATTGACGTATCATTATTGTCGATGTATTTAATTTCATTATTATAGCCTGATCTGGGGTGGATTGGCAGTATCAGTAGAGGGTCGGACGCCATGCTTTCCAGCATAGTTACGTCCCTTTACGGTCTGAGTTCAAATCCCGCCGAGGTTAACTTTGCCTTTCATCCTTACGGGGTCGATAAAATAAAGTACCAGTAATGCACTGGATAATTGCTGGCCTTGTGCCTAAAGTAGAGACAATTATTATAGCCTGCTCTACTTAAAGCTTCGTTATAATATTGTGCCTTATCTTCAAATATATTTTTATTCGCTGAGATTCTAGAAATACGTTGCTGTACGGAATTTACGATGGTGTTCTTAACAGATCTAGGGTGATTAGAGTTAAAGTTAACATAATTTAAATTCTCATTGATTTTATTAAATGGATAGTATAGCCCAGTATTAAGGTTTAATGTTACATCTAAAAAGTTAACTATTTTATAATTATTCTCTATTTCTAACATAAGATTAAAGCTATTAAAAAATGGTATTATTGATTTTCTTTTTCTATTGATTTCACAATTATTATTATTTTCAATTAGCAACTGCGATATAAACCACCGGTCATCGCGATATAAACCACCGGTCATCTCCGGTAGTTTTCTATGTAATGCATTGTTAATAAATAGACCCACAAGATCCGTTAATTGCGCGAGTCCGAGGACCCCATAGTGATATCGAAATTGTTATCCCTATCTGCTCTAGTTCAAAGATGGTTGTTAAATTTAATTAAGGTTTTACGTGCAGTTAAAATGATATGCATTTCATCGCTAGATAGATCAGTATATTTAGATGCATATATAAGGGCTTTATTAAGTAAATTAGGAGTGATAGATGAGTAGTAATTAGCAATATCCAATTGAATGAATTTTTTGTTATGCTTATATTGTATGTCCTTAAACCAATCTATAACTTCATTAGTCCCATTCCATAATTTTAAGTAAGATATTTCTTTAAGTTGCGGTATGATTCTATCTAATATATTTTTACTAACTATGCCTAGGTCTGATTTAGATGGTGTTATAAGTCTAACTGGTAATTCTATTTCAAAGTTTCTTTTGTGGTCTTTCAAATTAATTTTTGGTTTTCTAGGTATAAAGGGTTCAGTCCTATTTTCGATAACTAATTTTTGAATTATATTAGAAGCTTCTCTATTTAGCCTTTCAAAGTCATCATTGGTTGCTCTCTTGTAGTTTTCCTTAATTCCTTCAATATAAGATTATTATACTCGTCCTTTTGCATTTCATATAGATTGTTGGTTTTGTCAGATTTAACAAGAATTTTTTCAGTTCTTTCAAGATTTTCTATATTATTCTTAAGGCCTTTAAGATATTCCTGGCCTACAATTTGGTTTTTCTTGAATTTAATGTTTTGTATGATTGAAATAATTTCGTTTTCAAATTCCATTAATAATTTGTTGCTAGGTGGATTTTTCTTGGATTTGAAGATCATATCGAAGTTGAATTTATTTGGTTTTTCATCTGATTTTCTATCGAAATGAAAAGCACGCCATCTGAGTCCGATTTCTCAATAAGTTGTTTAAGTCCTTATTTCTAGGTAAAGGTATGTCTTTTAAAGAAGAAGAGATCTTAAAGAATTCCATTATTTAATTATCAGGGCGGTGGATTGGCAGTATCAGTAGAGGGTCGGACGCCATGCTTTCCAGCATAGTTACGTCCCTTTACGATCTGAGTTCAAATCCCGCCGAGGTTGACTTTGCCTTTCATCCTTACGGGGTCGATAAAATAAAGTACCAGTAATGCACTGGGTAATTGCTGGCCTTGTGCCTAAAGTAGAGACAATTATTTAATTATCAGTTATAATTTAAAGTGCTCAACAATAAAGGAGCTAAATATATGCAAATGTTTTTTAGTTCTTGTAAACATCGTTTAAATTCAACTTTTAAATATATATATATATAATTGTTTCTACTTTCGGCACAAGGCCAGCAATTACCCAGTGTATTACTGGTACTTTATTTTAGTAAGGATGAAAGGCAAAGTTAACCTCAGCGGGATTTGAACTCAGAATGGCAAGGGTCGTAACTCTATGCATCAAAGCATGGCGTCCGAATAATGTAATTACACGTTTAATCTTCCCTACATAATGTTTACTCTATCCAAACACCTATAATCTCATTTCTTAAATTATATCCATATATGTTCAGAAATTTAATCTAATTCTAATTTTTATATCTTTTACTTCGTAAATATATATATAATACACTTCTTAAATCTCTAATTTACTTCTTAAAACCTTTACTTTCTAATATTTCTACCTCATAAATATATTTTTACATTTATCTATCTTACTTCCAAAAATATCTCATAATCCTTTCGGAATGATTACTTGAAACTTTTTAAAATCTCTTAAAAAATTATTTGAAAATTTAAAAATGCTTTTAAACATTTAAAAAAAATATTTTAGAAAATTATATATATAAAAAAATTATTCTTTTTGGTCAACTAATATTTTAATATTTTTTGGATTTTATATTTTCCAATATTTAAACACTTTTAAATATTTTAAATATTTTAAGTGTTTAAGTATTTTCAAATATTTCTGAATACTTCTTTGTATTTTGAATAATCTTAGATGTTAATTATAATTTATGAATAATTTATATCCTTTTTAAAATATTTTTGTGTATCTTTGGAGTCTCCTAAAACTTCTTTATAGTTTTTTATAATCTGAATTTTTATAACTTAATTTTTATAGTCTGAATTTTTAAATTGTTTTAGTATATACTTTTAATTAAGTATTTAATCTTTTGTAAACTCTCGTAATTTGTCGTAATCTTTGTAATTTTTCTAAGTATTTAAGATTTAACTTACTACCGATAATAAATTCTAGCTAAATATATTTTTGTCAACCTTATCTCATAATAACTAATAAATAAACAAAACTGGATTCTCAATATTTTCCCAATGTAAAACTATCATCTATAACATGACATACCCATCTATACCCATATATTCTTATTAATATATTTTAATATATTTTAAACACATCTTTATTATAATATATTTTTGAATTTAACATTATTTTTAATTTAACATTATTTTCAATTTATCAAAATTTTCATTTTATCAAAGTTTTTAATTTATCATTATTTTTAATATAAATATAGCATAAAAGAACGATATATTTACGATTTACGTACTCATCCCTTGATAAGCTTATTTCTTCGCTCGTTCTTCCTTAATTTTTCCCTCTTTCTTTCTCCCTTTTTTCTTCTTTCTTCTCTCTTTCTCTTTCGCTTTTTTCTTTTTTCTTCTCCCTTTTTTGTTCTCTCTTTCTCTTTCTCTGTTTTTTCTTTCTCTTCTTCCAACAGTATAATTTAAATAAACCGTTATTTTTTCAACTCTTTCTGACATTCATTTGCATACTCACACATAACTTTGAATTACCCTAAATAAAAAATGTTTTCCACTATCCAGAGAACCTTCAACCGTCAAGGTTGTTTTTACCACGGGTATGTCAACATTTATAAAACAAATTTTGTATTTTATCTGATGAAAGCGCACCAAAATTTGCCTTGGTTGCCCTTGAAATATATATAATAAAATAATTATGGTTTTATAAATATAGTTTCCATTTATTAATATATTGAATATTTACTCCAGTATCTGTTGAGTACTTTATATCAGTTATAAAACTTTTAAGCTTGTTGAATCGCAACAAATTAAATATAACTTTTGCGCATATATATATATATACAAGAAAGTACGTCCATAGAATCATTTGATAAAATATATACAGTATTTCCTCTCCCAATCAGCATAATCAACCACACAAAAAATCATTTAAACAAGGCTATAAGATTAAAAGGCACCTATGAAGAAACAATAGATAAATAAACGATGGCTATTTTATTCGCGATCAACAGCCACAGAATATTTACCCAGTATTTCTAATAGCTCGTGGAAATCAATTAGATATATAGCCAATCAATACACAATTAGGTACAAAATCAAAGTTAGAAGAAAAAATGTATATAAAATAGCCATCGTTTATTTATCTATTGTTTCTTCATAGGTGCCTTTTAATATTATAGCCTTGTTTAATTGATATTTTGTGTGGTTGATTATGCTGATTGGGAGAGGAAATACTGTATATATTTTATCAAATGATTCTATGGACGTACTTTCTTGTATATATACATATATCGCGGTGCCCCAGCATGGCCTCAGTCGGATGGCTGAAACAGATAAAAGAGTAATATATATATATATACATATATATATATATATATATATATATATATATATATATATATATATATATATATATATATATATATATATATAAAAAGAGATGAAATCGAAAATGCAACTGGAGTCTTATGAGAAAAACCACAGACCCTCCATCTCAACTCACCTTTTGAAAAGCAGAAGAACTGCGAAACCGGTAAAGGAACCAAATAAATATATATATTTTTTTTAAAAATAAGACTCCAGTTGCATTTTCGATTTCATCTCTTTTTCTTTATACTTTCACTCGTGTAGGACACCTCGGTTATTTTTCATTTTGTAAAAAAAACCTCACTTTCTAATATATATATATATATATATATATATATATATATATATATATATATATATATATATATATATATATATATATATATATATATACATATGCAAACATATATACATATATATACAACATATTAACAAATGGAAACTATATTTATAAAACCATATTTATTTGATTATACATATTTCAAGGACACCAAAGCAAATTATGGTACGCTTTCATCAGATAAAATATAATATAGATCAGTTTTATAAACAAATTTTGACATACCCTTAAAGAATGCGACCATGTCGGTTGGAGGCTCCCGGATAGTGGGGTTACTAATTTTATTATTGGTCTATTATGCAAATTAGTGTCGGAGAGGATAAATCCCAGTACATTTAAATTAAGCCGTTGGAATAGGGAAAAAATAAAAAGAAAAAGAAAGAGCAAACCCAAAGAAGGAAAACTAAAGAAATCGAAAGAGAGAAAACCCTAAGTGAGAGAGTGTTGTATTAACGTAATTTATGAGATGATGAAGCGAGAAAATAAATATATAGTGGATGAATTACGCGGAGTAAATAAAGCGTGGATAAATAAATAAATAATAATAACCGGAGAATTTTATCTAATGTTTAAATTTGATTAAATGTTTAATTTATCAATTAAATATGTCAGTTAAATTATTGAGATCTATAAATTAAAAATTGAGATCTATATATTATTAAAAGAATATATATATATATATATATATATATATATATACATATATATATTATTAAAAAATATTATTAAAATATATATTATTATTACATAACCATATATAAATTTATTATTAATAATCATCAACCAACAATTAATTATTAATAAAAAATAATAAAAAATAAAACATTTTATGTTTAAAATATAGGAATGTTTCTAAACCCATGGAAATTCAGAGATTTTACCGAAGAATAATCTCTTCTTCGTAATAGCAATACAGCGTGAAGGAAATTAAGTGAGTTATTTGTAATTTAGATAGCTCTAAGGATTAAATGTTATAAAGGTTAAGATGATAAAAAAAGTTAAGATTATAAAAATATCTTATATTATTTTATAGCAAGTTATGATTTTATAAATTTTATATATTTTATAAATCCACCTGTTATACAGTTGTGACTGTTAAAATATAAGTTTGTTTACTATAACGTCTTAATGTTTAAAGTTTTTCATAAGAATATATCTAAAGCATAAACCGTAAAAAACCTTTTATAAGAGTTCATTCATAGAGTGTATTCAAATTATACATTTTGATATATATACATATACATACAGAGACATACATACATGTATACATATATATATACATACACATACATACATATATATATATATATACATATACACACATATATACATATATATATAAATACAAAATACATAGTATAAAATAAAATAAAATATGAGTTATAATTTTTAAAAGGATTATAATTTTAAAAGGAATTACAATTTAAAAAAATATCATTATATAATTTTAAAAGGAATTATAATTTTTAAGCAATATAATTTTTAAGCAATATAATTTTAAAAATATATATAAGAATATAGATTTTAAAAATATATATAAGAATATATATAAGAATATATTGCTTTGGTGTCCTTGAAATATGTATAATCAAATAAATATGGTTTTATAAATATAGTTTCCATTTGTTAATATATTGTATATTTACTCCAATAATTTGTTGAGTGCTTTATATCAGTTATAAAAATATTTGCTTGTTGTATCCCAACAAATTAAATATAACTTCTACATACATATATATATATACTATATATATATATATATATATATATATATATATATATATATATATATATATATATATATATATATATATATATATATATATATATATATATATATATATAAATATATATATATATATATAAATATATATGTATATATATATATATATATATATATATATATATATATATATATATATATATATATATATATATATATATATATATATATATATATATGTATATATATATATATATATTGTTATACTTGGGGAGGGTCATATTTGTGTAATATTGCCAGAATTAATAACAGAACACATTCACTGTTTGGTTGGTCTTCGCTTCTCGCTGTCTTTTATATCTGCGATCTAACTTACTCGGTCCTCAATGTTGCCATTGACTGACCGACGGTCAAAAATAATACAGATACAATATAGACACAGACACATATATATAGTTTACATAATTTACATAAATCTTTCGTTGCACATCTGCAACATCGTCAGTGGTGTTATATTTTTTCCTCCTCTTGTGTTGTATGTCTACGCCATTTTTTATTCAGTCTGTCTATATATTTATTTATTTATTTGCTTGTTTGTTTATTTTATTTTGTCTTCTTTGCGCATGCGTTTGCGTGTGTGTATAGTGTTATGTTTGCTGTGTGACTAGTGTGTATAGTGTTGTGTCTGCTGGGTGATTAGTGTGTGTTTATGTGCTTGTTGTTATTGTGCTTGTGTATGTATTTATTTATCTTATTTTATTTTATTTTATTTACTTATTTATACTTCTCTTAGGTCAGTGTTGTTTGTTTGGGTGTTGTTGTTGTTCCACTCATTCTTTCTGTTTAGCTTTGGTCTTCTAATTTCTATTTCACTGGCCTCTCTGATTTGCCTATCTGCTGGGTCATTCCTATGTTTAGATATTATTCTAATTTCTATGTTGTCTATGTTACCGTCATATTGTTGTCTAGCATGTTCGTATAGTACTGACCCGTTTTTTCGTCCTTTTAGTTCCCCCCAGTGTTGGTCTATCCTTTCACCTATGCTACGAGCTGTCTCACCTATGTATGTTGTTGTCATGTTTCTGCAAGTACCCTCTGTACATCTTATGCTATAGACTACGTTTCTAGTTTTACAGTTTATCTGGGGGTTCACCTTACATATGATACATTTCCTATTGGTACAGTGGGTTTTCTTAAAAGGGTAGGTTTTGCTGATCAGGGATTTTATGGTGGTTCCTGGCTTTTCTACCACCTTTATTTTTAAGTGGGTCTTTCTCAGGGCCTTTCTACACTGGTTAGCTAATTTCCCTCCAGGGGTGGCGTACACAAACATGACACTCTGATATCTCTGGTTGTCGTACCATGATGTGGCCTTCCCTATCTTATGTCTAGCCCTATCTAAGCTATTCCATGATTTTCTCCTGTATAATGGGCAAATTCCTTTCATGTCCAGTTCTATGAGGGTCTTATACTTTTCCATGGCTCCTTCGTACACTCTGACTCTGTCTCTTTGGTTGTAGCCAGAGAACTGCATGCGGTTGATGAAGTGTTGGATGTGTCTTTCCATTTCTGTTGGGTCGCACATGCTGGACACATTCTTCATCACTCGTACCAAATCTGCGATCAGAATATTAAACTTAGCACTACTGGACATTGCTGAGTTTTTGAGTATCAGGTATTTGGAGGCCATGGGTTTAGCATAGTGTGAGTGGAGAATTTAGGCTCTCTCGTCTATAGTGTTAATCCAGAGTTCTGTGTCTAATACAGGTAGTCTATTGTTAGGGTGTTTGGAAGGGAAGTCGATAGTTACAGTTATACTCTGGTGTATGGAATTAGCTATCTGCTGGATGCTTTCCATCGTGCTACGTTCTAAATCAAACTTGTTAGTGCTCTCTAGTGGGGATGTTCTTATAACTATATAGATATCATCTACATAACGAGAGTACATGATGAGGTCTATGGAGCTTTCATTAAGGAGATCTTTAAGTCTCCTTTCCCACCATACCATGAAAAGGTTGGCAACATCACCAGCTATGCTGACGCCGATGGCTGCTCCCTCATTTTGGGTGTAGATTTTCTCATTGAAGTTAAATATGTGGCCCTTTAGGGTAGTTTTGATACTAGCCCCTATTGCACGTGCGACCATTTTTCTTACCTGATCATTGTTTTGGGGGGTCCGTATAGCTTTGGTCCACCCAATCCACCTTCCCATGGGAGTCTTTTTTGCCATTGAGGTTATGGTGGGGGGTCTACCTCTTATAGGTCTACTAGGGCAGAAACATCTAAGGTCATGGCTGTCTAGGTAGTCAGTGTCGTAGGTAAGTCTAAGTAGGAGGCCCAGTTCGTCTGTGTCGACGTCGCAGAACTCCACCTCACTCTCAATTATCATCTCCACACATCTTTTCACAGCAAAATCAATGTTAATGGATGAGTACAGTGACACCACATCCATGCTGCCTATTATTCAGTTGGATAGGCTCCTGTTTTTGTTGCACTCACTGATTCTGCTGAGGAGGTCCTCTGTACTTTCACATACATCTGGGGACATCTTGATTATGGGGCGTATAACCATTGAGAGGAAGTATGAGATCCTGTAGTTGCTAGCTATATTAGCTCCGCATACGGGTCTTGTTGGTGGTCCTGTTGTCGGGTCGTCGACTGTCTTGTGGACTTTGCGGAGCCCATACAAGGGTGGTATGCCATTGTTAGACGCCTGGAAGTTGTTGGCAGTGCGTCTGCTTGGCTTTAGGATGTCAGTCCACATCATCATGTGAGCGTTGAGGATTTTTTCTCTCCCATCGTGTGTTTGTTGTGCAACTTCGCTCGTGTTGGTGATGTGGGGTTGCATAGCCTTGATGTAGTTCGGCATGCTGTCTATTGACATCCTACCAGACTTATCTGTGGGTAGACACACTACCTCACCATCCCTTGTGCGCTGCTTGAGGCTAACCAAGCCTTCTACAGGTTTCCTCCAAAGTTGTTGGGCCTCTGGTCTGCTCTGTCTCTTAGTATACCTGTCTACTACTTGTTTAATCTTATTTCTAGCTATGGTGAACTGTGCCTCCGTCTCGTCATCTATTTGTTGTGGTATGCAAACTCTTTTATTAAAGGGTAACCTCGTAGGATAGATATTACCCATCTTATATGTTTTGTCAGCTGGGTTGAAGAATAGTTTCTCTAAGGGGTTGTCATTATATCTATCGTCATAGTTGTGTGTGTTGCTATTATTGTTATCAGGGTGGTTGTTGTTGTTTCTATCATTAGCATTATTATTATTGTTATGATTGCTAGATGTATTGTTGTTTACTTCACCGTTATTGTTGTTGTTGTTACTGTTATTTCTACCATTGTGGTTGTTACTATTATTATGTTTCTTGTTTTTGTTGATGTTGCTACATGTACTATTTCCATTATTACCACTGTGGTTATTGTTGTTGTTGTTCGTATTGTTACCGTTATTACTACTATGGTCGCTGTTGCTGTGGTTAATGTTTCTATTATTATTATTATTGTGGTTGTTGTTGTTCTGTCTATCGCTAGTATTATTACCATTATCACTATTTCTCACTTTCCTGCCATTGTTATGGTTATGGCTGTTATTTCTATACCCAGAGTTATTGTTTATATTACTACTACCGTTATTATTGTTGTTGTTGTTTACCTTTGCATTCCAACGTATTTTTGTGAAACACTTTTCCAGCTCCGTTTTGCACTCCATAGGGTTAATCTTTTTGTAGATGGAAAATTTTGGTGGTAACCGTAGGATTTGTTGTTCTTGTTCACTGATTAAAGTGTTCCCATAGATATTTACTGTGTGGTCATTGGTAAATTCTTCCGGTAGTTTTACATCAGTCATACGGATATTGTCGATGTTATCTGGGTATTTTTGAGAATATTCGATTTTCCTTTCTTGTAGTTTTTTCTTATTCATCCATTCTAATTTCTTCTTGAAATGCCTATTGCATTCGTTTCGAGCCTATTTCGTTTCACGTCGGATGACGCTCATGAAGTTATCTCTCTCGTATATATATATATATATATATATGCATACATATATACATATATATAAATATATATTTATATATATGCATATATATATATATATATATATATACATATATATATACATATATATAAATATATATTTATATATATGCATATATATATATATATATACATATATATATACATATATATAAATATATATTTATATATATGCATATATATATATATATATATATATATATATATATATATATATATATATATATATATATATATATATATATATATATATATAAGACATACATATATATATATATATATAAGACGTAAAATAAGAAAATTATAAAAATTAACTTACTTACTAAAATTTCACTCCAGCTAATTAGTTTCTGAAAGGGAATAAACGTAGTTTCCGAATGGAACCACGGAGAAAATCCAATCGTCATCAGGAAGTCTATTCTCAGTTAAGTTCCCAGGCAATGCGTGGACACAGGGAACTTATACAAAAATAATTCAGTGGATGGAAAAAAGCGAGCGAGGACTAAATTCCAGGACATTGAAAAAATCACTGCCTACTTGGTCGGTGGCTAATTCAAAAGAATCAATCACGTGACATTGCGGTTAATCAGTGAGGAGTGGGGTGCTAATAAGACAAGAGCCTGACTATTACTATGAACCATAGCAGTAGTTTTGGCAAATTTTTGCTCAACAAATAATTTGGAGATAATTATAGAGAATTAGTATATCTACCAACATATATATACAGATGCATACCTATGCTAGCAAATATATAGGTTTTGTCTTAGTAACTTTGTGGTTCAATGCAGAACAATTATATGAAAGACGTAAAATAAGAAAATTCTAAAAATTAACTTACTAAAATTTCACTCCTACTAATTAGTTTCTGAAAGGGAATAAACGTGGTTTCCGAATGGAACCACGGAGAAAATCCAATCTTCATCAGGAAGTCTATTCTCAGTTAAGTTCCCAGGCAATGCGTGGACACAGGGAACTTATACAAAAATAATTCAGTGGATGGAAAAAAGCGAGCGAGGACTAAATTCCAGGACATTGGAAAAATCATTGCCTACTTGGTCGGTGGCAAATTCAAAAGAATCAATCACGTTTCTCCGTGGTTCCATTCGGAAACCACGTTTATTCCCTTTCAGAAACTAATTAGTTGCGGTGAAATTTTAGTAAGTAAGTTAATTTTTATAATTTTCTTATTTTACGTCTTTCATATATATATATATATATATATATACATATATACATATATACATATATATATATATATATATATATATATATATATATATATATATATATATATATATATATATATATATATATATACGTTGCTTGCAAATCTCGCTAATAAATATAATTAGTTCTTTTGCATAGATTATTTTAATTATGTAAGCTACTGCTTTTGGCACATATGACAGACTTTCGAAATATTTCGTCTTTCTCTATAACTTCAATTAAATTTTAAATGAGTCTTAAATAAAATTAGCTTTGGATACGGGTAAATATTTAATAATTTAATCTCTCTCTCTCTCTCTCTCTCTCTCTCTCTCTCTCTCTCTCTCTCTCTCTCTCTCTCTGTATATATATATATATATATATATATTGTGCGCGTGTTTGTATAAGAAGTAGTATGCGTTAGGTTTTGAAGTTAACAAATTATACATTTTTACGTTTCCATGAATGTTTATATACTTGTACATCGTTTTTTTATATTTATGTTTTAATATTTTCCAAGTAATTATTTCTGCTCTACCTCAGTAATTATGACAAATGTGAAATATATATATATATATGTGAAGGCGTGTGGCTGAGTGGTTAGAGAATTGGATTCGCAATCATAAGGTTGTGAGTTCGATTCCTGGACCAGGCGATGCGTTATGTCCTTGGGCAAGACACTTTATTTCACGTTGCTCCTTCTACCTGGAGTTGCGACCGATAGATAGTATTAGCAATTGGAAAGACCAACGGAAACATTGTTCCCTCGGTCCGATTTGACGAAAGTCGATCGACTCCTATATATATATATGTATATATATGTATATATGTATATATATGTATATATATATATATATATATATATATATATATATATATATATGTATATATATGTATATATATATATATATATATACGGAAAAAATGAAACGAAATTTCATTTCTCACTCTTAGTACGGCTGTTACTTAAATGTAAGTATTTATACGTACATACATATATGGATACAGACGTACAGTAGAATGTATATATATATACATACACACATATATATATGTACGTATGGATTCACCGAACATATATAATGCTCGGTGTGTTTGTAAACAAACATCCTTAATTAAGCCGCACAGTGTCTAGCAACTATCGCTGCTCATTTGTTCAACACTGACAAAGGAACGCTGTACTAGTTTCAAGCTTATTAGCTATCGTCAGCAACGTATATCTTCCTGCCAGATGATTGAACGTCTGAAAGTATATGCTTTCCTTATGCATATTAATGGCTGAGCAGCCGTATACATATATGTATGTAGGAGCAGCTGTATACATATATGTATGTACGTATACGTACTTATATTTAATTAACAACCGTACTAAGAGTGAGAAATGAAATTTCGTTTCATTTTTTCCGTTTATCGTTTTCGGTACCCCGGCCGATTAACTCACTCGATATGCAAATTAGGCTGCTCAGCCGTTAATATGCATAAGGAAAGTATATACTTTCAGACGTTCAATCATCTGGCAGGAAGGTATACATTGCTGACGATAGCTAATATGCTTGAAACTAGTACAGCGTTCCTTTGTCAGTGTTGAACAAATGTGCAACGATGGTTGGTAGACACTGTACGGCTTAATTCGGGATGTTTGTTTACAAACACACCGAGCATTATAATAAATGTTCGGTGAATCCATAAGTACATATATATATATATATGTGTGCATGTATGTATATATATATATACATACTACTGTACGTCAGTATACATATATGTATGTACGTATACATACTTATATATATATATATATATATATTTAATATAACCTAGCGATAACAATAGAAAATAATACAAAGGTTGTTAAATTCTGAGATGTCACACTGAATTTAAAGGATAAATATGCATGGTATAAGTAGAATCAGGGACGAAGTTCAATAAGTTATTTTGTTATTGTCTTTGATCGCTTCGATTCTGTATTGAATAATCGCATTAAGAGAGGGGATGAAATATCAACTGATCATCAGACTACATAGAAACAAAGACACCCACAAAACTGGGAGGTCCATGTCGACCTACAGAATAAAGTCGGAAGCTTTCATGAATAGGAGACAGTACCATGTGTACGGACACTATTGCATCCAAATTCAGGGAACACCATGAGCAAACGAAGTGGAGACTGTTGCTAATATTCCAAATAAAGTCTTCAGGTATCGCTTCAGATATAGCATTGTGCTTATAATGCAGAATCAATCAATGACAACCCCAGACAGGCAAGTGTGAAATCTTATCTCCAGATACGTATATTTATATCCAAAGATATCCATGATAGTAGAACTAAGGAATGGGAACTTGTGTACTGTGTCCAGCTTGCAATTATGGATGATAATACAAAGCTGGGTGTATGATCTCACACACACACACACACACACACACACACACACACACACATACATATATATATATATATATATATATATATATATATATATAGAGAGAGAGAGAGAGAGAGAGAGTGGGGGGGGGGGGGGGGGGGGAGAGAGAGAGAGAGAGATTGGATAGATTGTGAAGGTTTTGAGTTCGATTCCTGGACCAGGCGATGCGTTATGTCCTTGCGCAAGATACTTTATTTCACGTTGCTCCTTCTACCTGGAGTTGCGACCGATAGAGAGTATTAACAATTGGAAAGACCAACGGAAACATTGTTTCCTCGGTCCGATTTGACGAAGTCGATCGAATGTCGACATATATATATATATATATATATATATATATATAGTAATAATAATAAAATTGAAGACTAAAATCCAAAGAGGGCTCGATAAGGAAAATATATATCAAATATATAAGAACCGTAGAGCAAATATTTATTAAAATAAGGTAGAAGGAGCAACGTGAAATAAAGTATCTTGCGCAACCTGGAGTTGCGACCGATAGAGAGTATTAACAACTCCAGGTATTGTATCAATCTAATTTTTCAATATATATATATATATGTATATATATATATATATATATATATATATATATATATATATATATATATATATATATATATATATATATATATATATATATAACAAAATGTCTACATACGTACATATGGACACACACACGCAGACATGTGTCGGCCCTCTCTCTCTCTCTCTCTCTCTCTCGCTATCTATACACTTACGTGCTAAGTAGCAATTATTTTCTCCGGGCTGGAGTCGGAGGTGGTAACATAGACATCTATTTTAATTTTGGTAGGACAGATTCCAATATCGTTTTGCTGACTATACTAATGTCAGGTTTTGAAAGATTGTTATGACGGGTAGACGGATAGTGATGGAAATTATTGTTATGGTCTTTTAAGGAGATATAAAGCTCTTTTCTTGTTAAAACGTTTGTTCTCTCATTTATTTGCAATTTAGTAGACATATCCTTTGCAATGAAGGAAGATCGGAGCGTCATATTCTCACGTGATATTCTTCATTGTGTGACTGAATATTGATGGAAAGGTGATATGCGCGGATCGGTCACAATAGGTATAAACCTAGTGTTGCTGATAGATCTGAGTTACGCGTAGCCGACTTGCTATTGTGAGCGGTCTGTGTATGTCACTTTTCCATCAACGGTAAGTTATAGAGCAAACAATAGCTCGTAAGAATCAAATCTCCAATGTTTCTTTATTTTTGGTTTGTAATTCATGCTATTATATTGGAATATTCTGAACTATTGTTCGTAATGTCATTCTTACTATTATATTTCCTATTCACATTCTGTCTGCTTTCCCTATACGTTCTTAAGTACACACACGCGCACACAAATACATACACACTATATATGTGTGTAGGAAAATAAGTAGTCTGGTGTACCAGGTGGTGTGTGGGATAGTATGCTGAGGTGACTACAGAACGGACAAACAGGTGCACATAGACAAATCCTACATGCATAAACACACACACACACACACACACACACACACACACACACACACACACACACACACACACACACACACATTAAATGGATAAATTGACTCAGTAATTGGTTTATTTTCAACAGACGATCTAAAATAAAATGTGTTGCCAAGCAAGTAAACCTGCGATATATACAGGTGCAAGACTATAAGTTCGACTGAATTGTGTGGTCGAGCTTATAGTCTTCCACCTGTCTGTAATCCTATGCTATACTACACTTGCATCTAACCTTTTTAAAAGGCTTAAATCTTTAAGCTTTATTCTGAAATGCATGTTTCCTCTGTCTGCTTTACCAACCTTTTCAGCATCAATTTTGTCCACAACTATATACGATTTTTACTGTACTTCATTTATCTGTAAACATATGTATTTTACTTTATTTTATCACATTTTATCTGCTGCTCCTGGTTTGTTATCTACTCCTATTTTTCACTTGTATTCCGCCTCAGTTGCCTAGTATAAATATTAATTCTTGCTCTTATCTAACCTCTCATAATATGTATCCACCAAATGTTTCCGAAGCAAAATTTTGATCTTATATTTGTATTTAACTCTTGTAATAAATCTGAAAATTTCTGCCTTGTGCTAGGATGAAACGGTCGTTAGTTATTAAATGTTTGAAATATTAAATACTCTTTGATTATCATTTACATTGTATTTTGACTCTGTATTATACTTGTTATATTACATCGAGCTATATTCATATTAATATTACTCTCTCTCTCTCTGTATATACATATATATATATATATATATATATATATATATATATATATATATATATATATATATATACAATGATATTATACTCCAGAAAACCTGTAGAGTGCTCTGAATCAGTTATAAACATTTATATTTGTTGAATTACCAGCAAATTGAATATCCCTTCTGCTTATATATATATATATATATATATATATATATATATATATATATATATATATAGTAATAATAATAAATTTGAAGACTAAAATCCAAAGAGGGCTCGATAAGTATAAATATATATCAAATATATAAGAACCGTAGAGCAAATATTTATTAAAATAACAAATTAAAGTTTAAGCAAAGAATCGCTGCGTTCACCCTTAACGGGATATTCTGAAACTAAAAAAGTCAATTTACTTCTGCGTTCACAGATTGACTTTTTTTATTTCAGAAGATCCCGTTAAGGGTGAAAGCAACGATTCTTTGCTTAAACTTTAATCTGTTAATTTAATATATATATATATATATATATATATATATATATATATATATATATATATATATATATATATATATATATATATATATATGAATCTGAGTGGTGCTTATTCCTATATGCATGCATTACTTTAACCATATATTTACGTATGTATGTATGGCTGGATTTTTGTAACTGTAAATATGTGGTTCGTGTAGCTCTCTCTGTGTATGTGTGTTTGTTTTTATGGAGTGTTTGAGTGTGTGTGTGTGTGGGATGTACCTGTGTGAATAAAAGGCACTCAGTATAGGGTAAGGAATATAGCCTAGATTAATCGTGTCTATGTAAAATATATATTGCCGATAAATTATATGGTCGCCTCAGAACATATTTTTTTCTCATACTATATTTGATTATTGTCTAGACAAACATTATCTTGTTTTCTCTATATTGCCAAGAAATAAACAAGACTATATACTATTCACTAACATTGAATCTAAAATTCTGTAGTCCTACCCTATGATGAGTATCGAATGCCAAAATCGTGAAATCTCATGTTTTTGCCATCAGATTGTGGCAAAGTTTGGGCATCACTTTGAAAAGATATAATCGATCATATGAACCCAAGGACATACTTTTGTAGGCTGATACATAATTTATCGATTTTTTTCTCGACGAATTTAGTAACAAGGACTTAAACATGTAGACGCACACGTAGTATTTATATTTGAAAACTAATTTCTTTATATGTATATACATACATATATATATATATATATATATATATATATATATTAAGAGAGTAAAACAAAGAATCCTTTAATACATCAAAAGTTTTTATTAGCCGACAATGTTTCGTCCTATTAAGGACTCATCAGGGCAATCAAAACAACAAGAGGTAATTTCGGCAGATACAAGCCAGAAACTCTGAAGAATATGGAGTTTACATACACTAATGTCTTACAAAGATATACGATAATAAAAATGAAGATAAAAATAATAAAATTATAATAACTAAGGATGTAGATAACATTAAGAACCA
Organism: Eledone cirrhosa; assembly: GCA_964016885.1. Taxonomy (NCBI): domain Eukaryota; kingdom Metazoa; phylum Mollusca; class Cephalopoda; order Octopoda; family Eledonidae; genus Eledone; species Eledone cirrhosa. The sequence goes on from OZ024747.1 coordinate 86,952,524, forward strand.
TATTACAAATATAGTCCAAAGTCACCAACTTAAATCTAAACAAATTTGGTTATATAGAGCAGGACTTATATATAACACAGTATAATACATTATAATAATAATATATCTATACCAACATTAAAATTCCAAATTAAAAATCAAAAGGTACAATATATACATGTATATATGTGCGCACACACACACACACACATATTACAACACACATATCTATTTTCTATTACACAGAAATTAAGCCCTATTGGAAGTTCTTCTGCTTTTCAAAAGTAGAGTTGAGATGGAGGGTCTGTGGTTTTTCTCGCATATATATATATATATATATATATATATATATATATATATGCGAGAAAAACCACAGACCCTCCATCTCAACTCTACTTTTGAAAAGCAGAAGAACTACGAAACCGGTAAAGGAACCAAATAATATATATATATTTTTTAAATAACACTCCAGTTGCATTTTCGATTTCATCTTTTTTTCTTTATACTTTCACTCGTGTAGGACACCTCGGTTATTTTTCATTTTGTAAAAAAAACCTCACTTTCTAATATATATTTCTAATATATATATATATATATATAAATTAACTCTGGAATACAACCCACACGTGTCGGGCCTCATAACAGCATTGAGTGCATCGAACTTCCAACATCCAGTACTCTGGAGATTTATCACAACAAATTCAAAATTAGAGGTGTCTGAATATTTTCCTTATTTTTTCTGCATATATATATATTTATTAAAATAACAGATTAAAGTTTAAGTAAAGGATCGCTGCTTTCACCCTTAACAGGATCTTCTGAAACTAAAAAAAATCAATCTGTGAACGCAGAAGTAAATATTTCGAAAAACCTTACAACCGAAGGAAAACAACAATACTTTGGTTCGTGAAGACGTTCTCTGGCAATGAACGGAAAAAAGGAAGATAATATGTCATTATGTGGAGCGATGGGAACAATTACACACAAAGACAAAACTTTAATCTGTTATTTTAATAAATATTTGCTCTAGGGTTCTTATATATTTGATACATATCTATCCTTATCGAGCCCTCTTTGGATTTTAGTCTTCAAATTTATTATTATTACTATATATATATATATATATATATATATATATATATATATATATATATATAGTAGAATAATCGAGTATCGAAAAATCGGCGCACGAGTTCACGATAAACAAAATTCGATATGAGCGGCAGAGGGCTCAATAATTCAGATAAATCAGAGCTATAACTATCGTTAAAATACCGTCACACATAGAACAAGTCTATAATCAACCATACGACCGAAAAATTGCGATCTGGAAGATTCGGGACACTCAGATAAAAAATCAATAAATCAATAAATCAAATGAATGTAAAAAGCATACCCGGACCCGCTAGAAAGATGGTAAATCTAGCTTCTTGGGTTTCTGTAAATCCTTAAACTGCCCTCTATCAGCTCACATAAAAATATATAAGACTTCTAGATGCCAGATATATATATGTGTGTGTATATATATATATATATGTATATATATATGTATATATATGGAGATATATATATGTGTGTGTGTATGTATTTGATATATATATGTGTGTGTGTGTGCTTATATCTTTACGTTTGTGTGTATGCATGTTTGATGTAGGTGTTTTTATTTTTGACTTGTTCTTTGATAATTTGCTATCGCTGCGAGAACTTGAAGATGGTCTCAATGACTAGACAGGTGTCATTTTATAATTATGAATGATTCGGTGCTTTATAACAATTACGCATCTCAATATTTCTACAGAAAAGACCAGTTACGTAGTGAATGAAACACAATCATGAAGAATTAACGAGGACAGTGAAATTAGCATACTATAAATATATTATAGTACACAAAGTAACCAATTATAACAAAAAAAGAAGTGAGAATATTGTCTCTATAACATAAACAATGAGGGAGAAAAACAATAAACTGTGAAAAGAACAAATAAATATTTGAATGTGCTATTAAATGGAACTAGACGGTGTTTGAACTCAGAAAAATTATGAGATAGTACCAGACAGGAGTTAAACTCTGGTAGGGGTTAAACTTAGAACATAAGATTATATCAAATATTTCTCTCTACTTTTCTCTACGCTCATTGCAGTATCACGTAATCTCTCATCTGTCTGACAGCCACTACGATGTTTTCAGCCTCGATGATGGCTAGTCTCATGCCATCTCGTCTCCGTCACTCCTGTCAGACTCATTTCTCTTCCATTGGACACACAATTCTATACATTTCTCCCGTCCTCGTTCTAACCAGCATACGCTGTCCACCCCACCCCAATCTGATTGTCATCCTCGAGGAATTTCCTTCTGTCCTTGTTTTTATACTTTTTATTCTGTAGCTGTCAACTTACAACATTTCAGAATAAACATTATTTGTACCAATCTCACTAAATTGGTCAACATTTGAAATGTTACATGACATATCTAATAGCATTGTATTAATTAGATTTTAAGATAGGAGAAGACCAAAGCAATGTAGTTAAATGAGTCATATATTCACTAGTTTTATGTTTTCTTTTTCAAATTTTCGACCAAAGGACTTAAAATCAGAAAAGCATCTCTCGTGATTGAAACCCGAAGATCAACTGAAAAGATTCTAAAATCAATGTTAGTTACAGCAGTTTTTCGAACCTTCGAAAAGTTAGACAACTCTGCATTCTACAGCAGTCTACATATTAAATACATATTTCATGAAGCCAGATGATTCGAGTGTATAGTTATATTTAATTTATTATTCTAAACACTTTTTTTTAAATATCTATTTAAAAACAAAATTTATTCAACTAACAGGCGGACGATTAACAATAAAATATAGAATGCGGGTCCGTCTGATTGGCGACAAGTTTTACAATCCATTGCTAATAACAATGAAGTTATGAAGTTTTGCGGTCGATTTTCGTGTCCCCAGAAAAGATAGTCGATTCTTCTGAATATCATTTAACTTCTGGAAATGAATATTTCAGATCAAAATTTTAAAGAACAGAGAAAAAAAAGCTATGTATATTTAGTTACATTATATCATGCTTAAGTTATTTTATTCTAACTCCGACAAAAACAATTTGAAACAAACAACACCAACCACATCAGATCATAAAAGGAGGCTCTATATTATTACTTGACCGGCTAAAATCTGGGGTCGGATTTTATCGGTGATACTTTCAGGTTTCCTCTATAATTTAAAACGTTTTGATTATTGCATTCTCCTTTCGGACTGAGGGACTTAACGATAACTATTATAACTTTTTGACAGCATCTTTACAGTATTTGTCATATGGTTGCCCTTCCTTAATCCAACACACGATCGGTGTTCCATTTATCTCTAGCTTCTCTCAACATATTTGTTTTAGCATCTCAATATATTAACTATATAAAATATGTTAGATTTCTTCTATCTTGACAGCCTCCACAACTCTTAGTTCAACTGCTATAGAAATTGTACATTTTGGTCTTCGAGACATTGATCAGAGTGTTACCTTCTTGACTAGTGATTTGATCACTACAGGATAGATTAAAAGTTAATATATAAAAAATATTAATGGTAATACTGAGGTAAGTTTAAGCATCTTTATAAAAGGAAATATATATTAACGAGTGTCACGACTTTTACAGATTATTACAGTTTTTATCAACGTATCTCATCAATAATGTTCATTTTAGTATGTTATTTTTTTAAGATCATTGTTAATCGATATGTTTCAGTGGGCTGAAATCCATATTTTATTAGGTGACATTGAAATCAATTCAGATCAGCATATTATTAATATCTACTCTATCAATGACGGCTTGCAACTGTCCAAATATTGAAGTATTTTGATTTAATCACTGAACTTTATAAAGCATAGAATCCGGTTCTCCGTCATCCTCTGCATCTCGACCATCTTTGCAATATGAGAAAATATTATCAAACAAAACAAAATCGACTGAAGGCTGGTTAGAATCTTTATGAAACATCATATATATTATGGCAGAGGAAGAGAAAAAATAAGGCAGCAACATCTTAAACAACTTTTGGGATTTAGGAATACGTAATTTATTATTAAGTTACATTTCTTTGATTTTTTTTTTCAAATATATAAGCATATTGGCTCATATTTTCTTTCTGGTATACATTAATCAGATCAATAAATGTGTATATTTATAAGTGTACACACACACACATACACATACATACACACACGCGCACATACCCGCATATATATATATAGATAGATACATAAAATATGAAGATGAAATAAAGAAAGATATTACAGTAAAATACTATTTAAAACATATAAATATACAGTATTTCATTAAAGCTTTTTATGTTATAAACATTTTTATGAATGGCAAGAGTTTATATACTTTTCTTGTATAACAGGGTTTTCGCATTACGTTTAATCGATGTTTAACAACAATATCCATGTATACTATACCTTATTTTATCAGTTCTGCTGTATTTTACCAGTTCTTTTGCTTAACAACTGACTGGGTTAGTTGTTGCTTTAGCGTGCGGTCTACCACCATATCCCCCGTCTACGTTCTGTAATGATCTGATACAACCACCGAACCTCATCTGATTTGTAGTGACACGCAAGCTATTGAACAAACATGGTTGTATATCGAAACAAAGTCTTTTATAAAATTAAAGCCATTAGTATTGAGCTTTTCCAGTCTCATCTTGATTACAATTGCTGAAAATTATTGAGAAAGGATGTAACTGATTTGTTTGTGGCATTCCTATACAATGGGTGTATCGTTAAAGGATTTAAATGTAAATTGTTGATTTGATGATTAAATGTTTGTCATAAATAATAAATTATTATTTAATATTATTCAATAATGATTATTATTTATGACAAACATTTGACCATCAAATCAACAATTTAGGGCGGTGGATTGGCAGTATCGGTAGAGGGTCTGACGCCATGCTTTGCAACAAAGAGTTACGGCCCTTTATGGTCTGAGTTCAAATCCCGCCGAGGTTAACTTTGCCTTTCATCCTTACGGGGTCGATAAATAAAGTACCAGTAATGCACTGGGATAATTGCTAGCCTTGTGCCAAAAGTA